>VWYP01010181.1:357565-384267 GCA_013400435.1 Pycnonotus jocosus
AAAAAAAGGAAAAGAAAAAGAAAAAGAAAAAAAAAAAAGAAAAAAAAAGTGAGAAGCCTTTTGTATCCGGGGTCCTTTATCAAAAGATTTACGAGACGCCAAACTGTTAGGGCAGTAATTATAGCCCCCATAAATTTAATTGCCCTGCAGTGGCTCTGGGCCATGTGTCTTTGAAGCTTTTCTTCTAACCCAAATGCCCATCACCATTTTTTATTGCTCCTCGATTGTCCCCACTGTTGATAGGCTGGGAAACAATTTTTCTTGCCGTTTATGTATCTTATGTGAACCCGGTGTCAAGTTATTATATAATGATTATGTTCCATCCCTTCCCCTCTCCTTCTTTCCCCTCCGCGTGTGTATGTGTGTGCCTGTGTGTGCACGTTTCAGTCAACCCCAATTACAACGGAGGAGAGCCCAAGAGGTCTCGCACTGCCTACACCAGACAGCAGGTCCTGGAGCTGGAGAAGGAGTTTCACTTCAACCGCTACCTGACCAGAAGGCGACGCATCGAGATCGCGCACACCCTCTGCCTCTCCGAGCGCCAGGTCAAAATCTGGTTCCAGAACAGGCGCATGAAGTGGAAGAAAGACCATAAACTGCCTAACACAAAGATGCGCTCCTCAAACCAGTCCACACTGAGCCAGCAGTCCAAAGCACAGACACAGGGCCACCCCCATCCGCTCGATGGGGCTACACCCAACGCAGCTGCGCTATAAATACGGTTTTTGGTTTGAGTCTCTTTGGTCTTTTTTTGTTTGGTCGGCTTTCTTTTTTGTTGTCGTTGTTGTTGTTGTTGTTTTTTAAATATATATATTTACCTATCTATTGGGGTTTTCAAGCTGCCTCGAGGTGGAGGCTGGCCTTTTGGACCAAACTGTGTAAAACAAAACAGAAGCAGAAAAAGAAGAAGAGACGTGTCCAAGAACGGGCACATGTTTAAACCAAAACCCGGACGATTGTCTACATTGTATATAGATAATGGTTCCATGCCCATCATTTTTTTCTATTTATGGAAACGCTCTCTTGCCCTCGGTGTAAGAGAGAGCTGGATGCTGTCATGGACGAATTCTCTGTACCTAAGACGGACTGGTTTTTTTTTTTTTCCCTTTTTATTTTTTTCTCTCTCTCTTTGCTTTACATGGCACTTTGCTTTTGCTTGTTTAATTTTATTTCTTTATTAAAAAAAAATAAAANTTCCCAAAACGGGCTGGTTTTTTTTTTTTTCCCTTTTTTTTTTTTTCTCTCTCTCTTTTTTTTTTTTTTTTTTTGGGAACACGTTAAAAATAAAAAAGATTTAAAACAAAGCAAAGAGCTCGTGAGACACTCGTGTAAGGCATTGACTTGAATAGCGCTGTTTTGTGGTGTGTTCATGGATTTCTCTGTGCGAGCTTGTGTGTGTGATGATGCACATGCATGTATACACACACAGACCAACACGGGAGAGAGAACGAACTCGTCCACAAGAGGTTAAAGACTTATGAAAAAGTCCCCTTACGCTGTCTAAAGGAAAATGTTTTATGTATCAAAGGTAACTTAACTGGTTTTAAGTGTAGCCCCCTCAGTAGCTGTGATCTATTAGTTTTTCTCCACATTCCCTATTGCATTTATTTAAAGAAATATTGCTATAAAGGCTGTTGCTGTCTTCATATTTGGCACCGTCTAAATAGTTTGGGTCCATGTACAATTTGTGGATTTTTGGTGTAATGTATAATAGTGCCAAATGCTAGTAATAAAGATTATTCTGTACAAAAGAATTAAACGCTTGAAACACAAGTCCACTACGTGCTGTTTCATCCACCTTGTGCTTGGCTGGTGTTGGTATCAGGAATAGAAAACAACAGTTTAATGCATTGTTTTGACTTGGATTCATCTTGTCAATAAGGTAATGGTTATTTAAAATGTGATGCAAAACCTCCTGGCTGCTATTCGCCTGGCTGGGGAAAATTGCATTGCAGGACGAGGAAAGGTCTTGCTTCATTGTATAGGTGAGTGGTGCTCTCTTTAGCTGACTTACACAGAATGAGTCTGACTCCACTGCTGGCCGTGCGACTGTTTTCAGCTGCCTGACAAGAGAAACTATGCTTCTTCTGGGAGCCAATAAGCTCCCATGCCGCGATAACACTTTAAATCTTTAGCCAGTCGTGGTTTATTCATTCATTTTCTCCTGATTATGATTTCTTAGCTGGCTAGCACTGTTTAAGGGGAATACATGAACGATAACGTAAAGTTTCTTTTTAAGCTGCCATTTCTGTTTCTATTTCCCTTTTTTTTTTGTTTTTGTTTGTTTTAAGATCTTTTGGAAATGTGTTGAGAAAACCTTGGTAGACACATGAATTTGGGTACAACTCATGAGGCTTTTTTGACCGAGATTGTCACAATTACTGTGGCAAAATGGGATTCAACTGGTTCCAGCTCAGGCTGTGTATCTTGCTGCTTCCAGGCAGCTAAGGAGTTCAGGCAAAGCAGAGCTGCTAACGGGGAGACCTGCTTGGGGCTTTTACAACATGGTGTAGCACTGAGCTGGGTAGGAAAAGTCTTGGAAAGGAGCTAGTAAATCTTAGTAAATCTTCCAAGGAAGATCTGGAGGCCAATATTATTTATTTACTCACTCAGATACATACAAGATAGATTCTTGGAATCAGCACTTGTCTTCACTTAAGTGCGGCCGCCAGGACCAGGGGCATCATCATCCCTGGTTGAGGTAGCACCAGGCTCCAAAGGTTGTGCCAACATCCCTTCCTAGCCATGGAATATGTACCATTCCAGAGGTGCACAAAAACGTAACATGCCACTGGCGGAACACGATCAGCATCAGGGAGGTGGCAGCTGTAAACATCCTCAGCAAACACGGCTGTCCCCATACCTGACCAAGGAGCAGGCCTGGAAAGCACACTTCTGCTCACACATTGCTAGTTACTAAATCCTGAGTCGCCACTTGTCTCCTTATAAAGGGAGAAAAAATATAGCTGTATGTGAGGTAACTACTATCCACAAATGTGTAACTCTTCATTTGGTTTATTGCTTGAGAATCCCTTAATGTATTTAGAGCCAAAATTAGCACAACTGAGCAAAATTCCAGCTGAAACGTATTAACTGACAGTGCAGGATTTCTTTAGTGTGCAGCCTATGCGTATAAACCTGGTTTGCTCCCATTGTAAAGAGAAATGAAATCACGCTGCAAATAGCAATTTTAGCGAGAATCATTAATCACCTCCTACAATAAATACTTCTTTGTAATTCAACAGCGGTTCTGAAAGGCATTCTCTTGGAAAAGTCTGTGAAGACGCAAAGGATTTTCCTGGGGGACAAAAAAGTGGTCATGTGTAAAGACACAGCATCTTGGCTGTCTGCTAAAAAAATGTACATTCTCTTGCTGGAGATTGAACTGCGGACTACAAAATACCCCATGGCAGATTATCATCGCTTAAGGTAAATTCTCCTTCCCTCTCTTCCCCTCCTGCCTGTGTTGGGAGCAGAATGCTGCTCCCGGGCTGGGACCCCTCTGCTCCCGGTCCAATACCTCCCACCTTTACAATAACTTCAAAAATTACATCGTCCTGTTTAAATTCTCGCATTGTGCTCCCTTTGCTAAGGCAACCAGGAGTTCACCGAGAGGACAAATTTTCTATCCCATTAATTGTTTTTTTTAGAGGAGCAGACTGACCCTTCAAACCCTTGACCTTTAAAGACAGTATTCTTTTTAATCCGGCACTTGGACCTAAATGTCTCTTTCCCCCTCCCTCTCTCTTGCTCTCCCGGTGTCTCACACACGGATTTATCTGCTCTGGCCACAAAGGCGAGCGCAGCTCAAAACCCTGGAAGTGGAAGTGTGTCAATATTTCAAAGAAAGGCCAAATCACCTCAGAGTCAATTTGCTGTCAGCAGGGAACGCCACTCCGTTAACCCCGGCACCCATCTCCCCTCCACCCACAAAGAAAAATACTCCTCTTTCAAGATCCCCCTCCTCGTTTCTCCTGGAAGCTCTTGCTATACCTGGTGTTTCATTACAGGAGGAGCTGAACTGTGACAAGCGCCTTGTGGTATTTAATAACCAGGGCCATCCTGCATCGGGGGATTACGCAATGCTAGGATTTTTTTTTTTAAAAAATTGGGTTTTAATTTTTTTTCCCCAGGGTGCTTGCAGTCCCGGGTCCTCTTGTCCTGTGTTTGTAAACGAGGAGTGGGTGGGGGGAGCCCTCGCACCGGCGGAGATCCTGACAGGCTTTGCAGTGAAACTCCAGCTCTCCCGGGCCCCCCCGCCTGCCGTCGGGGCCGTANCTCCCCGCGTGGGCAGGGGAAGCTCCGCGGCCGCCTCCCTCCGGCCCCGGGCAGCCCTGCTGGCTCCGCCCGGGCCCGCGGACTGGCGGCACTCACCCATGGAATACGGCCCGTGCGATGCCGCCCCGGTGCTCTGCCGTGCCCCTGCCAGCAGCGCGGAGCCCCCTCCCCGCTGCGGACAATGACGATCTGGGTTCAACTGAATCGTTTGGAGTGGGGTGGCGGAGGGTGTAAAGCTGACCCAGCTCGCTGTGCAGAACGGGCCAAACCCTTTAAAATAATGCCCCAGAGCTCTCCCTGAAAACTGAGGAGCTGTCAAAGGCAGCAGAGATTAGGGGACCCAAGTACGAGCATCTCTGCGCTCGCAGATAAAGGTGTTGCGTCTGTTCTGGGGGAGATATTGAAATTTTAATCTTTAGGGTCACGTGACTCATTAAATAATTAATGCAGATAGTCAGGAATGGATCTGTGGCCGTCAGTCCTCACTAGGAGTGATTCTCTCAGAAGTGAAACTCAACTCCTTATTACTGGAGTTTGTTTTTCTTTCTTTCTATCTTTTTTTTTTTTTTTCCTTCCCTTTAAAAAACCCCACCTGATTTATCTTGAAAGATTCTAAACTTCTTAAGCAAGCAATAGGGTCTGTGTTGGTAAGTAGGTAGTGTGTGTTTCTAGCTTGATGACTTTAATTGTTTGTGCTTGCTTTGTCTGCTGAGCATTTGCTTAACCAGTTTAATATTTAGAAATGTTAAATCTTTGTTTTAGCTGCCTTGTGGTCACATTACGGCTTTTGGTGATTAAGTGTTATGGAGGCAAACACACTTGATAATGTTCTAATTCACACTGTGGAAAGCTGGGTGCCACAGTGCAGGAGGACCTGCTTTGTTCAATTTTCCTGGCGTTAATAAATCACCGTCTCTTAATACATGGCCAAAATAGCAATGGAAAGGCAGTGAGCATTGCAAAGGAAAAGTCATAGGCGAATTTCTCTATGACTCATTAGTCTGAACGATTTATGTACGAACCTAGAGTGCCGCAATGAATATTAGAGTTTGGGATAACAACAAATTAAAAAAAAAAAAAAGTCATAGTTTTTGTAAAGTACTTTATTGCTACTTAGCAACTCTTTCAAGAAACAGCATACTTTAAAGGACCGTGGCAGTGTAAAATATGGTAGCGTGACCTAATAGCTCCAAAATAAATAACAGAAAGTCGCTGGCACCGTTTTCAGATACACGCTCCATATTTAACACGAGTGGGACAACCCAGTCACGACACGCTTGATCGATGATTATTGCTGTTTGTAACATGATTATTGATTAGGGATCTAAACGGGTAAGGTACGACTTTGAGCCTAAAATGCCAGGGGGTTCCCCCTGTGCTGGAGCCGAGTGGAAGGAAAGGTAGAGCTAAGAATAACCCCAGGAAGCAGCGCCGGGGCAACGTGATTGCAGAACTTTCCATTTTCTTTTGTGTTTGCCAGTAGATTTTAACAGTCAGCGCTTGCAAATTTATGAGACAGCAATAAACAGTTTAGTAGGCTATTATTGCATGATTTTATGTAGACCGGAGTTCAACACCAAATTTAAAATTATTAGCCTAATTATGGAACTACTAAATTACCAAAGCAAAGTATCTGCTCGAAAAGTTCTCCCAAGACAGACTTAATATTTCCAGGGCTCAAATAACACCCTTCAGCAAGACCGGTGTTATTTAATTATTAGTATTTACATTCACTCTCGATTGTAAGATGCGTTAGATGGGGTTTATTAGCAAGACTGAATACAGGGGTACATTATTATATCTGACAAATTCATATGTAAAAGTGATTCAGTAAGTGGCATGCAAATGACCTGGCTATTGTCTTTTTGGACCTAGCAATATTGTTTATTTTAGGGGAAAAGAAGCAGCCCAGTTTTTTTNAGTGCTGATTGTTTATTGAAATTATAACTTCCTGTTGTGTTGGGGTTTTTTGTTTTTTTTTTTTTTTTTTTTTTTTTTTTTTTTTTTTTTTTTTTTAGCATTTGGGCCCGATCCCGCTTCCTTGAGGTCAATTGTTAGTCTCTTACTGAGCTTGTGGTGGCAGGATTGGGCCCCGGCTAACCGTTTGAATAAAAGCCCAACCACAATACGCCCCGCATTGAAACTGGAACTCTTTACGAGTTTTATTCAGCAGAGATGAACACCACGACTTGTGTTTAATGTCTGTTCTTGATTAAATGATCCTAAACAAAGGTTTCCCAGAGGAAAATAAAGCAGACATTCATGTAACAAGAGTTAGGAATGACAATATTTCCAAACACTTGGAGACAGAAGGCATAGCTGTCTACGGGGAAAAAAAAATAAGGAAAAAACCCAACCAAAACAACCGCACGCTTTTATTCCTCAGCTCCCCGTGCTCTTCACCCGGGTGGGAATCCACGCTCCTCGCGGGAGCCCGAGCCCGCTCCATCCCCGCCCGCCCCTCTCCGGGCTCTCCCAGCGCACCCAGCTAACCATGTATTGCCAATGAAGGAGCAAAATACCTCCCCCTGCACTCCCCGGTAAGGCGCTGTTTGTTGCTTGTTTACAGGGAGCCCCGAAACGAAGCCGCTCGGCCGGGGCGGTGGGAGAAGCTGGGAGCGCCTCAGCCCAACCCTGCGCAGCTGGAGGAGGTAAGAGCCGGGCAGCGGCCGCTGCTTTTGCGCCGGTGGCAGCTGTAAGAATGCGATTTGCCTGGTACCTGCATGAAGAACAAGACTGCTGGAATGAGATTTTGTTGTTGTTGTTGTTGCGATAAATATTTAACCTAGCTGGGATTTTTTTTTTTTTCCTGTATTGGCTCTATTCATCTTCCGTGGGTGGTGAATGCGCGTGTCTGGGCAGACAAAGAAGTGTACGGGACCTGAGTGATCGTCATCCTTATAAAGGCATTGGGGACAGGAAGGATGTAAAGCCATCTGAAGAGCGAAAGAGTTAGAGAATTTCTTTGTCCGTTCTTAGCTCCTTCCGAAATGAAAGGCACCAGGCGAGGGAGAGAGGGTTGGAGCCAGTTCGGTGTTGAATGGCCGCTTATCGCGGCTTGTCTGTTCGCCTCCTCCTCGAGGAGTTCCGCAGCCAGTCCTGCAAACGAGAAGTGCATGTGGGGATGTTAGAAAACCTGATTTTTGTCTGCGTGAACACAACAGAATGGTTCGCGGATAAATTTCAGGTATTTGTCCGTCCTGGCCTGCTTTGTTATGAGTGGAGGTCGGTGTCTGATGGTTCGGAGTTGCTGAAGTTCTTGATGTTCTTGGTCCTCTGGCAGGAGAAAAGAAATGCTTTCCATAGTGACAATATTTTTTTTTTTTTATGCCGGCCGTCGAGAGGGGAGGATTACACAGAATTAGCTCAAACTCCTGCTAGATTTACCTGCTTCTTTTTGGATGTTGATGTACAATTAGTGTATTTTACTACCTTTTAAAAGCGGCCATAAATTACAGGACTACAAGGGCTCTTTGTGTTGGCTTAATGAGCTGCTTAAATCTTAACTACAAAAAGGCGCTGCAAATGTCTGTTCACGCTTGTGTTCGGAAATTGAAAGCGAAAACACGGTACGAAGGAGCCTTCCTCCGGTGGCATGTACCCACAGCATTGCGGGCAGGGATATTTGGGATTCCTTAACTGACTCAACACGAACAGACTCAGCTGACTCTGAGCAGAACTTCTCTCGCAGGGGCACAGTCGATAACGCTGCTCTTTTTATCTACTTGGGAATGATCAAAGACCAACTTTATCAGCCTCACGGATGTAGGTAAACAGCTCTGCGTCCCAGCAGATTGCAAATCTTTCGAGGTAGCGAGGAAATAAGTACTTACATCGTACGGGTGATTCCCATTTCGTCTCCACATGGGAGTGATAGGCACACCTCTTACCAACTGGCATAAAAGTTAACTTGAAGCACAGTAAAAATTCTAAATCTAATTACGTTGAAGGTAACTTTAAGTAGCATTAATGCTAAGAGTGGCTATTAATGCCAGAACGGGCACAAAGGGTCTCCCTTAATGAAGGCACGTTATGAACTCCGATCTGTTTGTTGTTACTGAGGCTGGAATTTAAACTCAGCTCGAAGCCATGTGTATAAAGCACAGAAAAATCAGTAGCACACCTACTGATAAAGTCCACTTTTTTTTTCTTTTTTTTTTTTTTTTTTTTTTTTTTTTACTAGAAATAGTCTTTCGGGTCTCCAAATCATCAAGGTAATAAAACACAACGTTGAGTGTCCAGGAACAGGAACAAAGCAATAAATGGGGTGGCGAGGGAAGTCTAGCGCCTGCGACTCCCAAGATTATTTGAATTTGCATCTGAAACCTCGTAATCACGCTACTAGAGCAAAGAAAACTTTCTCCAAATTCGGCGGAAGGGAATAATTTTCAGCTGCAATTCAGGACAGCACAAAGTTAGGCAGACTCCCTCCTTCTGCCTTCCCAAAGCGCACTCTGTGAAAGGTATTCACACGTCAAGAAGTTACTTTTCTTAAGAATTAATTAGTTTCCCCACTATATACACCAAGTTAATTGTTAAACAGTAGTTTTAGGATTAACTTGACCATTAATACCAATAAAGATGTTCACAGAAACAGGGTTTTGAAGCCAATAGCCACAGCTAGCGTTAAGGCATTTCAGATGACTTATGATTGTGATTTATTGCTTTTGTAGTTTCTATTTGCTCAAGACTGTAACTTCTAAAGCCATCTTTCTACTTTTGACGCAAAGCAGTCGATAACTTTTTACAACAGCCCCAAGAAAGTCTTGCTTTACTTTTTTCAACATCTGCTCCATTCTCCATTTATTTCAGTTTCATTGTTGCAGAAGAACTTCTCTGTGTGTTTCTTCTATGGGATGTAAACGCACCAAATTTAAAAGAGCCGTGAATCCATCTCAAGCAAATAGCCGCCTCGGTTTACAATAAATATGAGCTGTGAAGTTACCAGGCATGCTGATAGTTACAGACTCGGGCATGTTGAGTGTGCCTAACGCCCTCTCTTTTAAAAAGTCTGTAGTTTTCATTCCAGTTCCTAGTGAGGGATAATATATGTGTACCCTGGTACTAGCTTAGTCACTTCCATATGAAAAATTGCGAAGTTTTCTCCTGCTGTAACGTCATGCTGACTTTGTTGCAATGCCACTACTGTACACTGTTACGAATGGGTTTACATTCCAGTGGCCCACTTTTACAATCCAGGCGAGAGTATAATAAGGCTTGTCCACAACACTAAAAGCCATCTTTAAAAAGAAAACTCCTTCCATTCTGTTCAATGAAGTGTAGGTGAAGCAGTCAGAGGGGATCTGCAGTTAGCTTCTTTGAGCTCAAGAGAGATGCTGGAAAGATTTAGGCAAGGGTATATACATGATGATGCACAGTGCTGGAGTCACAGATCTGAACCAGGAGCACGTTAAAAGCGTGAACTATCTGATTTACTTTGACTCTTTCCAGAAAAGTTGTGTGTGTGGAAGGTTTCTTTTGTTTGTTTAGCTTATTGTGTCAATAGCACAAGTTAAACAATCTTACGAAGAAGATGTGATGGGTTCACACACAGGAGAAGCTGCCTGTCTCACGGGCCCCATACAACTTTGCTTTTTTCTTTTTTTTTTTTAAATTTTTTTTCCCCTTAGGCAAAGAACTCCCCCTCCCCAATTTTTTTTTTTCCAACGTTAGAAACCTATAATTTTGTGCATCACTCAAACTAGCTGTATAGGAAATGCGTAAGCACAGGTTTAACAGCAAGGTCCCAAAAGATTTTGCAAAATTCAGAGGCACGCCAATGAAGGAGGGTGTATTCTTCATAGTGTGTTACGAGGACAAAAATCAACTAGCCTCTTAGAAGAGACTCTTTTTTGCCTTTGTCAGGTAATTATAGGTCTTTTTAGTTTCTACAGGAGCCCTGATGTAGCGTGTGGGAGTTGAGCAAGCCCTGTACAATGGCAGGGTAGAGGGAGCTGGGGGTGGGGGGAAGGTTGCTAATCGTCCCGTTTAGAAGGGTGCTGGAAATAATAGTATTAAGATTTGGGCTTTCTTCGGGGCTTGCAGAGGACATGCGACCTGGAGCAGTGTGGCGGGCCTGGGGAGCAAACGCCGCTTAATTAGGCTAAGTATCAAAGTGTAGCGTTATAAGAATTATTTTTACCTTCCAGTGGGTTTTGTGTTAAGAAATATTGGTGTGGGAGGAAAGAGAATCAGACCAATCTCCCCCCATAGTCATCTGCATCTCTTATATTTTCTCCCCCCTCCCCTCCCTTAAAACTCTTCTTTAACATATTGGGTTAAGGCTTTAAAAAGCGAAGGCTCGCGCTAAGGAACCCTGTTCCTTCAATGATTCCCTATTTCAAATAAAAGGATTTAAGTTGACGTATGACCACGTGAGCACATAATACAGCGCATTATTGTGGCATTTGGAGTGGAGACCCGGTCTGGCTCCGTCTGCGATTACGCTTTTCCAGTTTCTGTTCAGAGCAAGCACTGCTTTCTATTATTTTTTTTTCTCCTGCCCCCATCCGTCCCCACAAGAGCTGGCCATTTCGCTGACAGCTTTCGTTCCTTATGGAAAGGTTATTGTCGAGCCGAGAGGACGAAATGCTTCGTTAGAAAGGATGGATTTTATTTTAAGGTATTTCCGTTGATTGTTCATTTATGTGGTGAGTTATTGCTGTTCGAGGCAAAGGTCAGTAGCAGAGGCTGGAGTGAGTGCGTGTGTGTGCGTGCGGGTGTGTGTGCACCCGGAGCCAGGCTGCTTTCCCCTTTGTTTCAATTTGCTGTGGTAAATATTCAACTCTACCCTTGCAGCGAGCAGAGCAGGCAGAGTTTGCTTCTTTATTTATTTTTCTCCATAGAGATCCCACACTGCTGTTGATGGCCAGCTGCCTCCGCTACAGCACCTCGATTGCCATTTTACCATTATTTATGACCGGCCAGAGATAGGAAGCCTCTTTTACTGTCGTGTCTGAATATTTCCCCCCTTAATTTTATTCTAGTATTTTATTTGCGTGTTTGTGTGTTTATTTATTTATGTATTTGGGCAAATCGGAGAAAACGATGTGGGGGGTGTGTGCTGCTCCTCGGTCGGGGTCGTGCTCGAGTGTGCGGCGGTGGTTGTTGTTTTATGGGTGTTTGTTCGGCCGCTGCCGCTCCATAAATCGATGACTGTGCGATCGTGCTGCCATTTTATTTATGATGCTTTAGTGGTACTTTGTTTATTGTGCGCGGAGCGCTGCATGAGTGCTCAGCTCCATGGCAAAGCTTCCCCTTCCCAAATGAGCCAAGGCGCTCCTCTTTATTTCTCCGCGGTGAGAAGGAACTGAACCAAGGGCCAGGCACGGCTTCTAACAATAAATCAGCCTTGAAAATGTAGGGGTTTATTCTGCCTCTCTGAACGGGGATCTTGAAAGAGAGAATAAGAAGGAGAGGAGTGGAAAGTGTCTTCTAGGACAACATATACTAGCTCTAAATTAATATCCATGCCGTCGCTTACATAAATATAGACATATCCATATATATATAAATATGTAAGTATTTGCGTATACTTATCGATATGAATGCATAGATACAAATGCACTTTAAATGACAAAAGTGAAAGATTGCTGGGCTATCCAAAGAGGACAAAAAGCTAAATGAAACCCTATTTCCCCGGTGTGCCCCGGCTTTGGGAAAGGTTGGAGCCCTGGGATTCGCTTTCCTCCAGTTCGCTCCACGCCTCTCGCTTATTCCTGTTGAGCCATTTTGTGTCCAGTTACGCACTGTTTGTAATTGCTCGTCTTCTAAGGGGTCAGAAAGAGAGGGAGAAAAATGAACGATGATAAAAACTCCACTGAGAGCACATAAAAAAAAAAAAGGTTATTTTCACTCGGAGCTATTCGCGGCCATTCTGCAGAAACCTTCAGGGTGATGTTTGGGATGGTCTTATACTTTCCTACTCTTTGAAGCAGTTCTCGAAGCAGAACTGACCCAAATAAATATTATTTCCCCTTCTCGCTACACTGAAGTACAGTGTCTCTCTCTTCAGCAAAGGAAGGAGAGGTCCTTCGCTCCCATTGTGGGTCTAAAACCAAGATTGGAGTTGCCGTATTTTGAAGTGGGCCAAAATGTGCCCCAAAAATAAAATCCAAGCTTTAATTGCAGCTAAATTACTTGGCAGCCTTTCCCCTGATTTATGACCCAGTTTGGATGCATATTGACCCAGTTAAAACACTCATAAATAATACAGTCCTGCTCTGGAGTAAAAGAAAGCAAGAAGAGTTCTAGAGGAAAGGGGGATTTCAGCGAGTTGTGTAAATAACTTCACTCTGTGGAGCAAATACCAAAGAGTGCATTGCCTCTCTAGTGTTAGAAAATATAAACAACAATTTAGATTGACCACGGCTTGCTTCGATTGTCCAGTCCTTCTCTAGTTCAGTTGATATCCCCTTCTAACTCTCTAACGACTTGGACAGGCACCACTTCCAGAGCTGGACCCCTTCTCCCTCAACTCCCTGCCTTGCTATTTCATCCCTAAGAGATCCCCCAGAACCAGCCCTGAATTATAGTGCTGCCTGCTTCCATTTCGGGGCATCCAAGGACAAGGCGCTTTACAGGCATTATTTTATTCGGAAAAATAGTAATTCGGGGGAGGTGGGGGGAGGGAGGAGAGGGAGTGCCACGGAGTGGGACTCTTCGGGGAGAAAAGGCAGGTCATTTCTGACTCCGAAATTAGCCTCAAACACTGCCCGTCCCTCCCCGAGCCGAGCCCTATCTCTCTCCGCGGAATGGAGCAGAAAGAAAATATTCGGCCTCTGGGAGGGAAAGACAGATAAAAGCAGCGGGGATCTGTGCGTTGGGACACTTATCCCGACATCATAGGAGACATAAAAAAAATAATCATCTTCTTATGTTTAAAATTACCTCTTTGGGGAGAAAGGGGGCGTGGGGAAATGGGACTAATTGGAGAAATCTCGCAAAATACTCTTTCCAGGCAGTAAGATGAATGGAAGAAACACTTCCATATTCCTATGAACCACTTTGGTTCTCACGATTAAAAGTCCTCACATATCCTTTCATTTTTAAAAAACCGCCCCCCCTTCCCGTTTCCCGTTCTTAAAATACAGACATTTGGTCAGAATATCCCGCTGGAGATGGCTCCCAAGTTGAAATGCGCTCCTAGGAAAAACTCGCCCGGCTTTCGGCGGGCCCCCCAAACGAGCAAGCTCCCCGATGTCCGCAGGTTTCGGCAGTCCCCATCTTTTCTCTCCCTGTCCAAATCCTCCTCGCCAGTCCGGGGGGCTTCTTCGGGGTGCAGCGCTGCCTCTCAGTATTTGCCCGGGCAAGTGGGCGAATGGCAGATCAGCAGTTTCAGAAGAAAGTGTGGGGTTGATTATTGACTAAAAAGACTTTTTTTTCTTTTCTTTTCTTTTCTTTTTTTTTTTTTTTTTTCCCCTTCCAAAGCAACATTCACAGGATTGTTTGAAGCAAAACGCATACGAAGGATTTTTGCCTCTTCTCTCCTCCTACGCTGGCTGCTTCCCCTTTCATGTGGTGCCTTCTCACTTATGCCATAAGGAGCAAGTGTTTTCTGTTTTAGTGCTCTGTTTACAGCTTTGGTGCACGAAGTCATAAATCTTGCATAGCCATAAATGACAAAAACCATTGGTATGCGTAAGAGGCCACCCCAGCCTTATAGTGCTTTTTATTTCTCGCTTCCCCCTCGCTTTGTTTGTGTTTAAAGATGACGCTGGGTTCCCTCGTGCTTTAAACGGACTAGTTATATTTATAATGCCTTAATTAACGAAGTAACGTCAAGTTTACACCTAGATTTTATTCGCAGGCTCTGCTTAATGCACAGAGCCCCGTTACCGTCTGCCAGACGGGCAGGATCTGCAACTTCGTTTAAGTTCTCGTTTGCATGGTCGCTGCCGCTTTTCTGGTGCAGGAAAGTGGGGGTACCCCGCCACCCCCAAACGGCGCGGAGCTGAGGAAAGGGGCGAGCGCCTTCTCCAGCCGGGCCGCGGAAAGGAGGCGAAGGCGAGCTGCGAGGCGCCGAGCCCGCGTTCACGCGAGGCTCCCCCCAACGCGTCCCCACGGGGTGCTGCGGGCACCCCGACCCGTCTGTGCAGCACATGTGTGTGCGCGAGCGCCTCTGTGCCCGGCCCGGGCGATGGGGATATTTGAGGGGGGCAGGGGGGTGTCTGTGCGTGTACATCTGTGTGTGTGTGCGCTCACGCATGCATGAGTTAATAATTAGTAACTCTAATGATTTCCAGCGTGGCTCTGAAAGCATTGCCCAGAGCGGGGATCCTGGTGGGCTTCGGTTGGCTCTCCGGACCCAGCCCCGGCTCTCCGGGCTCTGCTCCCCTCTCCGGGACTCAGCCGGGGCCGTGCGGGGCTCCCGGCCGTGGGGAGCGGTAGAGGGGCTATTCTGCAGCTACCCCCCAAGCCCACCGGTAAGAGGGACAAACTCAAACCCCCACAACAGCACCCTGGAGGCTGGTGAGAGCGACCCTTTGTGAGCGCCGTTTGTCTTCATTAGCATAATTTTCCTGGACTTTGGTGACGCCCGGGTGCGGGGGGGCCGCACTCCTTCACTGCCGTGCTCCTGCGCTCCCTCCCCAGCCCCCACCCTGCCCCATGCTTCCCCAGGCGGCCGCCTTTCTTTCTTCCTTCCTTTTTTTCCTCTATTTTCCTTTTCCCCCCGCTCCGACTCTCTCCCCCCACCCCCCACCCCCTCCTCCTTCTCTCGCTCTCCTTCCCTTCCCAGAGCAGCCCTGGGAATCATCTCCGTCCTCCGTGTCCTGCACAGGGGGAGCCCGGTACGCCGGGGAAAGGCTCGGGGTAGGGTGGGCAGCCTGAAGCGTCAGGGGAGCGGGGTAGGGGGGTGTGCGGAGCCGCCGACCCCATCCCGAGCGGGGCAGGACTCGCCCCTCCCGGCCGGGTGCGGATGAGCTGAGCCGGTGCCCACCCCGCGGTCACAGGGATCGAGTTGGGGCAGACAGCCCTTGCTCTCTGGGTTGTGTAGCCTCCAAAAAAAAAAAAAAAAAAAAAAAAAAAAAAAAAAAAAAAAAAGAGAGAGAGAGGGGGGGGGAGANCTGCTAAAAAGAGAGAGAGAGAGAGAGGGGGAGAGAGAGAGAGCATGCTGGCTTCCGCCTCAGTCGTCAGAAGTTAAGGTAAGCAGGCCACAAATACGCTGCTATCAGTCGTGAATGGCGGAGTTTATGTCCCAGTGATTTATGACCGTAGACTTAAATGTCGGTTCAAGAAGAGTTCACAAGCTGGGGCTTCCTTCCAGGCAGTGACTGATACCCTTACACTTCGTGTTCAGGCAGCTCTCTCTCCTCTCTTCCCCCCACCCCCCACCTTCTCTCAACTTTGTCTTTATCTTTCAGGAAATCTTTCAGGGGGCTGCCTGGTTTTTCGTCCTAGAGTCAGAGTTTGGGGCTCGTTTGGGAGTTACAGGGTAAAGATCTGGTGTACACGGGAAGGGGGGAAGCGCAGGGAAGGAGAGGGTAGCAGAGAGCTGAAGTGGGGAGTGGGGGAAACCAAGCGGACTTGCCTCCCCATGCAACTTTCATCTGCTGTTTCTGGGCTGTCTGGGTGGGGGGAAGAAGTTGGTAAAGTGCAGAGCCGTGTGTTGCACAAACCGAGATGGATCCGATAAAACAGGCATTGGAAGGATTGGGGGCCCGTTTGTGGTTGTAAGACCTGCCTTTTTGTCTTCGAAGGGGAGACGAGAGCTCTTCCCATCCCAAGGCACTGGCTGGGGTGGTAAATCCACCTCCTCTCCCCTTTCCCGTTAGGACGCTGTGGTGATCGTTGTCGCTCTTAATCCCTCTATTCCCACTTTCTCCTGGAATGACCGGGAGCTCCTCAGGTTACCCCCGCTTCTCTATAACTTTGTAGGAAGTGATTAACTTGGCGAACCCAAACTCGGGATCTGATTTTTTTTTTTTTTTAAACTTGCTGGCAGACGGCCGAAGCTCCAATAATATTTTGCCTTCCAAGTAAAGTTGCCTATTGTCTGCAGGCCGGCAGCTTCGGGAGCAGTGCACCCCGCATCCTCGCTCCGCACTGCGCGTCCTGCCAGCGCCACAAAACTTCGCAGCGGCCGAAGGAAGGTGAAATATTTGGTGTTGCGGTCATGAAAGGCGGGTGCCTTTGTGAAATCACCGCTGGCTGATTGTTTCCTCCTTCTCCTCTGCTAGTGGTGTCTATAGTCTCTCTTTCAAAGGAATTGAGAAAAATCACACCAGGCCTCGATAGCACAGGGAAGGAGAGGCGAGGAGATGGAAATTGTGTATGCGCCTCAGATCTCCATCGGCTTATTAGCTTAATAGCATCCAAAGAGCTTGATTAGTGCAATAACAGGGTAACCGCCCTGTTGTAGGTGTGTTACCTTCATTTTGTTACGATCTAACAAAGGGAATACTGTTTTCTAAGAACTTGTGTAACTTGAAAGGCGTAGAATGGAGCTCGTTTGGTGCTTGTGTTGTGTAAGGCTTTTCGCCCCTAAGCATTTGTCCTCGTCAGATGTTTTCGGGGAGTAATATCCAGCTGCTTAAGTACAGGGAAAGTGGTAAAAGGAAAGAGGCTCTTCTGATCTGAAAAGTGGTTATTTGCCAGCAAGCGGTTAGGGGGACGGTGAGGAACACACTTCAGTTTCTGAGAACAATGTGAGTGCGTGTGGAAACACCTCCTAAATTAGGCACAGGTCTCCTCTCTCATTAATACGGGCGATTCTTTAATCGGTTATTTTCAGGCAGGTGACGGGTAGACTTTAATTTTGGGGGGGCTGGGGGAGGGTGGGGNCCGGGCAGGAGAAGCATTCTCTGAGTTTGTGTCCACCCTCTCCCCAGCCAAGTGACCCTCATACATCAAATTACATAGCAGTTTCCAAGACAGAACCTATTATCGCTAAGTTGGAAGGAAAGTTCAAGCCGTGGTCATGGAGATGAACGCTGGTTTTTCAGGTTTCTGGTGTGTTTTTTTCCCCCAATCCATCATGTTTTAACAGGTAGGATCTGGCTGATTCCACGAAAAGTTAGTGTCTTGAAAATAACTGCTGAAAAAAACAAACCAACGACCGCCCCTGTTGGCCTCGCTGGAGGGGCTTTGCACGGCGCTGGGCGCAGTTGAAGCTCCAGCCCCACTCGCGAGTGGGAGGCAGGCGCGGGGGCTCCGTGGAGCGGCCCAAGCCGCGCTCCAGGACCGAGAGGGAAGCGCTGCGGGCGTCGGGCGGGGCTCGCCCGGGCAGAAACCACTGCTGCCAGAGTGCGTGACCTGGGCGGCTCGGGGTGGTGTGCGGGCACGGAGGGGAGAAGGTGCTGGCTTCGTTTATTTTCCTATCGAGCATTTCATTGACAAGCCAAAATCTATCACTTGGGATCGGGGTGTTTAAATATCCCTGCCACAGGGAAACCTTTCCACCCCGTTCCTGCCCCCTGCCACACGTAGACAGGAACCATCTCATATATTTCTTTAAAGTTGTATGAATATCCGTAACCAGGAGAGAAAGGCTAAAAATAAAACGGCGCTGGTTAAAGGAGAGGGTTTGATCTTAGAGTTGGACTGAGGTAATAGCCCGGCCCCTTTGCATTATGGATTCTTCGATCACCCTTATCTCAGGGACCGGTATTAAAACAGCCGCTTGGTGATAAACGATCAACCCGCTTGCTCTGTTCCTTAAGAAGAAAGAAATATTAAAACAAACCAAACCTAGAAAGCCTCTATCCCGGTGCAGCAAAGCACATATTTGTAGCTGCCAGTAAATCCAGGCAGCTTTTATATCGAAATGCTCCACGCCTGAGGCCAAGTCATGCTGCTAAATATTGCTGACCACTTTTTCTTTTATGGCTTTCATGTCACTTAGCTATTGAAAGTAAGATGGATTTGTACCATTTCTTCACCCTGCTCTGCTCTCCCCACACCCCAGGTCTGCCCGGAGAGGCCATTGGAGGAGGAGCGCCACGTGACAGAGGGGTGCCAATGTTATTCTCCAAGGGTGTCAAGACCCTGTCAGTTTGCGAAATAAATATTGGGAAACAACGAAATGCAAAAAGCGACCTACTACGACAGCTCTGCAATCTATGGTGCCTACCCCTACCAAGGAGCAAATGGTTTCACTTATAATGCGAGTCAGCAGCAATATCCTCCATCTTCATCACTTGTGGAAACTGAGTACCACCGCCCTGCGTGCTCCCTCCAGTCCCCTGGCAGCTCTGTGTCCCACCACAAGGCCAATGACATCAGTGAGAGTTGCATGAGGACCCTCCCCAGCCAGACTCTCCAGCCCCCCAGCCTCGCTGACCCGCAGGCTCCACCACAGCCGCCTCCAGCCCAGCAGTCACAACCTCCACCTCCGTCCTCCACCTCACCATCTCAAAATGCCAGCAGCAACCCTGCCCCGGCCAACCCCACCAAGAGCCCAGCTCTTAACTCACCCACTGTGTCCAAACAGATATTCCCATGGATGAAAGAGTCTCGGCAAAACACAAAGCAGAAAAACAGCAGTTCCAGTTCAGGTATGAAACATGTTCCTGTTCTCCCTGGGTATTCCTGGGCTGACTCTGCATCTGGTGGGGAGGAGGGCTGTCTTACCCACCTTCACTTCAGGGAGGGGCAGGGAGGGTGGGTGCTTTTTTACCCTCTGAGTTGACCCCATGAAACTTCTGGAAAAGGCTTGCCATCGCTCAGCTTATTCACTGAGGTGAGCTCAGTGAAAAAAACACCCCATACAAAACTTTCCCAGACTTGCAGAATGGGTCTGAACTGACTTTGCTTCCTGGCGGCAGAACCACTTGTGCCCTCCAGCATCTATCACATTTCTTAGGTAATCCTCCCTTCAGTAAATCATGTCAGTGTGGAGCAGTCCAGGCCTTAAGCCAGAGGCTTGTCCCGAGTACTTTGTTGGCATGGTGCTGTTAGATTAATAAGACAGTGACCTATCTTTGCTGAAGTGTAACGGGAATAAAATAGCTCATAATCATGTGCAGGCAGGATCAATGCCCTGCATGCAGCCAGAACCTCTTCCTATTTTAATAAGATGATTGGCAAAGTTACAAGCCTGGTAAACAAAAATCATTCCGGAGCACTATAAACTTCAGCCCATAAAACATTATTTGAGGGATGGAAGAATATATCAAAGCTTTTATTACTCTAGGAAACCCAAACTGATAACATGAGTGCTAGCTCCAA
Source organism: Pycnonotus jocosus (assembly GCA_013400435.1). Taxonomy (NCBI): domain Eukaryota; kingdom Metazoa; phylum Chordata; class Aves; order Passeriformes; family Pycnonotidae; genus Pycnonotus; species Pycnonotus jocosus. The sequence goes on from VWYP01010181.1 coordinate 377,012, forward strand.
AGTCCAGAAGTCAGGCTTATTCTGACTTCTTCCTCTTTTTTGCTTAAATATGCCTTGGAAATAGAGTTCTAAACTTTATTTAATGTTTTGCAAGTCTGCTTTTTAAAGCTGTGGTAACACTGCTGTTTGCACCCTTCCATATAATGTATTCATTTTATTAAAAAGCAGCAACATTTATGTGCCTGTATACAAGCCTAGCTACAGTATGTTCTTCTTTATATATATCATACTTCCCAATCGCTATATACCAGACATGATTTTAAAAAATCACTATATTGATAATTCTGTATTTACATATTAAAAATTTGTATTGTAGATATCTAATTTTCAGGCATTTGTAGCTGATATATATATACATACACACACAAATATATGTATATATATTTGTGTGTATATATATGGGTTTTCAGAAAAGAGGGCTTTAGGTCTTTACAGCAATAGACAGCAGCTAGTTCTTGAAGACCCTGATCCCACTATGTCAGCAGAGCCACAGAGTTCACTTTCAGAGTTTCTAAACCTCACTGTGTTTCCCTGAACACTCCTTGCTCCTCTTTACCAAGCTCAAGATACGTTGCATGCTGTCATTCTTGAGGAGAGCGAGTGTAGTCATACAGTGACACTACTGAGATAAAGGAACTCTTTAGAGGCTTGGAGCTTGGCACAACTGAGCTCATGCCATTGGGGAGTACTCGTTGCATGCATGGGCATCCAGCTTGACTTTGGGAGCTGAACTCTCCGGATGCTGGTGTTGTTGGCCATTTTCTCATGTTGCCATGTGTAGGTTCACCATGCTGATTGTGTTCTTTGTGTGATTTACATAGGTGAGAGTTGTGCTGGTGATAAAAGCCCTCCAGGGCAAGCCTCCTCTAAGCGAGCCCGTACAGCTTACACAAGTGCCCAGCTGGTAGAACTGGAAAAGGAGTTCCACTTCAATAGGTACCTTTGCAGGCCACGAAGGGTAGAAATGGCTAATTTGCTCAATCTCACAGAAAGACAGATCAAAATCTGGTTTCAAAATCGCAGAATGAAATACAAAAAGGATCAAAAGGGAAAGGGTATGATGACCTCTTCAGGAGGACAGTCCCCAAGCAGAAGCCCTGTCCCTCCAGCTGCTGGGGGATATCTAAACTCTATGCATTCTTTAGTAAACAGTGTCCCCTACGAGCCCCAGTCGCCTCCACCATTTAACAAGCCTCATCAAAACACCTATGGCATCCCTGCATCGTATACTGCTCCTCTCAATAATTGCCCACCGCCTCAAAAGAGATACACGGGGACAGCAGCTGTGACACCTGAATATGATACTCATCCTCTTCAAGGCAATGGTTATGGGAATCCACATATACAGGGAAGCCCCGTCTATGTAGGGGGCAACTACGTGGAGACCATGACCAATTCTGGGCCTTCCATCTTTGGTCTAACTCATCTCCCTCATCCTCCCTCTGCCAACATGGACTACAGCGGGCCTGGGCCAATGGCCAACAATCACCACCATGGACCTTGTGATCCACATCCAACATACACAGACCTTACCGCTCACCATCCTTCTCAGGGAAGAATTCAGGAAGCGCCCAAACTCACTCATCTGTAAGGAGTCACTAAGAGGAGCACCAAGCCCCCAAGTTTTGGAAAGTACTCATCCCTTCCCTTCTCTCTCCTCCCCCCAACATGTGCCCTCCCCTTCCCTTCTCGTTTCTTTTGTTCGTTTTGGTTTGTTTCCTTTCGTACAAGCGTTTTCTAGTTTATGTGACGTAGCAATATTTGTTGCTTGAATTGCTCTATAGTTTCACTAGTGGGTATTTATCTTCTTGAACTGTAGCCTTGTGTCTCACTTTGGGAGTATGCAGAGGCTTTATACTTTACCTTCTACACTTTTATCAAAACAGGGTATATGAACAAATTTTCTATAAAAGGAATTCTTAAATGTGAATTTGTTCGTACATGATTGATCCCACGGGGAAGCAATTTTTTTTATTGCACTTCTTTTAAATAGCAAGAAAGACATCAAAAGCGCTTGGACAGGGACTTCCTGGACAATTATTGATACGTGTAAGTCTTTCAATGTGTGTATGCTGGTGAACATTCAGATTTATTTATATTTTTTTTCGCAAACATTGAATAATCTAAGTGTTTAAAATTTTATTTATCCCCATTTGTTCATATTTATATATATATAAAATATCTGTACCCTGAATATTCAGGAGGCCATATATTAGATGGCATATCGGCACGTGTTAGAAATACCATTTGAAAGGAAACTATTAACTCCTTTTATTAAAAATAGTGATAATAATGATAATGACGATGCAATAAAATCTGGGAAAAAAGATCACGGTTTGAATACTTTATGCTTGTAACATCCAGCTAGGCAAAAAGTGTGTGAAGCTGAAAAGGCTAGATTTGTTTTGAAAGTTATACATTCCTTGCTGCTCACGTTCTGGAAAAAAAAAATAAAGTTTTTATTCTGAATAATAAAGAGTTAAGAACATGTTCTTCGAAGCGCAGGGGAATGGAGAGCCCTTCATGACGTGGGGAGCTAGGAAACTCGTCTGTAAACTTACACGAGGATCTGCTCACCCGAAGGGCCCTGCGATGCCTTTTCAGCATTTCATAGGCGGGGAGAGAGATTTTTCTTCTCCCCTCTCTCTCTCTCTTTTTTTTCCTCCGGCAGGGTTTCAGGGCCCGCGGCCGCCGCCTCCTCCCGCACCCGCTTCGCGGTGCCCGGCGGGCGCGGCTCGCCCCCTCCCCGCGGGGATCAGCGGCGGAGCAGCGCCGGGAGCATGGCCCGGGCTCTGGGTGTACAAGCGTGTGTGGGAAGCGCAGGCACCGGAGCTCAGGATAAAGCCCCGCGTGGGTGCGGGCGCGGTGCGGCCTCCTGGCCGCTGGGCTGGCGCCCTGGGCCGGGAGGGGGAGGCTGCGGAGAGTAGGGTGGGAGAGCAGAGTCTGGCCGAACCGCGAGTGCTCTGAGGGGTGGATGCGAGCACTGCTGCTCCTTCCACTCGCTACCCCAGCCGTTTTCCCCTTTTCCTTTAAGAAGTGGGGTTTACCTTTTCCTTTCCCTACTTTTCTCCTGATTTTTTTTTTTTTTAATATTTTACTGATTTCATTCTTGCTGAGCCGCCTTTCCTCCCCCGGCAGCCTGAAGGTGTGGGGGCGGGGAGCCTTGTGTTCCGTTTCTTCCCGCGGGGGGGTGTGGATGTGTGTGCGGGTGTGTGTTTGTGTCGGAGAGGGGGGGACACAGTACTGTCGCAGGGCGACGGTCCCGGCTCCAAACGGGCACCCGTAAGAGTCCCCGGTCCCGGTCGGCTCGAGGTAGAATGGAGAAACCCGCGAGCGTGTTCTTAAATCCGATTTTTCTTCCTTTCAGGCGAAATGTCCGTAATTTTTAGATTGAAACTTGAAAGATAAATCAAAACGGACCTTAATAGACTAGGTAAAATATACCCCTGCACGCTTATAAAGACATATTCCTATGCTGTGTAGATAATAACGCACGCTGCTCACCATCTGTATCTTTTAGAGCACAGAAAAAAAATGTCGCCATTTTGGTCTCATGCTGAAATATTATTAATCTTTGGGCTTTACCTTGTTCCCAGAACCATCCTTGCCTGATGCTGAAACATTGTCATGCATCCATGAATCTATATAGAGCTTTTCTGCATAAATAGATAAAGCATGCCCAGTCAAAGAAAAGGATAGCAAATAGATTTATACCGTGCTGTTTATTGTATACATAGACATGTAACCGTGGAAGGAAAGGCTATGTAGGCTAATATTTTTCACTGAAATCTGATTATTACCCAATACAGACCAGCGATTGATTATTACTTTTGTAGGCGAAGGAAGCATTTTTGCAACATTGCAAGACAATACTCGTTTCAAAGGAGTGCCTGTAAAAAATTCAAGCCGCCCCCCCGCCCCCAGCTCTCGGATCAGTTAGGTTAGATACAACAAAAGGTAACGGTACAGTCACGATACTTACTGCGTGGTTCCTTTAGCACCACGAATTACATTTAGGAAAATGTTCAAATAGAAGGAAGTTGGCGTTTCACTCCCCTCCCACCCCGAAGAAAGAAAAACACAGGCAATTTTTCCCCCTTCTTTCCATAAACCGTATTCAATCCCTTCTTCAGAGCCCGTAGGTTGCAAATAAGAATTTGTAATTTTGCATTTAAGATTCGTCCGATTAAAAGATCCCTCTGGAGGCAGCAGTAATTGATTTTCCCAAGAATTTCACGTCCTTTCTGTAAAGGTTTTGTTCCAGGTGGTTTTTGTATTAGACTGGCCACAAGAAACAAATGTGCAGAATAGAGACACCCACACAGGTTTTACTCACAAAGCCTGGTTAAAGTCCAAACCCCTCTCTTTATTATTTGTCATCCTGCTCTTAATCCAAATATTTTCCAGAGGAGGAAAAAAAAAATTCAGAGAAAAGAAAAGAAAACGTAGGCACCAAGAAGCAAAATAAAACCGGACTTTTCCCACAAGCAGCCCAGTCCTCTGCCAGCATATTTTAAAAGCAGCTTTTTTCCTTGTTTACTTGCGTTTCTTGCTCTGCCTCTTTTCACGGCCACATTTGATCTTGGAAAGAGCAAGAAGCTTTAAATGTGTTCTTAAGGGCCAGTAGCTGTCAAACCTTTTGGCGGCCAAGATTGATCGCGGGCAGACACCACCAGAGCTTTGTTTGGACTAAAAGCAAGAAAATTAAAACCCTTGCATTTTCCAACAGCATCGATATTTGTAAGGCATCCCTTTTGAGGGATTAAATGACAAGTCTCGTTCTATATTTTATTTAAACAAGCAACCACCAAAAAGCCCATTTAAAGCCTCTCGGCCCCTCCCCTCCCCCTCTCTCCAATGCCTTCGCAGATATGCTATATCTTGTGGGTGCATTAACTTAAAACCAATTTTTAAAATGCACTTCGTGCAGACTGGACGCAGACTGGTCCACTGGGTGCTTGGGGTCTTGTTTTCTATTTTTTTCTTCACCTCCCCTCAATTTTTTTTTAAATTTTTTAAAAATATAATTACGAAGACGGTGGCCAACCCCTGTTTGGCAACTCGGAAAATAAAGCGAGACGGCATCTCATCGCGCTGGCGATGGTTTCTGGCTCCTGGAGGACGAGGAAAGCAGCTCGGAAGCGCCTTCCCTCCGGCCCCCGGCGCACCCCACCCCGCCGTGCACCCCGGACTCCGCGGCGAGCGAGCCCCGTCCGGGCTATCTAGGGCGGCTGTGACTATAGGATTCATCGGGCTGGTTATTGTGGCCATCATTGTCATCATTCTCCCTGTCGCCTCAGTATGGTTGGAAAATTATGCCAAAAGCATCCAAATTCGGGACTTGCCTCGACCTGGCAGGGGTGACTGGAGGCGGTGGCGGCAAGAGCCAAGCATCGGAGGCGAGCCCCGTCCCTCAAGTCAGAACCCCGCAGCATTTTCGCTCTGTCTGCCCCCTCGAAAACAAACCCGCTACCAGCCCATATATTTCCTGGTAATCGAAAATACTCACCAGACCCAGCCTACTACGGTTATTAAGCAAATTATGCCAGCAGACGGGAGTATCGTTTGCAAGCTAAGGCACGGGATATATACTTTTTTTTAAGAGGCAACAACCAGACGCGTTTGCAGCCTCGCGATTTGGCTCGCCCAGAGAGGTTCTCCTAGGGTTATGTGTTACGGTCCAATCCCGGAAAGCCAACTGGAGAGGGAAGTCATGAAGCTCCAGGGCTGCTGCCTATGTGACTCTTCCCCTCGAAGCAAGGTTGCTGAGGAAGATCTTGATAAACAATGGCTCAGCACCGGCGACCGATTGTTCTCCGTACTGTACACCCGATAGCCACCAAAAAAAGAGGAGGAAAAAAACCAAAACAAAACAAACCCAGAAACCAAAATCAAGGAGAAAAACAGGAAAAAGAAAGAAAGAAAAAAATTAAACGAGAACACAAAGCCAAACAAACAAACAAACAAAAATACAAAGGAGCCCATTGAGGCTGAGTCGGGAAGGAGAAACTAGTTTTGGAGGAAGTGCTATTCCTAGGAAAAAATCAAGACCCTCTGCTTCAGACTCTTGCCTGGGTGCAACTTCTTATGCGGGGGCCTGACGGTGTCAAAACTTTGAAGATTAATGGATTACTTTGTTAATGACTCAAGGCGTCAGATTGAGGTGCTTAAATGATTTGTGAGGTGCAAAGCGTTTTCCTGACAGTCCCAAACAATGAGAGAAGAGTGTGCGGGTGGATGTGAAGAAGGCAGCAGGCTGCAGGACAAGCAGACACACAGACACACACACACACAGAGACACACACACACACACACACACTCTTGCAGCCTCTCTCACAAACATATCCACGCACACGCACCCTCCTCCCCACCCCCGATCATTTCAGATTAGGACGCCAAGGGGATAGATACTCGAGATATCATTTCCCCCTTTTTTAAAAAAAGTGTAAATAAAGCCTTTCTGGCCCCCAATGAGGCGTTCCTTCCCGACTTTTTTGGATCAATCAAACAGACAGTGGCTTCTTTTGATTAAAGCCCAAATTGTCATTGGGCAGAGGCAATCATGTGACAGCCAATTCGGTCCAATTTCAACCTTGTCTCCATGAATTCAATAGTTTAATAGTAGCACGGTCCCCATACGGCTGTAATCAGTGAATTAGAAAAAAAACACCCCACCAGCGATCTTCTATGCTATATTTTTTTCTCCTCTCTCTCCTTTTTCCTGGGCCTTCCCCTCCCCCCGAGGCCCCTGAATCCGAGGGAACTTTTTCTCCGCGGGGGCTGCCAGTTGAAGGCCATGAATTTCGCATTTGAGAGAGAGATCGGTTTTATCAATAGCCAGCCATCGCTTGCTGAGTGCCTGACATCTTTTCCCCCTGTCGGTGATACATTTCAAAGTTCATCAATCAAGAACTCGACGCTTTCACACTCGACACTGATTCCTCCTCCTTTCGAGCAGACCATCCCCAGCCTGAACCCCGGCAGCCACCCTCGCCACAGCGGCGGCGGTCGCCCCAAGGCGAGCCCCCGCGGCCGCAGCGGCAGCCCGGNGCGTCCAAGCGATCCGCGCTGCCGCCCGCCTCGGCCTCCGCCTCAGCCGCTGGACCTGCCTGCCTCAGCCACAAAGGTCAGTCCAAAGACGTGCCGCCAGCCCCGCCGGGCCGCTATTTTGGCTCCCCGCATCCCCCCGGCTTCGCGGGGGGACGAGGCAGAGGGCGGGCGGGCGGGAAGGACGGAGCTGGCGGGGCTCGATGGAA
>VWYP01010181.1:389928-467758 GCA_013400435.1 Pycnonotus jocosus
TGTGAGTGTTCCGCGTGTACCGCCCGGCCCGGCCCGCCCCCCACTCCCTGGGGGGCCACGGCCGCCCCCTCCCTGCCCCGCGGTGCCGTGCGCTCGGAGCGCTCGGCGTTTAAATGCCCCCGACGCGGCGCTGCATCGGCGACAGGAGCCGGGGAAGCCCCGCGGGCGCCGCAGCCATTGGCTGCCGCCCCCCACGTGCCTGCCCGCTGCCGGCGCCTTCGTGTCATTTTCCTGCCGGCCCCATGGAGGAAGTGGGAAAGTTGGCGCGGCCCCGCCGGACGCTGAGGACCCGGTGGCGGCGTGACAGAGGGACGCGGAGAGGATGAGCTCCTTCCTCGAGTACCCCGTCCTCGGCGGCGAGGCGGGGGGCTGCGCCGCCCGCGCCTACCACCCCGACCACGGGATTACAACTTTCCAGCCCTGCGCCGTCAGCGCCGGCAGCTGCAGCGGAGAGGACAGCTTCCTGGCGGGCCGCGGGGTGCCCATCAGCCCCCACCGCCACCACCACCACACCCCGGCCCAGCCCGCCGCCTACCAGCACCACGGCGGGCTGGGGGTGTCCTACGGGCACCCCGGCTGCGGCCCGACCTACAGCGCGCAGGGCTTCGGACCGGCGTACGGCCCCTACCCCCTGGGGCAGGACGCGGAGCTGGGCGGCGGCTTCCCTCCCTGTGCCCCCGCTGTGTACTCGGGGAGCATCTCCTCCTCCGCCGCTGCGCAGCACCCGCTCCCGCACCAGGGCTACGCGGGGGCCTCCGCTCAGTACGTGCCTCCCCCTTACGGGCAAGAGCAGCAGAGCCTGCCCCTGGGCACCTACAACCATGCCCTGTCTCCCCTCCACGCTGGCCACCGGGAAAACGCCCGCTCCCCCTCCACCGAGACCTCGCCGCCCGCGCAAACCTTCGACTGGATGAAAGTGAAAAGAAACCCACCCAAAACAGGTCAGTGGCCGGCGGGAGGGCCGGGGCGGGGGCCGCTCCTCTCGCTTTCCGCGAGTGCGGGGAAAGACGCGCGGTATCCCGCGGGGCGCTGGGCAGGTAGGGCGGCCCGCACCTCTGGGAGCAGTCTCTGCTGTCTGCCCGTGGAGCTGAAAGCCAGCGCCGCTTTTTCCTCACTCATTCCTGACTCCCCCTTCTCCTCCTCTCCCGTGGTCATATTTCTGATAATTCATAAACCACTTATCAAGTTTGTTCTGACACTAGAGGCTGACTCCGGTTTAGCACCTCGCACTCCATCACTCACCCTGCCGGGGTTTCTCTCTTATCCTAAGTTCTTGCTCCCTATCGCTTAGCCGGTGTGGACATATTGATTACATCGCCTATAAATCATTTGCGCTCACTTACTTACCGCTGCATGTCCCCTCGCAGGCAAGGCTGGCGAGTACGGCTTCGTGGGGCAGCCCAACACCGTCAGAACTAACTTCACCACCAAGCAGCTCACCGAGCTGGAGAAGGAGTTTCATTTCAACAAGTACCTGACCAGGGCCAGGCGGGTGGAGATCGCCGCCTCCCTCCAGCTCAACGAGACGCAGGTGAAGATTTGGTTCCAGAACCGGCGGATGAAGCAAAAGAAACGGGAGAAAGAGGGGCTGCTCCCCATCTCCCCCGCCACCCCCACGGGCTGCGAGGAGAAGGCGGAGGACTCGTCGGAGAAGTCCTGCTCCTCGCCCTGCAGCGCCTCGCCGGCCTCCTCCGCCTCGGACACGCTCGCTGCCTCAAACTGAGACCGGTCGTGCCCCGACGGCCGCCCGGCGCGACTCCCCCGCCAGCGGCACGCGTCCGTCGGTCCCTCGGTCGGTCGGTCCGTCGGTATCCCCGAGAGGTGCCGGCGAGCTGCCGCTCCCTCCCCCGCTACCTCCGCCACCCCCGCGGGTGCCGGCTCCGTCGGGTCCCGGCGTCTTGGTGCCAGGGGATTTTCTTCCCGGCCCCCCCTTCCTTTTCTGCTGGAGGAGCTGTGTTGGCATACGCGTAAGGGTCTCCCTCCTCCACTGCAAGGACGCTCCACCGAGTTTCCCTGAGTGAAAGACAGGTTATTTAGGGTACATAACCTCACAAAGAGATGCACTATTGCAAGTGTTTACACGACTTATAGGACTTTCATCCCCTTAATTTAATGTATTCCTTGTTCGTGTCAATGAGTTTGTTGCTTGTAAATACTTTGTCCGAGAGATTTATCTTTTTACAGATTTTTCTAGAATGATGTTTCGATTATCAGGTTAAGCAGGGTGAGTGCATTCGCCAAACTGGATCCGTTTTTATATTGATAAAGTAGACGACTGTATCAAGTAAACGTCTTAAGCTCAAGCAGATACCTCGAAAAACTAGCGTTATTTCTTTAAATGTGACAAACAAGGCTTCAATTGCACTAGGTTTTTTTAAACCTTACCCGGTGTGCTTGCTCCCTCTCCTTTTCCCCCTGTCCCCAAAGCTGTGCTGCATTATGCTCAGCTGAAGGATACAGCTATCCAAGAGACTTCGCCACTTCCTATTTTCATATTAACCTTCCTTTAGACTCGATGTCTTTTCAAACTACTCGTGAATGTGACAAATGGCCAAATGAATGTATGATTTCTGTGGTTGGTGTCCAGACCTTTGCATGACGCACCGTGCTTTGCTGTACTGCGGGTACACTGAGTTCTATCAGTTGTCGTGTGTGAGCAAAATGTCCTCCTGGTTTTTCTGTACAATCATGAAAGGCTCTGTGATTCCACCAGTGGTGGAATCCAGGGCAGGATTTACGGGTCCTTATAATGTCTGTAATAAATATATTCCACTTTCAGGTAGCCCTCGTCTGCCTATTTCTGTGTGACGTCAGCGCTGAGTCACAGCCTGGGCTCAGCAGTTTTGTTTCCCTTATTTTCTTCTCCTGGGGTCTTTCCAAGGGGGGAAGACAGCCTTACTCCTTCTATGTTGTTTTGTCAGAGTCAGAGCTCCGGCTGCCCAATCTGACTTCCTACACAAAACTTCTTCCTCTCCTATGCTCAACTAATATTATTTTTAGACAATATAAGGCCCTTCTCTCCATTCTCTGCAACTGGGAGGAATTTATGATCCCAATCTAATTCTGAAGCACAAACAGGAGAACTTCCTGGGTCAAGTGCTAACCTTTTCACCTCGGGATGGATGCTGACACTTAAATAAACAGAGCACCCTTCAAAAGCAGAAACTCACTTCAGCCAGTCTTTCCTCACACTGCAGGCCCCTCTCCAAGGACTGCACATTTAATTAGCCTGGGCACTAAGTTTGTCGGGCTTCTCTCTCCCAACCCAAACTGCTAGTTCCAGCGCTTGATGGGGTGCCAAAGTGGGAGATGGCTCCCAGTGTGTTTTTGGAGTTAATCCCAGCCGGTTCCACTGTCGCTTCCCCTCTTTCTCCCTGCGCCCCCATCCCCTCCTCCCCACCGGTGTAAAGAGGAAGCTCTTGCAGGTAAATATAATAACTATTCCAAGAAATGTCGGGAAGCAGGTCGGGAAGGGAGAGGATCGTCACACATTAGAAGCTGGGTGGTAGAACAGAGCTCAGCTGGACGTGGGATGTCTCAAGTCACTGATGCCTCTTGAATTACAACGCAAACACGCCTAACATCTCCTTCACCCGGCCCAGCTGCGGGAAGTGCTACCGGGCTTCTCCCGGGGCTGCTCTGCCCACGCAGGCTTTACTTTGCGGGATGCGCAGAGAGTCAAGGAAATTTTCTTCCTTCGGTGTCAAAAGAGACAAACCCTGATTTGCAAGGCGCGGCGGCCATATCAAGAGCTATCTGCAAGGGAGCAGGGCTGTCTCCAAAGGCTCCCGCCGATGCCTCTATTTCTTTCATTTCCCCGCCTGCCATATACTTTACCTTTTGTTTATTAGTGTAAAGCCACAAAGCAAAACAGATGGCCTTCTTCCAGAGCCTTGGATGTGTTAAAGTGGCATTTACATGCCAATGAGGGCATTTCAATATCGAAATCTGGATCTAAACATTGCTGGAATCCGGATCTACAACTCGATTCCAGCGGTGTTGTTGACTTAATGTGTTAGAAAGAGCGACCATAAATTACTGCCTAAATACGAGAGACAAGACACTTGTCAGTGCGTCAATCTGCGACGAACGATCCGCGGTCAAAGAATCCCATCTCCTTCCAAGCCCAAACCCTATATAAAAAAATATATGTATTTATTTCCTCCCCTCTCCCCCCGCAGACATAATGTATTTCGAGCAAAGACGCTCCAAACCTCCCGGTCCTGTCTCATTTTGTTAGCGTTAATACTATTTCGATACCATCAGCCTTTGGGTTCAGGGATGCGGCGAAGAGAAATTTAAATCCCTAGTTTATAGTTTCTACCACAAAAATATCGCTAAACATCCCCCACAAAGTGTTTTCAATGAATATACTAATTTACCTTTCAGGTTGTAAGATTTTTTTTTTTTTACACATTAAGAAAAAAAAAATCCAAAATCTCAGGAGGAAAAATGAAGAAAAACCCTGCATCCCATCAAAATCCGTCAACAAAAATCGCATTCAAATGTCAAACGGAGTTTAGTATCTTCCTATCATACTTAAGACCATTTCTGCTGCTCACCTTTAAAGTTTACTTTTGGAGGCTATTGAGATGCTTTGGTGTTTTCCTCTGGGGCAATCAGATTGAAACCGATCAATATTTACTCAGTCTGAAAGGGCTGTTGAAAAGGCAGCTAACAACAAACTGCTTAGCTGCTCTCCCCTCTTTAATCTCAGGTTCACCGAAAGTTCAAGCAGAAATGAATTCGGTGATGGGTCACTTTAGAATAAATCCCAGTAGTTAATCTCACAGCCTTGATAAAGGCAACAATTACAGAGTCATCCCTCTCCCTCTCTCTCTCTCTCGCTGTCTCCCCGGCAGCGGCAACTTTCCTCTCAGTTTTGCCCAGCATATTTTTACTAAATTTTAACAGCTTTCTGCTACCTTGCGGAGACAGCAAAAACTCAGCATCTTCCCCACGCTGCATCCGACGCTCAGGCGGGTATCCCCGGCGAGAGGTACCTACTGGAGTGAGGGAAAAACCCCATCCCTCAAAGGACCCGGCATTTTCAAGCAGGGGTCCGGGGGCAAAGAGAGGGGTGCTTGGGGCTTTCTCCTCAGCAGTGATGAGGAAAGGGATGGCTGGAGAGGCACCCGGCAGCTGGAGGCGCTGGTGGAGCCGTGCTCCCCTCTCCATCCTCTATGGGAAAAGAGTAGAAACCTGGGCAAAACGCGATAGACGTCGCCGTTAATTGCTGGGACTCTTCAAAGGCCAAAGTTCACATAATCACTGCATAAATGCATGCTTAATAGGGATTTATTAGTAACTCTCTATGGCAGCTCACGTTTGGGCTACAGACTCGAGCAGCTTTTTACCGGCAAACTGCTTTTCCGAAGCGATACCCCCTCCCACCCAGGAATTGCCGAGGCACGGAAGGCAATGAGCTCCCGGCCAGGCCCTGGGGATGCTCCGAACGAGGCCGGAGCCCGGGGCCGCCCGCGGGAGAGCCCGGGCGGCAGCGCCGCGCTGGGGACGGCCCCAGGGGAGGTCGCTCCCGCTCCCGCCCGCGGCACGGCTGGGCCCCGGACCCGGCAGGAACACGGAGGGGGCTGTGGTTTTTTTCGGAAGGGGGAAAGGAATGTTTAGGATTGTTTTCCATGTCAGCTTAGGAGCAAGATCTCCTGTTTGTTTTTCTTCAGTAATTAGCTCTGTGAGATCACAGTAAATTGGTAACCACAAAAAAATTTTACATAAATAATGAAATTAATAATAGATGAATAAACAGATATGTATTTTGAGAACCATCCTTCCTTCCTTCCTTCCTTCCCTCCTTCCCTCCTTCCCTCCTTCCTTCTTGTTTTTATTTAGTGTGCCTTTCTCACTTTTTCTCTGTTTCTCTCCTTCTTTCTCTTTCCCTTTTGCCTTTCTTCTTTTCCAAGACAAGCATTCCTTTTCTCCCTCAGGCACACTACTTGGCCGACTCTCATTGTTAACATTATTCTTTTATGGTTTATGTGTCACAAAATATTACAGGTCACAGTTACTCCTGTTTCAGGCTCGGAAAGACCAATGAAACCAACGGGTGCTCTAGGAAAAAAAAAAAAAAAAAAGAAAAAAAAAAAAAAAAAAAAAAAAAAAAAAAAAAAAAAAAAGAAAAAAAAAAAAGGTCTTCTCTTGTGCCTGGGCATTTGGGAGCAAACTGTTGATTTTGATCATGCAAGGAGTCCTCCTTGCCATGTAACTTCAAAAGGATTACACTTTTCATCAATACGAGGAGGAATGGGTCCGGAGAATGCTTCTATGCTACTTTTTATAGGTCAGTGACACAGTGTAAAGCCTTTGTTCCACACGTAGAATGTTTCAACTATTACTTTTACCGTTATTTTGTCTTTCAAATCTATTTTCCTTGAAAGCATAGTTCTCACAAAGTTAAATCAGAACTGATTTATCTACTGATTCTGACAAAAATGTGGTCGAATAGTGATCAGCCTCGACTACAATTAAGCCGGTAGCCAGTTGATGACTTCTCCGAGTGTCCATTTTATAAATACAAACTCAAAGTGTTTCAAAACTTCTCCCGCTCAAGAAAGTAAGAGTAGGAAAAAAAAAAATCAAATAACCCCAAATACAAGGGGGACAGCGGGAGGTATGAAGCCAATCTCAGTCACAAACTCTCGTGCCTGTGTTCACATCGGTCTCAGATGCGATGCAGCCAGCGGTAGCGGAGGGATTAGAAATACACAGGGACCCATGGAGCATTTTGCTCTCCAGAGTTGCAGATAGTGTCCGAGAGGCCGAAAGCCAGGGGAGGAGCGCGCCCTGCCCGGGTGTTTGCTCCGGTGCCTGTCTCGATGCCCGCCCGGCGTCTCGGCGCTGCGCAGCGGTTCCTGTTTGCATACGATAAGCTTGGCTTTGCCAAGGTACTTATGCATGTTCTGATTCTAACCCATGCGGGGTTGTAACTCTCCGCCAGGAAAGAGAAGGGAAAAAAAAAAAAAGAAAAAAAAAAAAAGAGAGAAAGAAAAGTAGAAAAAAAAAGGCCATATGATATCGACTATTATAAATTAAAACAAAAAAAGAACAAGGAAATATCTACTTTGACTGAACACTTCGCTAACGCATCTTGTAGGGATCGATTTCATTCGCAGCTGCCTTTGCATTTGATCTTCTTGAAATTACTAATACGAGGAAAATTCGTTGTGTGGATTGGAATAACAACGGAGCGGGGCTGTGACCGCCGGGCTGCTCCTCTCGGCGCTCGGCCCGGGGGCGGCGGGGGCGCGGTGAGCGGCGGCCGCGCTCCTCCGCACCCACTTCAGCGGGTCCGGGTCTCTCCCTCGGGACCTGCCTGAGGGGACGGCAAAAGTCAGGCTCAGCCGAGGGGTGCCCCGGCGCCCACCCCATCCCTGCGGGCCGGCTGCCCGAGCCTAGAGGTGTCACCGCAGCACTGAGCCAGGGATGTCCCTGCTAATGTCCTTTGTCTATTAATACAGCCATCACCAAATCCCGGATAACCTCCCTTTCCCTCTGTCAACACCCCTCCGCTCCAGCCCGTGCTGGGGGAAGAGGGATGAGACCTGCCATCGGGGTCCTGTAGCAAGGGGGTGCCCCTTTTAGGGGTAACTTGGTGACAGATGTTGACGTTTCTAGGGAGCTCGGTAAACAGAAAGTTGGACTGGACTTTTTCATAGCCCATGTGTTTTTCATCATTCCCCGTCAGGCTCAGACCAAAGGCAGAAGCTTCCCTCTTCACACTCCTCATCCCCTCTCATCTTCAGCAGTCACTCAGCCCCAGTGACAAGCAATAAAGAGCAGAGAAAACACAGGAGACCAGCTTCGTTAAGTCATGAAAAGAGATGGGGGTGAGGATGAGGCTGGTGGTGGAAATAGGGGGCCTCCTCCACCGCACACCAGTGAACCTTCAGGTGCAAAGCACACCTGTATAAATCACAGACCCCTTCTGGGAGTAGTGGGGGCATATTGGAGGTCTTGGAGAACAACTTTTTGTCCAAACTTCCCACCTCATAAGAAGGTGAAGGTCACAGAAAGGGCTAAGCCACAGAAGTGGGAATTTCTACACAGTTTTAATTGAAACTCTTCTCTTCCAATAAAACCAAATTTTTTTCTTTACTTTTGCAATGGATATATTATCTCAAATAACTCTAGTGCAAAACATCAGTTGCAGAGGAAATGTTATACAAACTTCAATTAATTTTCTTAGCATAGTTGTAAAACATTCCCACTAGCACCCAGCAAAAGGTAGACACTTGCACTAGATTATTCTATTTTGCAAGAAATAAAATCCCTGCAGCACAGCTCTGCACTATCAGTGAATTTAACATCCTTGCATAGTTCTGTGGACAGATGGGTCATAAAATAAAAGGCATTGGTGGGGTAGTGTTGTGTTCTTCATGCTGTGATGGGGAAAAGAAGGGTAAAAAAAATAACACTGTCTAGAAACTGAAAGGTGATCCCATCTGAGCTGAACCATCTGAGAGCCATGCATATTTCACTGCACAAAAATGTTATCTTGGAGGAACACTCCTACCAGCAAACAGTATTAACATGAACAATATGTTTCAACATAGAAGTGGGTATTGCAGACAGGCAGGACCCCATGGGGCTTTGCAGTTCATTACATTCCCCTGTATATTTTATTTTCTGTATTTCTGACAGTGCTATGAGGCAAGGCAGCGTTCATGGAAATAGAAGGTGGGGCAAAAAGGGCCTGAGAAGACCTGTCTTCAGTGACAGAGCTCAGATCCCACTGCAGGAAATATGTAGTGTTTTTCTATATCCATAGGAACATGTGTGTCCCCAAAAACTTAGATTCACATAAAAAGGCATCACTCAAGCTTCCTTCAAGTCAGCTCACAAACTGAAAGGTTTGGAAGATTTTGAGGCTCATACCTGATACATATCTTGGCTTTGAGCTCCTGTGGCTCATTGCTGAGGGAGACTCAGCTCACCTGAGACCCTCAAGTCTGCAAATCCAAACTTAGCCTCACTGTGCCTGTGATCCACCAGTAAAGATAAGTTTTTTCTCTTCAGATCACATCTTTCTCACCCCAGGGGTTGAACAGCATTTATACAGTAAAATATATAAGGAACACAGCCAAACCCACAGAAAATTCTGCTGAGGACCCTCTAACAAGACAGTTTGTTTGCAAATCAGACGAGAGACTCTAGAAATCCCGATAATCTCTGTGTAATCTCTCCTTTTGAACATCATGTGTTTTGAGACTAGCCAGCCATACAGGGTGACTTCCACTTTTGTTGGAGCTGAAAGAGAAGACGTAGCTATCACCTTAGGCTTTGGATCAGGCCCTAGCTGGAAACTCCATATTCAACAACAGGCAAAAATTTCCTCTTTGCGTTTCACTGAGAAGACAGCAAGGCAGACTGTGCACTGGAAGCAGTGAAAATCTAGCAAGAAATCTTCTCATCACATGTTCAGGGTTTTTTTTTTGTATTCTATAGGTAACTAACCACAGATGAATTCTGATTGTGGAAGAAGAAGGTGATGCACTTAAAATATTTGCTGCTCTCAGAAAAAACAAATTTTCTCACCCTATCCCGTAGGTGGGAATAAAAAGAAATGTAAATCTTTGAAATTTAAATACAAATCTTAGCTGCAGCCTGAACTATGTTATTGTTCAAAATATGGGAATTGAGGAAATCCTTTAATAACTAGTCTTAACCAGGATAAAATACAGAACATGTAATGGGACTTTCTTCTACAGATCTTATTCATTAAAATCAGTGGAGTTTTGTCTTAGAAAATTCTCCAGACAGGATTTTTTAGCTAGTAAACATTTTTCAGTGTGACATTTTATAAATTAAAAAAATAAATGAAAATTAGTTACCACAAATGCAGCATTTAAAGCAACAGTGAGCCCATGTTAACATTGATTTCTCTCTCTGTGTCTCCTTCTCTCTTTCTTTATAAACTTATGTACTCTGTCGATAAAATACCATCCTCTTTGATAATAAATCTGTTGTTTCAAGCTAGGATGCTGCCGTTTCCTTCCCCATGTAATTTATAGTTGTATTGATTCTACAGCTGTGGTTCTCTATTTCCCGCCTGCTGTATTAAAAATGAGTTCTAATTGCGAGGCAGATAATCTTTGGTCGAAGGACCTCACAGAGTATTTTAACTGCAGCTAAGGAGATTTAATTTGATTAATAGAGAAATGAAAGCCTTGAATATTTAAAATGATAATTTTCAGTTTAGGAAAAAAAGAGAGACAGACAAAGAAAGGAGGTTAATGGATCCAGGAAAAGCATTCATAGATCAGCATGAGCAGATGTTCTTTTACTTTTCTGTCAGCGTTTCTGGTTTGTTGTGCATATAGAAAAACAAGCTTTTCAACTCTCACCACGATTTCAGCCTGTTGCTGGCTTTGATTGCCTGCAGGATATCTGCTTATCTAGCATGGGAGCAGGATCAGGCCTCCTCCCCTTTGGTCTAGAAGCAAAGCAACCTTTCACATAGGCTACAAGGATTGTCACACTCCCCACCCCCCACTCCTTTGCACGCACATTTTCAGCCCTTAGATCTCTATTTCATAAAATTCCTTTCCTCTTAGAGACCGAAATACTGGCCAGGAGATTAATGGAAGAGCTGAGCAATATTAACTGCATTCAGGTGTGTGTTGGCTGAGACAAACCTGGCCCCTTCCCTTGAGGGCAGGATGCATGTTCAGCCATGTGGGACAGCAATTCCCATGCAGCTCTACAGGGTCCCCTGTGCCCCTGGTGTCTGCACTCAGCATGGAACCTCAGAGTGAGAAGGATGCTGTTACTACTTATAGGAAATTCCAATGGCCATTTTCATTGGTGCATCACCTTTGAGAGCTGCCCCATGTGACATGTCTGAAGTGTCCACGTTGAAGGAGGAGACTGATCTAAGGATGCATGGGTGTGTCCTTTAGGATTCATGAGAATGGGGCATGTTATTTCATATTTTTAATCCTTAAAGTAGGTATTTTGTATAGTGCAATTCCTTATTAGTTTGGAGCAGCAGCACTAAAAGTGATGGAGCCCAGCCTGAGCCTTAAAATTAGGTTTGTCTCTAAACATGTCTATATTAATAAATGGCAAAGAATATATATCAGCCTTTGTATAAAACAATCTGCATTTAAGTCAAGATTAAATAATCTAAGATATATTTTTCAGATCTCAGAGAGTAGGACTTTTTTTATTATTATTATTGTAGTAAACTATTTAGAGTAAAAAAATGCCAGCAGGCATCAAATAGATTTCCTTTCATCACAAAAGGTATTTGTGCTCCTGGTGTATTTGTGCTATATAAAAAGGCCTAGTAGTTTCAGTGGGGAGTTTCTCAGAAAAAGGAGTGTGGAGGTAGCCCCAAAAGTCACACTACTCATGAGGTAACCACTATCTGAGCTTGAAAAAAAGAGGGAGAAAGGAATGAAATCTGTCAGCAGCACTGTCGTGAGACATACCTGCTCAATGTGAGTTTGTCTGAAGGCAGGCACTGTGCTCTGCTCCAGAGATCCTGTCAGCTGGATCTGAAGGAAATCCCTTGAGCTGTCACGTGAGAACACCCCTTTAATTGTGAGCAGGAGTATGTGGGCGTAGCCAGAATGCCACTACTGAAAATATGGCTTTTTCTTGACCAGCAAAATGAATTCTAGATGTACTTAAAAGCTGAAGAGCTGCAAATTTCTTTTTAGGAAAATAGATGAAATTAATTCTTCCTTGCGTCCATTGTACTCTCCTACTTAAAAGAATATTAAAAATAAAGCTTTATCTAGATGTTTCCCAGATGCTTATCCACAGCTATGAGACAATCCTCAATACTCAGCATCTGTTCACTGATGATCCAAGCCTTTCCAGTTTTCCAGACTTCATGAGCTTACGTTCTCCAGCCTTTGGTGCAGTTCTCCCATTGCTATAATCTAGGTTAGAATGA
The DNA here is from genome assembly GCA_013400435.1 of Pycnonotus jocosus. NCBI lineage: Eukaryota > Metazoa > Chordata > Aves > Passeriformes > Pycnonotidae > Pycnonotus > Pycnonotus jocosus. The sequence continues at coordinate 401,849 of VWYP01010181.1, forward strand.
GGGTCGTCAAAAGGGCAAGGCTTGTGTGAGGAAGGAAGATGGAAAACTGTGCAGGGGTTCTGTTGGACACGGCTGCCACTGTGCCCAAGAGTACTGGCTATAGAGCACTGGCCATAAGGCGAGACTGCTGCACTGCCCAGGAGCAGGGGCAGGAGTGGGTGCTCAGCATAGAGAGGAGAGTCCTTAGTGGTGATATCTTGTCCTTTCCTAAGCACAGTGTGAAATTCTATATTACACAGAGAAGCATTTCAAGTTACACTTCACATGACTGTCCAACAGGATTGCTATAATTTAATGCATTTTTAATTCTTCAAGGTTTTTTCTTTCAGGTTTTTGCACTCTTTAGTTTGCCTACCATCACCGATGGTTTTATACTTTTGATAAAGCATAAAGCTTGCTTCTCTTTAGAAGGCATGAGGATCACAGGATAGAAAATGAATGACTTGAAATTTTTAAAATAAATTTTTTACAAAAGCAGATATCTTCCTTCCTTCCTTCCTTCCTTCCTTCCTTCCTTCCTTCCTTCCTTCCTTCCTTCCTTCCTTCCTTCCTTCCTTCCTTCCTTCCTTTTCTCTGAAGATATTACTCTTGTCACCCAGGTGTGACTGTAAGATGCAAGTATCCCCATCTCCCTTCTGGAATGCCCTGCCAGGTTTATACCAGGGTGTGTAGGAAGAAAAGGGATATGTGCAGTTTCCTTCTCAGTGTAAGGTTTGAAAATGAGGCTTTGATCTAAGCATCGATAACTCTGCTGAGGGTAAGGGTGATGTTTTATTGTCATTGGATGCTTGTTCCTTGTTTGCTGTTGATTTCATGTCTTCCCCTAGTTTCTTCAGTCTGGAATTCACAGACTTCTGCTGCAGGGAAAACATGGAAATTGTTTTTCCCCTTGTCACAAAGTGTTCTCTAATAGTTACATCCTTTTCTGCTGTGTTTTCTGCTTTAATACCTTTAATAAGTGTTACCATCTGCTTGGGTGCTGGGTACTACATATTGTGAACAAGGCCAAGAGTTTCTGAGGGGCTGGAACAGTGTTGTTTACTATTAGGTATAATGGAGATTGTTGTCTTTGCCTGGGGCAGGTGTGCTAGATGCAGAAATGCAGAACATGTGCTGGGGTTCAGCTATCTACAGTTTTCTTAAAAAGAGGTTTGGCTGCTGATCTGTTGGTGTTTACTTGATATGCAGGGACTCTTTTCTCCTGCTGTTCTCTGGCCCCTAACATGCTTAACCTTAGAGAGAAAGGCACAACACCTTGTGATGCTACTAACTGGTCAAAAGGCTCTATCAATTTTAGATGAGATAGGTACATGTCAGAATCAGCATAATTAACTGGAATGACAATCTTGTTAAATGTGTTTATGCCATTGCACTGGTAATAAAGCATGTGCAAATTTACAATTAAGGCATGTCTTTCTTCTATACCTTGGAGACTTGTGACAAACATTAAGAAGTTGTATAGCTGCAGAAGCTGAAGAGAGGTATTTATCACAATAAAAACCTTAGGTGATGCATTTCCCAGATTATCTGTCCTTCTTATGCAAATACTCTTTTTGCTGGAAATTTCAGGCTAGGTAATAATTATATTTCTGATCTGAAAGGTGATATTTCACCCCCTGAATTATTGTTTTCATTTGTGAGATGGATGAGAACCACAATGTTAACTACCTTGCATGAAGGTATTTGAAATAGTTCACATTTCACATTATGCATCAAGCTGCACTTTCTTTATATTGAGTGCACCGCACATTGCAGATCCACAGAGAAATTTTCAGACATTTCCTTATACTGTACATAGATGCTACAGCTCCTGCTACAGATGGCTGGAAAACATCAGCACAAGTAAGATAAAGGTGATTTAAAGTTCGTCTGTGAGTCAGGCAGAGAACTGACAGCCATCTTTAACCAGCCTGACCCTGGGATGACCCTGAGCTCAGCTGGTTGTGAGATAGTTGGGTCTATTATGGGACAAAGGATCATATGTCTGACAGGATGCAGAGAACACATTACAGGATCACAGCTGAGTAACAGTGCAAGACATAATGTACATTTATTTGACGAACAACACAAGCAAATCTTGCCAAGAAAATTTAATTTCAACTATTTTGTTTATTTCAAGTCGATCTCTTTCTGTTGCCTATTTCTAGAAATTAATATAGCTTTTTCTCTTCTATAAATGAAATAGATGATCATGCTAGTGAAATTTATAAAGCATGCAGAATGTACACTGATAAATTCTTATAATGGTGTTCCACATTTCTACAGTATTTCCCTCCCATGTGGGCTCAGTCTGCATCTATTCAACACTAAATTTCAAACGTCTTTGCCTACAACTCCATATAATCTGGTCAAGTGAGGCTGGGAATGCCAGAGCTAGTGCAGGAATGCAGGCTAGAGAGAGCCATGGGCAAAAAGTTGCATATGGTCTTGTAAGTGAGTAGCTACACTCATGTGAAAAGTGTAAAACCCCCAAAATTTTGGCATGACAGCCTTCTCAAGAAGTGGGGGAAATACCCATGTACTTTGATAGGCTGAGCTTCCTTCACTTCTAGTTTCAGAGATAATACTGTGGCAAGGGGTTTGAGATCTTGAATCTCAGCATTGGGAAAAGGGTTGACAGAGATATGGAAAACTCGCATAACCTTGCACATCAAAACCAGATCAACTCTAGCCTCTCCACTGCAGAGCTCATCACATGCTGTGGAAGGGAAAGATTGCTGGGCTGAAGATATGGAAGGCCAGGCTGGGCACTGCTGGGGCTTGCCTGGTTGGTTGTTCAGGCATTATCCAACGTGCCCTGACCCTGTTGCTGACCACATCAGCTCTCAGTTGTGGAGAAAAGGGAGAGTGGGTGTCTCATTGCCAGTGCATCAAGCAAGAAAGGTGGAGTGATGGGGAAGGAGGTCAGTGCGTCTCTCAAATGACAAGCCTCTTGTCCCACTGTGGGGGAGGCAGGACCACATCTGCCACAACTCCTGGCAGTGCAGTGCCCCTGTCTCTCTGCTGCCCCAAAGCTGCCATCCAGCATCATCAGGCAGGAGGCAAAAGCTTCAATCAGCAGAAGGAAAATTGAGAGTTAACCCCCTGCCCTTCCCGTGACCCCCAGCACCGATGTGGAAGGGTGATGAGAGAGGGGGGATGAGGAGCTGCACCACAGGCAAAGCTGAGAGCAACGTTTTACCTCAGCCAGTTTTCATGGGGACAGGGGGTTAATCTGCTTCCCAGGCCCTGTTGTCAGTAGCCACACGTCCTATTGCTCCAGGCAGGCTTGGATCTGGCTCAGAGTCCTATACAAACAGCTCAGTCTTTACAGAGCTACTGCGCTGGGTGACCTCTTCTAATGTATTACTGGTTTATATTTGTGCTGATTGCTTCCAAAGGGGAAATGACATGAAGTGAATCAGTGTGACCTCATTAGCGTGGCTCACACTGCTAAATGGATGACCACCATTAGGAAGGCTCTGTTGTGGCAGTGCTTCCATCGTGTTACCTGTGGATAGTATCATCATCTTGCTATAACCTGCTGCAAAGATTTATGCACTATGCTAACTTGCGTGCTGCAGCTGTTTTCTGTCTTATAAATATTGACTTCTGTGCCAAAAACAACAACTTGGTACAACAGAAATTAATCTTCTGCTTGACTGATGCATCTTTACAGACCAGTTTGTCTTTAGAAAATAGAGCTCAAGAGAGTTTTATGATTTAGAAAAATACTTTATAAGTTGATTTAAAATATAGGCTGTGATAAGCAGAGGCATCATTAAAGTGACATGGGGGCTATATTTTGCCTTCTAGATTTTTCTAACTGTGCCATCTGTTTGTCATCTCGACTTCTGTGAAATTTTAAAGAAATTGCCAGACTCTGGGTCCTGAATCTTTTCTGTATGTTGCACTTTCTCAGATAATTTATCTATCCCACAATTCAAATGGTTTTAATTCACTTGATTTTTTTAAAATTTAAAAAAATAGAAAAAAATCCTTAGGCAATCTGATTTATCAGAAGACTTGCAGATGCCCTCCACTGACAGAGGACACCTTTCATCCTCAGCAATAGCTTTACAGTGCCAGGGGAGGCAAAGCATATTACCAACCTGAAGTTAGACACTAGGATGAGGTCACAATATTGCAGAATTCTGGAGCTGACAGTAAATAACAGCACACAGAGTCAGGGTTCTAAAAGATTAAAAGACAGGACATCAGTTTATCGTAATCAAGATCTTTCTAGGAAGACTTGTGCACTCTAATGCTGAACAAAGGTACTGTGCAAAGGAACCATTGAGTATATTTGATCTGAAGATGAACTTACAGTATTTTGACAGTTGCCCTCTGTTGAAGTTCAGGTGTTCATGGCTCCAATTACAGGCATTTTTTGTAAGCCTGTCCATACTAAACACAACAGTGAGAGAAAGTGAGTACTCCCTACTGCGACAGAATTTCTGACTTGATTATGTTCTTGTGGATCATGTGAAAATTAGAAAGGTGGTGTGGTTTAGAACAATATTGGCTCAGACATGTTACCATATGTTATGGTATTATACTCCATAGGCCAGATCTGATGGACTTGCAACTGAATTTTTGTTCAGATGGAGACTTCAGCGCTGGTTCTCTAAGGGTTTTCATAAAGCTCATAACTATGCATCCCTGAATAAGCAGGTTGGCAGCAGTAACTCAGCTCCTGGAGTGAAATTTGATCTCCAAAATGGAGCCAGTCACTGGGTTTTCTCAAAGTGCCCAGCCAGGCAGATGTTTGGTTTGTGCAGTGTCACAGTGATGCCTTCAGAACCACTAGTTTATGCTCTCCACACTGAAATACAATTTTAGGTCAGTAAAATTTGTGGTAAAATACCAATAACCACTGTGGGTTGGAACCATGAGCTGATCTGGCTGAGGCTGATAAAAGATTTGAGAAATCCTAGACCACAACACCTCTGAAGGCTGAAGTAATCTAAATGGCTCATGCTAGTTATTCCACACCAATGGTTATTTTTGCCATAAATATAAGGCTTATACACCTCAGAAAAAAAAAAAAAAGAACAATGAGAAATGCTACAGGTGCACAATATCAAAAAAACTATTAGTCTTTTAGAAAGCTTACATGTTATGTTGTGATATTAAGGATTTGAGTTTTACATTTGATAAACCAGAAGCTTTTTTCTTTTATAGCTGGTTCCTGTGCTTGCTCGGTGTTTAAGAATTCAAGCAGGTGGATGTTTGCACTGGCTGAGATGTTTGGCAGTCTCAGAAATAGACTTTTAAAATTTTTCTGATGTCTTATCTGCTGGAGATGGATATGCCCATGCATTTAAAATTATGGAGCTGAGTGTCTTCAAAGGCAGAGGTTTTTTCCCTTCAGAGGAGACAGCTAGACAAAGTAAACCAACACCGAATTTTAAGCTTCATCCCTGTATGGCTCCTAGTAATGCAAATATTCTCATATGGGAAAAGAGTATTTATTTTGTGGTCAATCCTCTAAAAAAGCAACTGAACTGATTAAAATCACTTTCAATCAATAAGAATTGTAAGCAGTAGGAATTTTCATCAATAGGACTTTGGAATTGTTAACTGAGAATTCAATTTCTGTTGTGATTATAAGCTCCACATCTATTTAATTACTTCAGCTGCAATGCTGTTACCAGGAAAAGTTTCATTCATAGTAAAAGACATATAATTGAAGCATTTTAATATATAGTTCCAAATTGTGGCAGTGATTAGTTTACAAAAAAAAAAATAAATTCTTCTGTAACTGAATGATGAAATCATAAAGATGACAAAGCACAGTTGGGGTCTTCAGTAAATACCTGTTCATACCTCACATTGAAGGATTCGTATTAAGCAAACAAACATATTTTGAGCTCTAGGAACAATTAATGTATGGAAAATAACATGAAGTTGTAGTTTAGATCTGTTGCAGATTTCAGAGTCCAATGTATGAAACCTTATGACAGCTTAGTCTTAATTCCAAAGTCAAACCCACAAAGCAAAGGATCTTTAGTCCTTTTTTCAACACCTTCCACAACTGGGATACTGATCAATGGCAGAGTAGTAATTCCTATTGATTTTTTATTTACAGAAGGCAAGCCCAGACACTGGCACTTGGGCAGCTCTCTGGATCTGTGGTGTAGGGCTCATCAGCAGGACCTGTGACTAAAGGCCCAGGACTGACCAAGATCATGTGAAACCTCACCTCTTCTACAAAAGTTGCCTGCTCTGTCAGTGGAGCTGTCTGTGCTCCTGAGGGCTGGGTTGCCCAGAAACTTTATATTATTTCAGGAAATGATGGATTTATTACACACTGGGCTCAATGATATCTTTGTTTCTGAGGAGGTGAAGGTTTTGTGGAAAGGGTTTTCTTCCTTATCCAGCTTTAACCTTGAGATCTTAATCAAACAAGTAGATCAAAGTCAGTGATATATGGACAATGTTTCATGTTTTCGTGGCTCTCTTGAGGCGTAGTCTACTAATGTTGCTCTATGACATCACAAACAACACAAGACTTCTTAGGTAAAGTTGAATTCATCTGACTCTGAACTTTATTAGGTGGAGAATTCTTTATATATTATTGTACAGAGACCAATTGATTGGTGGTTGAAAGGCAAACCCTTTCAACCATGCTGGTCAACCCAGAGGGACATCAAGAGAGTCCCTCCTTGAGAGAAGAATGTAAACATCTGTGCTGTTTACAGAAAGTTCCCTGGGAAAGGAATTTCAGAGTTCAAAACATTCCAAGCAGGGCTACACACTAATATTTCAATTCCTGACAGCATTGGTAGCTTTTGGTGTGTATGTCACCAGTTATTACTGATTTCCTTACTCTGTGATGTTGCATGCACTCGTGATGCTGTCCCAGACGTATGAAGCCAAGCACAGGCATTTTTCTGGATTTCTGGATCAAAGAAAAGCTATGAACAGGTATCCTGTTGCTTCAGTCACAGCTGAGTCCTCAGGTGGCAGCTGAGCCCAGCTCTGTGCCAGTACAACTGCAAGACTTCAGACAGACACTGTCTGTACAAGGTGTGCAGACCTCAAGTTGCCTGAGCTGTCCATCAGACAGAATGAGGCGCACATTGCTCTGTTGGAGGTTCAGTATAGCTATTTATTTATATTTAGGAGAGGAAGGAGAGATCTTCCCCATTCCTGTGTTTCCCTCCTCAGTTTCCTGCTGCTGGATTAAGGTGAACCTGAATGAAACTGCTAGCAGAAAGCCTAATGGAAAAAAGTGATTGGAAGACCTAGCCTTGAGCCCTACTCCTGTCGCTCTGAAAAAGTTGAAATTTGTATTAACTGGAGGCCATGGCAAGGGGAAAGGCAAGAACAGCATTTCTCCAGGTGTCAGGGAAGTCACTCTTGGCATGAATTGTTTTTCCCCCCTCAATTTCAAATACTTGTAAATTTCTCCCAAGCTTCTCTAGGGTTGAAAGGCTTGATGCTTGATCTCAGCTCATAAAAGACCTTTTTTTCCTGCTGAAATTTTGAGAAAATTTCTTTGATCAAACTTTAAATCACAGATGAGTGGACAGTCAACCTTCTTACAGACTACAGTTTAAAAGCAAGCAGTCAAACAAACAAGCAAGAAGTACCCCAGAGAAAACAATATCTAATTTTGAGATCTGAATGTTCTTTTGTAAAGGCTAATGTCCTAACCCAGATGCACAAAATTCAAGAAATGCCATGCACAGACAAATCCTATATAAAGTCTCAAGTTTGTAAAATAGTGTTGAGAAACAATTTCTAAGTGTGCATGGCAAAAGCATTCCTTTGAGAAACACAAAGGAAAACCCTCTAGTGTGAGGGAATGGGAGTTGGAGAAGCATTGTCCGTTCCTTTTGGCTGAATGCCACACTGGGACCAGGTTGCTGTGGGGGATTTGGAAATGCCTTTCCATGGACCCATCTCAGCCTAGTGAGGAATTGCCCATCTGATGGAACTGATGGCCTTTTTGGAAACCAGATCAAACACTGAATTTTAATGACCGCCCTATGCACTCAAAATATCCCAAGCAATGCATTTGCTGTTAGTGTTTGTTGCATTTGAGCAGTAATTTTGTGGCAAATATCCTACTGTTTGTGCATTTAATATTTATTTTAAAATACCTTGATAATGACTCTGAAATCAGTCTAAGTCTTCTAACAATTTAAAGTGATGGTGGAATGAGGAGATGGCAGGACGATATCTCAATTACCAATATGAATCCATAGACATGGATGGATTTGGGCTTCGCACTGGTAATCACCTCCCTCTGATGCAGCAGTGAGTGTGGATGCCTGCTTAACTGGACTATGGAATGTCCAAGCATATGGAGGTGCTGTTATCCACAATATTCCATTGTGTGTTACTGGCTGCAGAAGTTCAGTGAGCATTAATGTTTTTCAACTGATGGGTCATCTAGACCCGGGCAGATACTTATGTGGATACACAGATTCTATTTGAAATTCAAGTACTTGTCCTTCATAAAACACCACATTGATTTTGGGTTTTTTTTAAGCTATGAGACGGTAAACATGTTTTGATGGCCTGATTTAATATGATGCCAAATAAAAGCTGGTAAAAGAGCTGATGCCCTGAAATAATACCAGCAGGAATATGTAATGAAAGCAAAGTAATAGTGGTTACAAAATCAAGGCTTATCGTGTTGTGTAAAGCAAGGCTTATTTCAGCTGTATTCAAATCTGGGCTCTTCTCACTGGTTTTGTCTTAATAAAGAAAACACATCTCATACTGCCAAATAGAGCAATTCCTATTGAGAATAAAATGCCCATTGTTGTCATAATGGTTCTCCATTGACACATTTAACAGCTTGAATGTATACATTTCAGACACCATAACTTACACTAATTAATCTTTATTACATCGTTAGTGCCTTGTAAAAAAACCCAAACCAACAAGCAGAACCTCTGCAAGAAGGTGTGATTGACATTAAAGGATAAGCCTGCCTGATGTTACTAAAGTTAAACTTCACTTTGAAACAGAGGTGCTCTAAGAAGCTTCTGCAGTGAGTGGATAAACCCAGCCAAACGAAATGCTGTCCTCCATCACTTTAGAATATAAACGCAACATATTCTTATCTGATGATGAGTTACGGGTTTCTGTGTTTAGAATTCAGAGGATTACTAAAGAGATTATCTGATCTGTCAATCAAACTGATATCTTGATGACTTGGAATACTGCAACAGATTTAGCAAAGTGTCTTTGCTCTAATGCTCATTCTGGATGTCACGGTTAACCAACATCTTAATTACATACAATGAATAATCTCTCCGATGGCTTATTATACTAATACAAGTCTCAAGAGTGGCATATAAGCATAGTACATAGCTGTGAGTCACTTAAAACTTCAGGGCCCCACAGAAGGACTGCTACAATAAAGAATTCAGTAAGCCTTTCCCGGACTGAGTTGAATGACTTTGATTATGGCATGCTTCGCAAACTAAGCACCCTTCAGCCAGTACAGGGGACTCAGGAGACCCTATAGAAAGTCCAGGTACAGCAAGCACACGGCCAAATATTTGGGCACAGAAACTAGATAACTGAAGTTGAAATAATCTGCTCCTATCTACTGCTGCTTCTATACTGATGCATGTGGTGAAGAGAAAAAGACACAGCACAGTCAGTTGAAAGAAATTTTTCTTATTAAGTACTGGCCTGCATCCAGGTGTCTAGGAGGACTTGGAGGCTTTGCAATAGCCTTTTGGCCTCTGGGCTAATAAACTAATGAATTGGCAAGCTCACCTCTCTTCTTTACCTCACCCTCTCTGCTTTACCTCACCCTCTCTGCTTCACTGGATCAATTTTTTGTTCTCATCCCTCCATCTGTCTGCTATCTCACATAAGAGGAGGGATATTTTAATGAGGAAAAGAGGACTTCCCAGGTAGTGATGGACACATATCTGCATGCTACCTGGGCACTGATGGTGTGGAATAAATGGTATTTTGCACTCACAGCTGTGGTGTAAGATTTAAGATTGTTTGAGAAAAGGGCTGGAGGGGAGGGGGCACAGGCACAAAACAATGCCGTGCACAAGAGAAGGAGAGTACAGATACTCCCCAAAATCCAGTGGAAAAAAAACCTGATACGTGTGAACAGCTTCAGCACAGCACTTCTTAATTTACCTGCCTTAGACTTGTCAGGTATGTTATCTGTGTTATTTAGGCAGCCCTGGGTATAACTGCTGAATGATCCAACATGATTTAAACATGAAAGCTTATCCTGGCTGCAGCTGACAGGGCTGACTGCTCTCCATCACAGCCAAATATGGAATTGCAGCAGAACAGTGACAGTGGGCTATCACTGCCCCCTCTGCAGAGGAAGGGAATGTTGCTAATATAGCTGGATCCCTTAAAACAGGGCATTGCTGAAGGAAGTTGCTTTCACTGAAAATTATTACAGAAAAGAGCTACACCTATAAGCTTTTGTCATCGCAGAATGCAGGGATTATTTTCAAAGGGATGCTCTAAAATGGATGAGTGCTTATTCTCACAATCATGCGAACTCATCTGTGCTGTGCAGTGCACCCTCATCTAAAATGCAGATTCCTAAAAATCAATGTAATTAATTCTCTGTCTGGGTAGTGAAAACAAACAAAATGGTTATGGTGGTTAACATATATGACACATTCCTCTGATTTGTATTGGACATGTTTTCTGGGATGTTCTGCCATAGCTAAACATAGACAGTACAGTTGGAAAATAGCTCAAAGGATGAACAAATATGAATTCCTGTAACTTCATTTTCTTTATCAGGCTCTATTTATAGCCATTTTCTGTGGAAGTTCTTGTGTTCCTGTTTCTAGATATAACTATCCACATGAAGAACATTTGAGTATTTGCTTCAGGATTGCTCACATACCAGTAGGAAATGGAAACCATCTGAAATGGCAGCAGAGCCGCATGGCCTAATGTGAGAATAGTCATAGCCAGGCAATGGAAAAATTGGTCAATAATTAGCTGATTAAGATTTAGAAGGAAATATGATCAAAATGAATCAAATTAGTCACACTTAGCATTAAATTAAAGTTTTGGTGTATTGTTATAGGATGTCTTAATGTCTGTCTAATTGAACTGTAGCCAGCTGTGCCTCATATGTGTAACAGGTCCTCTGTAACTAAGACAGAAAGCAATGATCTGCAAATTTTAACGCTGCCCTATAGCAGTTACCACTTAAATGTGAGGAATAGATGAGAGCTAAAAGTTTATCCTACCTCACTGATGCACCCCTGGTGTAGGACACTGACTCATAAAAGCTTCATGATCTTTATGGTGGGGTGTAGGACACTGACTCATAAAAGCTGCATGATCTTTATGGTGGGGTGGGTCACTTTGATTTACCATTTGCGTATCAAGACAGATTTTTTGCTACTGTAGGATCATTGATTTCTGCATGGCAATAGATGCTGCTCAACTGGAGAGAAAAAAATCCCCCATGTTTCTTACTTTGGGCTCAATAGCATCAAATGAACAAATTGACCTTGCATAGATATTACCCAAAATGATGTGCATGCCGTGTTGTTCCCAGTTCAAAGAAACAGCACACTCCTTTAAAAATAAAATGGTAGAAATTGGTAATTTAACGGCATGTAGCAAGCAGTTTTCAGCTTTCCCTGCTGTGAATCAAGTCCATGCCTTTCTGTCTTAATCAGAATTTTATTTAAATAAGTTTCATTGTACCACAAGAAACAAAATAGTCAACTCATTCTCTTGCAGTGAGCTGTGTTGTCTGCAGGGCCACCCCAAAGCTTTCAGCAGTGTTAGCAGGATTGAATTTTGCAGTCCCAAGGCTGGAGGACTGGGCTTGTCCTGCTGCTGGATGGGGAAGGACGAAAGAAGGGCTGGAATGGAGGCGAGTCCTGGAGAGCAAGGCTTGCTACTCCTGTGCCACTGGGGTGGGACATCTGCCACATCCCCTTACTTGACTTTCCAGGGCTCTGCTGGTAGGTAATGCAAAAGCCATCTTGCCCATTTCTATCACTCATCTGCTCGAGGTAACTGCTGACTTTGCCAGTGGCAGTGCCAGCTGTGGTTATTAGCTTGTCACATTGAATGCTGTGTGGAAGGCAGAGCAAATACTGGGGCCACTGAGCCACAGTGGGAGAGAGGTTTCGACTGGCAATGTGCCTGTAAGACTGCCTCTCCCCCAGTGAAAGTCTGGCTGTTCTTGTTTCCTGCTTTATGCAGGTATTATTTCCATCTCCCACAGAACTGCAATGAAATGTGTGTCTTGCCTTTGAACTCAAAGATTAGGATGAATTCTCTCCTTCACCAGAGTTTGACTTTGGTGAGGCAGGGTGAGAGGGGGAGAGGCAACATTAATTTGATCCTGGATGTAATTTACATTTACTGAGAAATGCTAAACCCTGATGTCTGTCCTGCATTCTCCTCAACAATCAGCATTCCTACTGCCAGCCCTGCCCTCCTTCATCTCTGCTTACCTGTAGAATTCTTTCTTGGAGAAAGAATTCTCCATTGTCTGTTGTGCACTGTAAAGGGTGTCACCTCAAGGACACAAAGATTTGGGATTCAGCAAGTTATCTAATTCAGCCCAACTTGAGGAACATGGGATCCTGTAATCTTTTATTGGTTGTAACTCCTGCAAGCTGCTGTTTTCAGGCATCAGGAACAAAAACTTGGTCCATCCTGAACTGGTTGAAAAGGCATTATTAGGATAGGACTACATTGGCTTAACAAACAAGATGGCCTAATCTTAAACCTGTTTATAAATTCCCAACAAACAGAGAAACGGCAGTAACTTTGAAGCCAGATGTACCTGTGTTTCCAGAGAAGGGCAACATGACGTCCCAGCCTGCATATACAGGTGCTTCTGGGGCATCCCCTCTGGGAGATGTTTTGGGTGCTTCAGGTTATTCTCTGGGCTCCAGCTGTCCTATCAGCTCTGCCTGGAGTGATTAGGGCGAGAAAGATGAGTGAAGGACAGTCTTGCATGTGGATCCTTCTTATCTCTGATACTACTTGCAACCAGCACAGGCAAGGTACAAGCTGCCTACCCTTTTCTTGTGAGTGTCTGGTTGTGTCTTAGGAGCAAACTGGGGGTCCCAACATTTCTTGGAGCACCGTCTCTGGGATTGCTGCTGTGCTGGAGACACTCCATGAACGCTTCTACGTCTCATAAGGTATCCCGTGATGAATATTTGAAACACTTAGTTATGGCCTTAAATACTTGGGTTAAAGCAGTAATTGTAGCTAATCACTGAAGGGAATAATGAGACACTTCTAGATATCAGATGACCTTACCACAGTAATACCTGTCTTGTCACGTTTTATTGTCTAGTGACATGCTGAAGGTTTGGAAGATAATTGAATAGCAGGCATTCACGAGTGCAGCAGTGATTAAAGGAGCAAATAGCCTAACAAGCATGGTCAGGTACTGCATGTGTTTCAGCTGTTCATTTTGCTGAAGGCCAACAATTTATCCTATGCCCAGTGGCTACTGACTCTCTTCAGGCCAGGTACATGCAATAAAAGTGGAATGTTAATTAGGGCAGAATGCAGGGCCTTAAAGGGACAGTGTCCTAGCAGGTACTGGTGATACCTTATTCCAGGTTGTTTTGCTCTTAAATTTTAATTTAAACCATGGTCATTGAAATGCTTATGGGATGGAATTAATGAAAGAGGCAGCATGTTTTGACACATATTGGGCATCCTCATTTCAAAGTGAAATCCAGGGCTCATTTTTTTCCTGCAGATGAGAAGACATAGCAAATGTTTTCAAGTAATGCTAGTGGTATATGAGAGAGGCACTGTACTAATAAACGTGGACAAATGCCAGTGTTGTGGAATTATTGACAGGTCTGAAATAAAATTCAGTTTCTCCAAAACCATTCCATCTAAACAGAATTAATGGGATATTAGGCACCCAGGGTCTGTGACTGCAGGTATATCATTCACTAAACAGTTTCCTAGTTATGCAGTTAAGGGGGAAAGGCCAATGTTACACGTAAAAGTATAAGCCTGTCAATACTTTTTGTACAGCAGGTATACTTTTGTACGTCAAGTCTTCCTGCTTGCAGGATTACTGACTCACTGTGGAAATAGTTATAATCTGTTCCCCACACAGTCCAAGCTTTATAGTAGATGTAGGAATTCTTGAAATTTGGGAACAGCTTGAGAAAGAATTCTTCAGGAGGTAGTTTAAATGTTAAATGTCCAGGCTCAGTTTCACAAAGGTGTTTAAGGTTTAACTCTCCGGAGACTAAATTCCCACTAAGACCAAAAGGAAGTACCCCTGTAGGTTTTACTTTTTCAGATATTGTGAATTTGACCTCTAGCATCTATAAAGCCTCCTGTTGAGTGGCATAAAATGTTTCCACTCTCCAGAGATTAGGCATATTGGTTAGCTACACTAATCCCCATCTGTCGCAGAAAAAAAAAAAGAAAAAAAAAAGTAACTGAGATCCATAGCTGGACAGCAACTGTATCTCCTGTGCTATACTAACTTGCTGGCTTGCTGGACCATCAAACCAAGCTATGCTTGGAGGTTTGCCACGTCTTCTGTTTTCTCATGAATGGGACACTGACAGCAGTTGAGATCCTCATATTGCCCAAGCTCTTCTGACATGAGAACTGTGCAGTGATTACAGATGAAGGGTGTTGGTTACATCTGTTCCAGGGCTGCTCCACTCTCTCTGCTAACAAGCTGAACTGCCTCAGGCCAGTTCCCTGTTGTTTGTGGCACTCCTACCTTTTCTCACACTTGCTCATGAGGCAATGCACTGATATTTGTTCTGTGTGGAGCTTGGCTGCCAAGCATGTCCTTATCAGCTCATGTCACCAGCTGCATCAGCTGGACAGTAGGCTAGAAGGGAGAGATATGGTTGTGGTGCACTTTGAATGCTATTAAATGCACAAGGGCTTAGGAGGTTTGAGCTTTGCAGTTTTAAAGATCACATATCTTGTAAAGGTATAATGATTTCTTCTTAAGGAATTTTCCACATATTTCCTCTTTGAAGAACTGGGTATATTCTATCCTATGGATGTGCTATACCATGTTTTAATAGTTTATGCTTAGATTTTAACATTGTCTTGAATGTGATAGATTTATATTTTCACTCAAATGCCACAGATTTCTTCTACATGACCCCCTTTTCAAATTCAAGTCAATGAAGAGGGATCAAAAGTCTACATCTCCAGTCTTATTGAATGAGGCCATGGACCAAAACTAGAACAATAAGTGAATGCCATTTAGAAAAAAATGAGAGCAGAAACAATATGTGAAAGTTTGGAGGAAAAACCTCATTTATGGAACATAGTCATAAGCATTTTGATTTACGTGATCCACTTTATTTATTTATTTTTTTTATTTTTATTTTTTTATTTTTTTTTAAATTTCAAGGAATACAAAGTTTCACCTTGTGGCACAGTGCAAATAATGCATGCTGAACTGCTGGAACCTTTGCTTCTCATAAATGGCCAATCTTGGGGCTCCAGTAAGGTTTCAATGTTGTCTCAGCTCCTCTTGTGTTTGGATAGCACCTCCTGCAGAGAGGGGGAAGCATGCTAGTAAAGGAGGTGGTCACATGCCTCATGTGGCCTCAGTTCCTCAGAGTACCTTGTCCTTGTGGGACATTTGTCACCTAGTCTTACATTTGGGATAAGAGGAATGAGCCTTTTAAGTGAACTTTCCCATCTTTTCAACTCTCACTTTATTCCCAGCCATCACAGTCAGGCAATATTGAGTTCTGCAGTCCAGAATGCAGTGTTCAGCAAACTCTGGTTTGATGGCAGGGCCAGGGTATCTCATCTGGGTCTTAATTTTAATTTTTAGGACCTCACGAGGTCCTAGCTCATTTTATTCTTGTTTTCCTCTGCGTGGGATTAGAGTGCCTCTGCTGTCAAAGTTACTAATAGACCCCCGAGGCAGAAAATGTTTCTTCTGTAACGATACGTACTGTGCTACTTCACATCTGGAGTGCTGCAGGGCCACTATTTTGGCTACCTCTCACTTTGCTGGAGAGAGAGATGGAAAAATGACTGTCTTTCCTGGTATACCTTTAGCATACTTTAGTTTAGTTTACATTAAATACCCAGGAGTGAAGACAGAATGACAGCTACTGTACTGTGTGAGCTGCCCAAAGGTAGACTCTGTTAATACAGAAGTTAGACAGTGTGACAGATAGATGTGAGATAAGCAAAAGGCTATTATCCCAAGGTAAAGTTATTTCAACATACTGCCAATAACCCCTACTTATAATTTGGATGAGAGGTGGGAGAGGCATGACTTCAGCTGAGATCCTTTGACTGCCATCTACACCTTTCAGTGAGGCTCTGACACTTTATCAAAGAAAGGGAAAAAAAAAGAAAAAAGATCAGTCTTTATATTCTGGGCAGATGTCCAATAAGGAACTCCAGCAGAAGATTAAAGTCTTTAACATGAAAGGGAGATCTAGTGCAATGTGTAATATCCAGCAGTTCTAAAAATAAGCATGTTTGTCAAGTCTGCAACAATCAAGCTGATTGCTAGCCTTGACAGCATGACATACAGCTCACAATCTGGCACAGGGGAAAAATGTGATTCAAATATCTTCACAGACAAGCTGGACTTTGAATTTACAGGAGAGGGACTGCACAACAGCTCTGGCCCAGCATGCCTGGAGACTCTCCCCAACTGTGACACCCCATTCCTGAGAAGCTCAGGAGGAGCTGGAACAGTTTCTGAGGGGGGTTCAACAAAAACAGCAGCCTGATGTTGCAGGTCTGATCAGACCCTTCCAATGGTCATTAGAGAGGGAGTCCTTGGTACGTCTGCTGGAGTGCCACATGTTGATGGGTAAGTTGTTCAGACTGCCATCAGGAGAAGGGGAAAGATAAGCCAAGAGAGGTGATGACTTTTCAGCAACCAGTGGCTGACCAGGGGGTAGGACTGTTCTCCACCCCAAAGCACAGAACAGGTGATTGACCAGAGAAAGGGCTGTACTCAGCAAATGACTACTTGTGTGCTGATTGATTTCACAGTGTACTTCCTTTTGAAGGCCAAGTTCTCCCCTGGGAGCAGAAAAGGAGCACTACACCAGATCCAACAATGGGGGTGGATTTTGGGAGTGGAAAAGACATGTAATATGACTGTAGCTATAAAGCAAGTTGAAGTTCAGAGTAGAATTAACATATGGAATTGCTATCTCCCCACTTCTAAGCATGCTGAAGGAGGATTAAATATATGTTCAGGATATGGATGAACTACTAGTCTATGCTCAGAAAGCTTCCTGATATTTATGGCCAGAAATCTAAAAAGCGGCACACAGAGGAATTCAATTTGCTTCCTGGGAAGAAGCTGCTGTCTTTGGGCTCCAAGTGGTACCTCTGCAGCAGTGCTCTCCTCCTGGGCTGACCCCTGCTTCTCTGGGGGAGGCATCAATGCACAGGCAGTCCTCTTGCAAGGACTGAGCTCCAGCCAGAACTGAACTGGGACCGAGAGCAAACGATATGCCCTAACAAAGAAGTCCCCAGACAGTAAGCATTTGCTCTTTCTAAGAAGCATGATCAACCTGGGTTTCTCTTGAAGGAAAAAAGGTTTTAAAATTCACTTCAGCTTTCAGCTCTTCCTAACTAGGAATGTAATATGACACTCAGTGCTTTCTGTGAGTCTGAGACCTGCAGTGAAGTCTCTGGATATGAAACCCTAACACCAAGTTCCCTGCCTTTCCTGGCTAGCCTTACTCATCACTCCATGAGTTCCACGTTTGCAAATCACTCCTTTCATTTCCAAATGCCCTTCTGATCTCCTTCAAGTCATAGAATTTCTTTTACTTATTTTTACTTTCCAGTAAGCCAAACACTAAAATCCAAACATGAACATCATGGTAACCTTGCTATGCCCTATTACTGGCCAAAAGAACAGCCACGTGAATTACATGGCTAATGTTCCTTAGAACCTCATTAAAATCCAGGACAGCTGAATGCAGATGCTCACATGACCAGAACTTCAGCATTTGCAACCCTTCACATTAACAAAATTCCAGAGTACTTTATTAAAACATTGCAACTCCACCCACTCCCCAACACACCTCTGGGGTCTATGAGCCTGAGGAAAGAAAGCATCAGGCAACAGAACTGTTTCTGGTTCTGGCAGGCATCTTCTGTTCCCAGACGAAGTCTTTGATTCCTGTAGCTTTTTTTCTTCTTTAAAATGCAGAACTTATGACTTCATACTTTCTTCCTGGGGCTAAGTAGTGCTGGTTCACACTCGCTACTGCATATCCCCATCTACAGTAAATAACTCCTCATGCTCTATTCCTGTGAAAATAAAATATGAGCTCCTAACTCTTGTCATCTGAGACAGGTCCTGTTTTTATGGCAATTCACTATTTTTGGAAAAATAAAAACATTTTAGGGAAATATGCCACAAATAGCGGGCTTAGTGTCTCACAGCTTGTCCCTAGGGCTGGACTGGATGGGGAACACCCAGTTTCTCTTACTAGAGGTTAAACCAGAGTTCATTGCTTCTTAACTCTTCCTATGCCAGTCCACAAGGCTGTTATCCATGCTGTTGAGAGCCTACTGCATCTCTGAGGGATCCTAAGGGAATTGTTCTATCCTTGCTGTAGATACATTGGATATATTGGGTCCATTAAATGATTTGAAATAGTTCAGAAAGTTTAAGTAATGAGGAATGACCTTCTGGCAGTGTTTTGAGTGAGGACTGGCAAAGTGTCCCCATATACAAACATGTCCAAACTGTTGCTGTTTTCTGGGAAAGCCTTGTCCAATTTATCTTTGTAAGGTAAGCAATTAGTTAAATACTGTAATTTATGTGCTTACTCACCCATAAGTGTGAATTACAATTCCTTGCCTCCTTGACCCTAAAAAGATATGTCTGGGTTTAATGACTCTAAATCAGCTGGTATTTTACCCACAGACACCATTGGCAGCATCAGCATTTCTTGCATGACAGGGTAAGGGTTCATTACCCCTGGAAAGCAAATCCAAACCCTTGCCTAGGAACAGATCCAACACTGCTCTAGCCATGCTCCAGGAAGTGAGCATCCAACAACCTGAGCGCTGCTGATCGAATCCACCATCAGCAATGTGTTTTTCAAGGCCCCAGCTGTTAGCCTGGGCTCATTAGGAGGGCTGGCATGCAAAGCTTTCAGGAGTGAAAGAAAGATCCTGTTTTCTGCTGGTTTCAACAGTACTGCATTTTGTGTAGGAGGCAGCAAAACATGTCCAGAAACCAGCTAAGCTGGAAGAACAGCCAAATCTTTTGTGAACGAAGTTCCCACTTTCGGCTGAGCAAAGGCACTAATGTTTCCTAAATGCATTATTTCTGACATTTAAAAATGCCTGGCTTTCAAAAAGTCCAGTAAAACTTGGCTCTATGACTGTTGGTATGAACTTAATCATTGATTTCAGCAGACCTAGAATTTTACATAGATCCACAAATCACCTATAAAAATCCACCTATTTAAGCCAGTCCAAAATGTTTTTATATTCAGGTTTATGATAGAGGATGGAAGACCACACTGCCAGTTTAAGTTGAGTGAGATGCTGAAAGCTCTTTTACATTTGAGACATGATACTTGGGAATAGGATGACAGCCCACACCATTTCACTCTTTAGTAGCACATAACAGAGCAAGTGCCACCTGTTACAAAAGCTGTCAGCGCTCTCTTTGGTGGAAGGGCGATTGAACTACGAAAAATGCTTCTATGATCCAGACAGGATTTATGATTACATGCTGCTGAACAGATTTTTGGGTTCAACTGTAGGAAAACATACAAATATGAATGCATCTGTCTACATCACTGACCTTTGCCCCTGAGCTGGCAAATGTATTTATTCCTTCTTTGCCTGTAACATATTTTGATTGTGAATATTTTATTCCATATCTCCTAACAAAGTTTTTTCTTCCATAGAATTTCTTTTGATCACCTCTTTCATACACACCATTACTAACTTACCCCAAATCTACATGAAACAAAGTGTGTCCAAACTCACCAGGATGAAGTCAGATTTTTTTCCCAGTTATTCCTCTCCTCCTGTGTTGCTTAAGATTAGGAGAATCAGTTTCCAACCAAGCTGTGTGGGCAGGAGGATTGGTAGGGAAGAGAGGCCATTTCTTTTTGCAGAAGTGCCTGAGAGGATCATGCTCTGTTTAAACAGGCTTTCTTGCCTTCACAAAAAGGATGCATATGGCTGGCTTCTGTTATTCTACACTGCCTTAGCTTAAGGAGAATATTTTTTCTCTCTCACTGGTAAATAAATTTTGCAAGTGCCCCGAAGGCTTTGGGTGAGTTGTGCCAGATGAACCTTGTTTGTTAGGATACTTAGCACAATTACCATAGTACACCTGTTTTGTTATGACAACATTTTGCATAAGTACAACCAATTCACTGTAGTCATCCAGAGCCTGAGGACTTCACCCTTTGCTTAAGGTTTGTTTCTGTTTGTTTAAATAAGCATTTAATGCAAAGCAAAATGGAAATTCCAGCATTTGATCAGATTCTGGCAAGCAGCTCAGGGAGTTGTGTGGCAAACCAAGGAGGAGACTGCAGAGGTGCATTTCTACCCCATCACTGTCATGCTTGGAGAAATGAGGAGGATTAAAAGGAAGGCAACAGAGGAAAACTACTGCTCAAGGACTTTGAAACAGGTGAGCTCTTAGAGTTATCTAGGCTCTCTCCAATGTCCTTAGTTACCCCTATGATTTGCAGGAATTGAATGAATAATGCTTTTTTGCAGGCTCAAGATGGAGCTCATGCCAGCTTATCCATGTCTCTCTTGTATTAGGTGATCCAGCATGGAACTCCACATGCCTGGGATGAAGACAGAAAACCACCAGAAACAATAATACCACTTGCATTGGGTTTTATTTTGTACCTAATCATAGGCACAGGGAAGTTTTGCCTCACTTTCATCTCTGTGAAAATGTCACAAAATAAAATTTTAAAGCAGATTTTATTTGTTACTAACTTTTGGATTTCGGGAATACTAGATTTTATACAGAGTTAGGAAGTACATATATGTAGTATCAAAGCACTTAAACCAGAGAGAGCACTACTGCTGCTTTGTAACCTTTTCTTTTATATTAATTGGGTTTGAAATTTATAGTTCTACAAAATCTACCTGTTTTTTAAAAATTCAAAATACAAAAGCTTCAAAGTTCTTTTCAAGATTCATTAAAAAAAAAAAAAGTTATATCACTATGGAAAACTTAATCAAAATGCCAGATTTCAGCACACAGTTATTTTTCCATTGTAAAAATCTGCTTACACTAGAAGATGAGTCAGTTAAAAAGTTTATGAAGCTGAAGCAGTTCTTATATTAATGTTGAATTTCTTAAGGGTGAATCCTTATCTGATAGAAACTGGTGTGCCAATATGCCACCAACTGCAGCTGACAATCTCATTCTGAATGCAGTCTACTAACTCCAGAGAGTATAAACGTGTTCACAAAACAATTAGAAAAAAAAATCATGCATAAAAGACCATCAAGAACAATTCCATATAAAAAATGTAAGTTCCTAGGGTGTCCTCATAGCATGGATTTCTAGGTACTAAGAGGTTTTGCTGAATAAAAATATGTTTGTCCTGCTCCGATAATATTCTCTAATTATTAAGTGCCAGACACTGAGCAAGCCTGGACTGAGCTATGTGGATGTTTGGCCTGGCACAGTTTTGTCACTCTAATTTTATTTTACTTTTTCAAAACTAGCAATATGCTATAGCTGTCATCAATCACACAGTTCCCCTTTATATAGTAGAGACTACTATACTTCTTGGATTTTCAAATGAAGACGTTTAACTTTATTCACACATATTTTGTGAAGTATAAAATGTGCAGTGCAAAATATTGCTGTGCCTAATTTCTGTAAAATATCAATTTAAGACACCCCAACTGACTTCAGTCACTGAGAAAAATGCATTTAAAATGTCTATGCTCTGACTTGCTTTTGCACAAGGAATCACATGCCACAGATGCACATTTTGTTTTCAACTTCAAATTTCAGACTTTTTGTTTTCTCCCTGCGAGGCATACTGAGCTACCACTGCTGAGTGATGCAGAGGATTTAGCAGGCACAGTTAGAAAAGAACCCCCTGGAAATCCCATCAGTGTGTCAAGACTGATGTTATTGATGTATATGGGGAGACTTCTCATTCCAACCCCTGCTGCTCCTTTAGAAACCCAGAGGATTGTTAACATGGTTAGAGAGAGTTCATGAACTCTGCTCTGTATGAATGCAAAGTATCTGGAACATTGATATGGAAGTGAAGACCCTCCGGCCTTTGTTTCTATTCATGTTCCTTTACATAATATTTTAATGATTAAGAACCAGATTTAGCCCTCTGATATGCCTCCTGATTCCTCTGAAGTCACCTGATTGTTACCAAACACAGAATTTAGTCCTGAATTTAGTAAAAATAAAGTGATAAAATTCCCACCTCTTCCAACTTCATAGAACTTTCAAATAAAACCATCTCCTTTGGCTACTGCCACCTATTGTTGATTCTACTAGAAAGAAAAAGAGAAAAGGAAGCTTAAAAGACACAGCACAACTCTGTGGATGTAGCTTTTGTGCTGTAGGCATAAATATAGGGTAAATTCCTTGCAGAGCGTTTTTACCAACGTTGCATAGTCCACCAGGCAGGTGAAAGGCCTGATCCTTTTTAGCATCCCCTGAGTGCAGTGTGTACCACTGAGGTGATCATGAGCTATATAATGTGAAGCCTGGAATTAATTACAGCAGCCATTCATTAATCTGCACACCTAAGCCTCATTCAAGAAAGTTTCAGGTTTTTGCTGGACTAGGCTGAGCTCCTTCCTGGATGCCAGTCTGCCACTAGCTGCCTCCCCTGCCTTTCCTCTCACTCCTATGGAGGGTCAGAGGACTTTTGTTAGACTGGGTCCCATTCTTCACCTCAGATATGTTCTCACAGCATGAGCCAGCACCAAGCACTGCCTGAGAGCTTCTGGAAGGGAGGAAGTTCTGTGCTAGAGCCTCACAAACATTTCTTGAACTACCTGTTTATCTATTTGCAAGCATAGCTGAGATGCTTCCCACCTTTTTTTTTTTTTTTTTTTTTTTTTTTTTTCAATATAGCTTTCTCTTTTTGACAGCTTGGACTCTTTTATATCCAGTGGGTCAAATTCTAAGGAGTATAAAATTGATTTAGCTTGCATACAAAAGGTCATCTTACCCTGTGCTCTGAATTTCAATTTCTTGGTACTTCAGAGTTACAGGATGAGTTATGAAATGTGCAATAGATACTTAATAATTTTAAACACCTTTTAGCTATAAGTAATACAATGTTTACAGCTAGTGTGCAATTAAGAAAACTGGTTGACACAGCTCTAGGCTGATAGGTCACTTTGGGAGGGTAAGTATATGCTGCATCAGGAGCCTATCTTTTACCAGGGGTTTGTTCAGAGTAATAGCTGGGACAGTCACTTAATTTTCACAGCTATCATACTGATTAACTTCTGAAAGATGATGAGATGGAGCTCACACGTGCAGAAAAGAGGCTTTCTTGGCTGTCCTCTCTACCATACCTTCTCATTTTGCTGGCTTGCCTCATGCGTTTAGGTATGGGGAAGTTTAAATAAAAGGTTTTAGGCTGAGACTGTAACAAAATACAGTGATCTTAGATTTGATGGCTTGTAAACATGATATTTGATGTAACCTGATACCACATTTTCTCTGTAGTAAAGAAAATAAATTAGAGTTTTATTGACAGTGACTTATGGACAGAGTAATTTGTTCAAAACAAATGCTAAAACACTAAGAAGCTTGCTGCTGCTGCCACCACTGAAGCCAGAAGCAAATAGCTCTTATCTTGGAACTGGAGTCTGACTAAACACACTGCCTCTCTGCCTCTAGAGAGTGTGTGGCCAAAAGAATGCCAAGCAATATTGCCATTTCTGGTTGCCTTTGCCTAATGATAGCCACAACACATTTCTGGTTTTATTATTTTTTTTCAGTAGATATGTATCCAATGGCACACTCTCTTGAAGTGTAAACTTCAACAGAAATACATTTCAACCAGCTACATTTTGCCACTAAACTTAACATTTCTCTGCTTAAACTGTCAATGATCCTGTCATTTTTTTTCCAGAGTGTTGTATGATGTTGTGCTTCTGAGTCTTGCTATAACAAGTGAAGTTAGGAATTCCCTTCTCAGAGTGAAGCCTTCATTACTGATGGCTGTATTGACATGGAGATGATGGCTGAAGGTAATATGTATTGAAGGCACATCAGTCTGTTGAGACTGGTGATAGTCATTCCTGAAATGCTAAAAAATAATCCTATTTTTTTCAACATTTTTTCATGTTAGGGCAGGCTTCGTTGGAAGATATCATAATTAGAAGAGTTCAGGTCTGAATCTAGCTTTGTTTCATATGTCTTTTAGACATGGGAGCACACGTGCAGATTCCTGAAATTTTTCCTTGTATCCAGGTCTTTTCACTTGGTGAAGTAAGTGGGAAAGGCATCAGAGCCAGATGTGACTGTAGGGTCTGTGAGATTTCTATTCCTAGCAGTGCCAGTACACTTTATGTGAACTCCTGGTATGCAAGTCTGCAGCAAATCCCAAGCTCAGCTTTCCTAGTATTTAAAAGGCTTAATTAATCTCCAAGAAGGAAGAACATACTGTTTCTGGCTGCCCAAGTAGACATCTAGAAAGGACACATAAGATATCATAAAAAGGATGCAGGTTCATTGAGGATATGGTTTCATTTTATGTTTGCCAGCAGGAACATGAAACAGAAACCTCAATTGTGCAGAAGGCTGTGAGTGCAGAGAGACACTGGAAAGGACCTTGGCCTCTGTTTCTCCTTCATCCAAAGGTCAAAGGACCACTGAGATCAGTGGCTTATGGTTGAATATTGTTACTGTGCCTGATCATTAAAAATTCGAGGTCTTCATTTATATACTACAATGTTCCTGGCTGTGGTGCAATTTTGGGGACCATATGTAAGGGAATAGTCCTTTGAGAGGACACTGTTGGTCCCTGTGTATTCTCTTCACATCCGAGGGAGCAAATCTTGCATTTTCTCATCAAGCAGGAATATAAATGATCATTCCATGCAAATCAGAACAAATCTCAGGTTGTTCATCAATTGTTCTAGAGCAATTCTTATACGTAAGCAATGTGTGTTCACCCACATGCTCTTGCTTGATGCCTGGACAAGAATCACTCCTTCAATACCCTTGAGGCTGAATGTCCCAGATATTTGTTTTACCAGCTTCTGGCTATTTGGTAGTCAGCAAACCAAGAGTTAAAAAAAAGGTTTAGCTGTTTTATTGATGACTATATGATTGTTAACTTACAAAATTTAATTACATAGCAAAAGGTTCAGTGGTTCAGAACTCTGAAGTATAACTTTCATACAAGTCTTTGTTTCAATTTCTGATTAATAATTCTCATAAGATGGTGTCATTTTTATTGCCAAGAGCTGTGTCTGTGTGAAGAGTGTTTTCTTCAAAATAACCAATGGTTCAGATGATTTATATCTATTTTTAAACACAACATCTTAGTATGCACTTTACCTTATTATGGATGTCTGTCACTCATGCTTCAGTCCAGTGGAATTAATGGTGAAACTATGACTAATAAAATTGGTTGTGAACAAAAGTTCAATAACAGCAAAGTTAATTACTTGTTTACAAGAGTATAAACTTACAGTTTGATCAATATGTAAATTCTGACCTTCAATGGTCTTTTCAGCCTTCTTTTAAGCTTTTAGTCTGGCAAAGATTAACTTAACTGCTTAGAACTTCCTTTTATGAAGTTACCAGAATATGGGAACAAAGAACTTAAAACGGTGACTTCATATTTTTCAAAAATTTAAAAAAATACAAACTGTTGTTCTTGTGAGTGCTCATTCATCTTACTAAATAGCAGTATTAAACTGATATATATTTACTAACAAGAATAGCTACTTAACATTTTTTATATTTATTTTCATATAAATGATGTGATTAGCTATATTAACACAGCATTCTTGAAACACACTGTTTGAGACTCCTGTCAAAAGTGAAGAGTCCTGTATAAGGAATGGTTGTTGAATCAAAGCACCTTTGAAGTTATATTTTCCCCAGGGTCTGCCAGATCAGACTTTATAAACTGATGATCATCTTCCCCTGACCAAATTTTTTTATCTATCTTTCCTGAAGAGCATCAAAAGACACTAGGGCACTTGATTTTATACTGCTAGGGAACGCATTGCTCTTGCAGATTAAACAGGCATATCATTCTCTTTTTAACATTACCATGGATAGTCATAAGCTTGATGCACAGAAGCTTTATTCAGGCTAGCCAAGAAAACATGTTTTTGGACAGATAACCTTCTGGTTAAGCTCCAATCTGACTTTAGAATGACACGTTGTTGGAGTGAACAACTTGCAGAATATTGCCAGCTGCACCACAAAAATTTTCTGAGAAGGACATTGTTTCTATCTAGACATTCATCATTGGTATGTTTGCTTGTCTGGTTTTGTGTGTTACGTTTCTGTCCTCAGAGCCAGCAGGGAATTGCAATGGGACAGAAACTGAAGGAAGTTCTAGCTCAGACATGAATATATCCTATTGTGTAATATGAAGCTGTTATTTTTCTGAAAGATTTGTGGTTACAAAACAAACCACAAGACTGAAGCAATTAGATGCTTTCTAGCATTTTCAGACTAAATGGCTTCTACAGCAGCACATGTTCTGGTTCAGCACTTCAGCAGCTCTTAGACAATGAAGTAGGCTACTTGATGGACATAGAAAGGATTGACTTTAAAATAACCTGCAGAATTTCATTCAGTGTTTTAAAATGTTTATTCCCTCAGGAGGATTATATCTCTGATTTGTAGTAAGAGAGAACTTTGTTTGGGAGGTGTGAAATCTTATGGCTTCCCAGGTGTAACTTTCTGCTTCTGCAGCTTCCCTCCATGTCCTGCCATCCCACCTTATTTATACCTGTCAAAAGTCCTAAATGTTCCTTCTCTCCTTTTTGGCAAGCTTTGTCAATGTGTTAGAGCAGATGTCCTGGCCCAAGAAGGTTTACTACTTCATTTTAAATAGCTACAAGAAACTGCTTTTTCTCCTGGTTTAAACTGATATCCTCTGATGGTGTCAGTGTTACCTTAATGCCTCATGAGGTTAAGTCGCGGATTTCCTTTTTGTTATGGTAACTGAATTACAGAAGAGACTAAACCACAAAAACATTGTAATTTGCTTCAATACCAGCAATCATTTCGGTCCTGACTAAAGAGGGAATAATGTTGCAAGGGAATAGCTTTTCAAATGTACAGATTCAGAAGATCATACACATCACAGGATCGTACGTGGTCAGGCTATAACAGCATGGAAAGCTTACTCTAGCATCCAAACAAAGAGATGCTCTTTAGAAGAAGTGTAGTTTTCGTGATCTGGAGAACACATTTTCCTCACCACTGGCAACATAACTGGAAACCAGAGAACCCAAGCAGCTTGCATGAGGTATGTGATACCTTGCAGGACTGACTGCAGCATTTCTGTTGATCAAAAAACCAGAGCTGTATTGTGACTCACTGCTGGAGTATAAAGTTTAGTGCATTTTGCCTGGTGTTTGTGAGATGAGGCTAAAAAAGGTTTGGTAACATAGAATGAACATATATTTCATCCTTGTTATTGAGATCTAATTATGATGCTGAAACAAAAAAGGGAGTGCAAAGTATCAGGCAACACAAAAGGAGTGAACCTAGTGAGAATTACTTGGTCATTGAAATCTAAAAGTCAGGAAGGTTTCGATCTTTGGGCTCACCTATAATTTGTGCACCATAAATGTAGACTGAAGTCGTTAGGGACTTTGTAATGACAGCGCTGTCTATAACAGTATCATCAAGCAAGACATTGGCATAAATCATTGGCACTTTGCAAAGTGTCACTTCTGTCAACCTTCCAGTGATGTGATCTTTAGTCTTTCAAATCTATAGACTGGCATTTGGATCAGCTAAGCACCTAACATCCTGTCTTGCATATTAAAGCTGCTTTAGCCAATATCTAAATGCTGAAGTAATGCCATCTTAAAAATATTTTTGAATTATTTGCATAATATAATCCCACTATTTTAAAGCTTTCCTTTAGGGCATAACTGTACACTCTGTCCTCTGTTGATGGATTCACAACTACCTTAATCAATAATAAAAAAATAGTATTAATTGAGGCAAGCAGTCCTATAAAATGAGTAAACAGATGTTAAGAAAAATCAGATACTAAAACAATCCCAGTCTATAAAATATTTTCAAAGAAATGCTAAGAAGACTAAAGCTTTTCAGTTTGGAATTGTTTTAGATGATATATAAGTTTTTATTATGGATAGAAATTGTGCTTCTATGTGTTGAATATGTAAACTTAATAACACAGGTAGATTTAATAACATCTTAAAGTGGACAGCAAGCAAAGAAAACTCTCCTTTACCTCTCCAATGAACCTCAAACTAGAACTCAGTAATGTAGCACCTCACTGAACAATACTGAATTCCTGCTGGAATCATCTTGCTTTACCTCTGGGTGAGCTTTTAAAGATGATGTATTGCTAGATGTGCGAGCACTGCTGGGTATGTTCCCAGCCCTGGACATCTCTTAGTGTTACTGATAAATTGTTACACAGTCCCTGCTATGGTGTCGTTCCCTGACTGTTGTCTCTAGAACACTGATTGGTACAGATGTTTCTGTAATGGCTTCCTGAAACTACTAGAAAGCACGTGCAGAATTTGCAGGTGTCCTTATGACTACACTGAGATGACAACCCATAGTCACTCCATTATACTCTTCTAATCCTTTCTTGAGCTAATACTGCCTAGGGTTGTGTTTTGTATGAGATTTTAGAAGGATTTTCTCTTGGATCATGAGTATAAATTTGTTGCATTTTAAGAGCACTTGTAGTCTGTGCCAAAGCCAACCTGATTGACACAACCTACCAGGTAATTAAAAGGATGTTGCCATTGCATTTCCATGCCCAATTTCAGTCAAAGACATGAAATCATATTTGCCACAAATACAATTACATGTAACTCTATGAAAGTCAACAATTTCATGATTATCTATACCCAAGACTAAACTAGCATATCCACAGTCTAGAGGATACGTGAATATTACACTGTTTGGAAAAGGTTGTATTAGACAAGTGGAAGTCATTCTGTCCACTGGCCTCTGGAGGTTTTTTAGCTACTTCTAAAATGTCTACCCAAGGTGGCTAAGAACAGACTTGTTTTTATTACATTTAGGCATTTATTGAAAAAATTGAAGAGGTTGAATTGAAGACAATGAGGTGTAGCAATTAGATTAACAGTAAACATATTCAAATTCAGGTTAAGCTTTAAGAAAGATATGGGTATTTAGATTTTACAAAGGCCTTTCAAAATTCTGGTGTAAGTAGCTGTAAAGTTTAATTTGTCAGTAAAAAACCAAATCTGAAAGTATTATTTAGAATATTTTGGTGTATATGAGCTCTTTGATGAACTGAAGTCCTATTGTTCTATATTCTTTGTCCAGGCAAAACATTATTTTGGTTTATAGTTACCATCACAACAGAAGTAGACAGTAGAAGAATGGCAACAATCTCACAAAAAACTTTGCAAGAGTGAGCATCACAGATGGATGACCCTACAAATTGATTTTACTGTGTTTTTGATTGCCAAAGGTAATAAATGAGTAACTTAGCTGGGTTGTATCGATAAATTTGAAGCAAAATGGCTACAGCTGGACATGAATAAACAAGCTTGCTCAGAGCTGAAAGATTTATACCTCTTTTAGCATAAAAGCTGCCATATCTTTCTAGATGTGTTGAAGTCTTCAGCGTCAAGATTGGAAAAGCTCTTTTACAGGCAAAAGGAAAGAATAAGACTCTACATTATAATCCTTTAATGATCAAAAGTACAAGCAAGCGATGTAGTTCCTTATTTCAAAGACTAGAAGAAGTTTTAAAATTAACTTGGAAATACAGTAAGAGCATCATCCATCATCCACCTGAAACTCAAAGGAGAAGACCCAATTCCACCACTGTTATTTCACATTAACATATTCATAGCATACCTCTAGACTTCTTTTTGGGTCTGTATCTTTAAGCTGGTTGAAGTAATAGCTTTCTGTAAATACCAGAAAGGAAAACTGAATGGATACTTGCATTTCTGCTTACCAATCTTGCTTTGTCTGTAAGCTCAAAAATATATATTTTCATGCTTACATAATTTTTCTACCGTGCTATGTTAAGTGATGAGGGATGAGACAATATGTGTGTATCTAAAGGGATAAGAAGAGAGCATTACAAAAAATATTTCCATCAGGTGTTTGACTAGTAAATAGAAACAAAAGAAGACACCATTAGCTGTGAAACTAATGACTGCCTTGCCATAGGCTTTATAGAGTCAGAATTTTCTTCCCTAGTATGGGGACAAAAGTAAGAGATATAATTGCACAAATCATAATGAATTCAGGTTTAAGTCTGGAAAATAAAGAGCTGATACTCCATCCCCATTTCTAGCCTCTCCTTAGCTATATGTTCTATCTAACTAATCAGAAGCAAAAGACAACCTCACTAGATTTCATACTTAACTTTTCATTGCCTTGAATAAATTTATGGCATCAAGGCATGGGCAGAGGAAGGGTCTTGACAAGGAATAAACCCCATCAATCCCACCCTTCCCTGATACTCCAGCTCTTCCTTACAATGCACTCTGCATGAAAAGAGCTAAATGATTTCACCAGATACTGGGTGAAAATTCAGTGAGCTAAATTCTCTGCTCTTATGCAATGCTACTATAGCATAACTACTGAAGTCCCTTAAGTCTGTGGAAAACTAGTCTAAATGAGAATGGATCTGTCTCAGGAAGCAGGCAGGAAGCTCAGCAACTCAAGAAAAGGTTGTATCTCCTACAGCATAGCTTCTTGGCAGAAGGGAGAATAACATTTGGGGAAGTTCCAGTTCCTTTCAGGTTTATATGTACTCTACCACTTAACACAGAATAAGATTTTCCCACTATGTAAAAGCAGCAGTGGTTCAAATGAAACACAGCACTTCAAGCATAATTGCTGCACACCTAGAAAAAAACCTAATTACATCAATTCAATTCTGGGAGACATTGAGTGGCGGGGTTGCCTTCTATCACTACAGACATAAATTTCTTCAAGACAGAGCCTGGATCTCTTTGTAGTGCTCAGATGGACAGGCACTCTCTGTGGTATTTCATCTGTCTGCAGAGAACTTTACTGATGGGTGTGGGCACACTTGAGAGCATGACTGCTTGTTCTCTCTCTCTCTCTCTCTCCCCAGTTTGCCTCTCTTTTGAGATTTATCTGCCTACAAAATACAGTGAGGTTTCCTGCCTCTTCCTTTCCATCTATTGTTCATGACACTTCTACTTTCTCAGTTGTTCTGATACAGACAATTCCTCTCTCTGTTCTTCTCTTTTGTTCCCAGGGTAAGAATTTGGAGAAGCGGCATCAACAACTGGCCCCTCCCAACATCCAGGATTCAGCTGGCCTGGAAGAAGAAGACAGTAGTAGCCATTAGTAACTTCAGTAACTCTGGGTATAACTGTAGGTGATAAATGTTAAGAGGTCAACTATGAAGGCAGTTAATTTAATAGGTTGCTGTGCTGGTTCCCAGTTCTGGGATTTTCACTGAATTCTTAACTGATTTTCAGGAAATTGGTCCTGGCTTTCCCAAGATTTTTCAAACTATTTGTTATTATTTAATCAAGTCTTTAAATTCTTGTACCAGTTCTAATACAAGGTGTTATTGCTTCACTTATGATCTACCAGGAAGGCTGACTACCTGGGATATAGTAGACAGTAATGATTCATCCCATTAAATGCTTGGTCCTAAGTGGGACATAGCAAAGTAATGTCTTCTTATTTCCTTCCTTCCTGCCTCTGTCACCATCAAAATATTCTCTCTCACCACACTTCATAAGAAGCTTTCTCCTGATAATAATTTTATAGCTGGTGTTATTTGTGTTGCTCTGTGTGCCCCAGTCCTTTTGTACATTTTGTCAATACAGCTGAAAATGCTGCAAGCCTGGATGTCACAATGCATTTGTAGAACAACATAACCTGTGCTGGTCAGGACTGCAGGGTGCTACTGCTCTAGTTAATTGACTAGCTTGACTCTTTAGCAGTAAACTGTGTTTTGTACTAAGTCATTCTCAGGACTGACACATCCGAAGGAATGGAAAATTTCTTTGATCTAGCCATCGTAATCAAAATAGTGCAGAAGATAAATTTAAAAATGTTACTTAGTTTAAAATTATAAATCATAATTATGAACTCTGAATTTTAAAATGCAAAGATGTAAGGGGTACTTGTGCTTCCTAAAGTTTCAGAAAATGGTTCTTCAGCTTTGCTTCAAGTATTACTTACCCTTTACAACTAGTATCTGGTAAAGCAGCTGTGAAAAGTGTTTGCATTCTCAATAACTTATCAGAAAACACGTGTAAAAAAACTCAGAGACAATGCACACAACTGTTCTTTATGGGCCTACGATGACAATATGTATCAAACACTCAGCACATATCTAGGCAGCAGCTAAAGTTCAGCTACTCAACTTTAACCCCCAAGAGCAGGTCAACAGGAAAAAGGAATGCATGTTAAAGCTCACACCGATGTTAAGTGAGATTCCTTCAATGGGGCTTGAACTACTCGAGATATCAGCAGCAGGGCTGAGTGCCTTGGAATGCAAATCGAGCTTGTTACTCAGCATCACAGGAGTCATAAAAGTTCTACATCAAAGATGCAGATACAGGCTGAATTTTATCCAAGGGATATTTCACCACCTTCCCAACAGCCAGCTTCCAGTCTGAGACAGTGGCAGGGAATACTTTGAACTACTACTGCTGATTAGACTCCCTCTGACTTCACAAATACTTTATCATTGTTTGTTCCACTAAATTAAGAACAGAAATGCAAGGTCTTGGAACACAGACCTCATGAAATACTCTCAAAGATGAAACTCCTTGCACCTTACAACCTGCATTGCTATTGAATGATCTTTCATTTTGAGTCTTTCATGTTCAACTAAAAAAAAAAAGGAATACAATTTCTGAGTGTTGCCAGACTAAATAATGAACTGTGCAATTCTACTGACCATGAGATGACTTCAAACTATAGAGATTAATTTTAAATAATTTAGCCACCCTGCTACATCTTCAAGCATAGCGAAAAACCCCCAAGCAACCAAACAACCAAAAAAACTCCCAGGGGCACATGTATGAGAATTGTACACGTAACAAAAATGCCTCAGATTTTGTTGCTTGTTGTTCAAAGTTTAAATCACATGAAAGAGCCCAGCAAAGAACCATAGAGTTAACATTTTATTAATCTCCTAAATTAGGGGGAAGGATGTACCAAGGAAGTGAAGAAATTCAGATAAATTGAGGGGATATAAAGCGAAGCAATAAAATTCAAAATAGTGATCATTTGCATAAACTCAGGTGTAGTACTGTTAGTAGATCAAGCAATTGAATGAAAGAGAAAATAAACCATGCAACAAAAGTCACACAAAGAATTCAAATAAAGATAATGGAACAATGGGTTTTTTTGTAGTACTGGCCACACAGGCTGTAAGTTATGAAACAAGACCAACGTAAACAAGACCCAGCAGTTTGGATCCTTTTTGTTCATTCTTGTGATAAAGATGAAAGAAGGGATACATCAATCAGTTTTCCTCTTGAATTCTGCAAGGTTTTAGGGTACTGCAGAGCAGAATGAGGTATAAAACTGCAAACAACAGATCGGTGAACAGGAACATTCATGAGGAAAGAAGATCTGCACCTTTGGTCTTCTATTTCAACAATTTTTTTTTTTAATTGCTTGTCTTTGTATTGTTTTTCTGAGAGGACTTTACCCACTGTTTCCTTCCATGCCATATTCTGTATGTCTCCATTTAAGGTGTGAACTCGACCCTTTGTACTGATCACCCTTTGGTGAAGGCTGTCCTGCCATCACCCATACACAGCGCCAGCGAGCACCACGACACAGCTGGCCCTAATAGAGCAAATAAAACCATGGGGAGTCTGACCGTGTGTCAAATCTGCCCTCACCCAAGGAAGATGTTTTATTCTGTGCAGTTCTTTCCTGGTGAATCTATGTGCTCTTCTTCTTCTGCAATATTCATTAACGCAAGTCACTTGTACAGTAAATATTTATTTAACTTTAAGATTTATATAGTGTCTTTGCCTACAGCATCTAGGTGGTATTTGCAGAAATTAAAAACATAAGTTATATGAAGCTTTCAATAGTGTTTTGTATTAAATTGCTACTGTTGTCAGAAATAAATCAGCTATATTGTCATGAAATGAAATAAGCCTAACAAAACCCAAACAAGCAGAAGTACAAAATCAATCAACCAAAAGCTAACCAAATAAATGTGGCTTGCATAAATAAAAGCAAGAAAGATTGGCTATCAGCTACATCAATGAAATACCTAGACATGAATGAAAGCAGGCATCACTAATCTGCATTGATTGCACTTGTTTGCTGGGCCATGCTTCCTATCTGACCTGAACACTCATTGGAAGCCACACTGCTGCTGGTGTTTTTTGTAAGCAGATGTCTGTTTGCAGCAGAGCCCATGTTAAAGGCAAGCGCTAGGTTTAGGAATGTGAAAGGGGAGCATTTTTCTCTGGCAGCAAAGGCAGTTTGAAGGGTTCCAGTCTTGTTGATAATTTTCTCCTTTGTCTCTCTGTTCATCACTGCAGAGGTTGCTTAAGGGCAGCCATTAGTGCAGTTTTGCTATATGGTCAATCGGTGTTTTAGATTAAATACCTCCAAAAGCACTATATAAAAAAGAAAATCAGAGGGAACAGCAAGCTCCTTTGGTCATTGCACCAATCCACTTTAGGACACGATATCAAAAACCCCTAAACCAGCATCACTGAGACACCAATGACCTCTGGGAAGGAGAGGAGAGGAAGAAATCTGCAGAAAGCTCTTCAGCTGGCTCTCTTGCCAGGGAAAATGTTCGTGCAATTACACAGCAAGTTAGGGAGTCATGCCAGTCTCCATGGTAGCCACGGGAGAAATAGGGACCTTTCCATTTCCCAAGTCCCTCAGATGTCTCAAGCTGACTCTGGTCAGTCACAGATACAGTGCCACGCGTGAGCTTCTGTTTTAAACACTCCCAGCACCACTGCTTCACTTTTGCTTTTTGCATTGGGCTACATGCTCAGCCCAGGGTAGGCTGAAGCACTTAAACCACTGACTTCACACATCCAAGTTAGGAAGGCTGCAGTGAACAATAGCTTTCTATTTGCATGCATTGTTGCCACAGGTTTCCTTTAATCATGGATTTCTCCCAAACAAAATACACAAAGAGAGGGAGGGAGCCTGGATCTGCCACAGTGCTTCCAACTGAGCAGTTCCCATTAAAAGATGTCAAATTTACGTGGTGCCTACATGGAAAGCTAAGCTCTCTTGAAAACCAAATCCATTCTCAGAGCACTCTCTGCCCCATTATCTACACTTCCATTCTACCTTTTCACCATCTGGTTATTTAAGTTCTGAAGTGTGTTGAATTAAGTTTGGTTTTCATTTGTACCCAGCCAGAGAAATAACATTATCCATCTGTAGAAGAGAGCAAAAATGAATGCAGTGTGGTTTCCCTTGCATATCTGTCTTGCAGCCATGACTCTCCCTGCCTGCATTAGGTGGGATTATTTTTTCCTTTGTGAAGAATCAGTGGTTTGACTTATGGTAGTACTTAATATGATGATGGCAGTGCAGTGACCAGCTGTTATTACATCAATTTGGTAACAGATTCAGATATAAAAGAGTATACCTTAGAACAGCATTTTCCTATCTTTTTCCTTTTAGAACCACATTGTGCTTTTTAAAAGATCCTCTACAAGTCCTTGCTAAGGAAACCCATGTGCATCATTCACCCCTTTAAAGACCATCTTTGGTGAGATAGGTTTCACAGGCAGTGTAGCGAGGGCTTCATAGGAAATTGGATTTTTTCCCCTCACTTTGTTGTACAAAAGGTTAAAATTTATTTCTGTTTGATCGTGCTCACCTCAAAGATGTCCCCTGCAGGCTCTGTCTGTTGGCAGTTAACATGGGTTTAAAGAATGCTCTCTAGGCTATTCTGCAGCAAGAAAGTAGTAGGTCTTACATGGAAATGCAAACAAAACCTTTAAAGCTTTTGATCTTCTTGGGGACTTGATGAAATCTCTTGAGCAAATTGAAGGATTACATTCAACAGCAAATATGTACAAGTATAACAAATTAACTGTAAATGATATAACCAATCTAAAATGGAAGTATAAGATATTACTGTCTTATGGCAGTATTTGAACTTTGTTTCACTGAAACTCAAGGATATTTTAAAAGCAATGGTAAATGACTATTGACTACAAATATTCATTCAAATGCAAAAGAGAATTGCTCTGGGGTTTCTTTTCCTTTAATCTCCTTCTGATTTGATCTAAGCACATCCTTCTAACCTTAATGCAGAGGGGTGGGAGGGACTGGGGGGGACAAGCTGTGAAATTCATACTGCTAATCCCCTGAGGACTTTCTAATCAGACAAGAGCCACTAGGGAGACAGTTTCCTAAAGGTCTTTTGTTTCTCCTCATGTAAAGAACACAGAGAGCAGGTACTGCTGTGCATGGTACACTGAGACTTTTGCATGGTAAAACAAAAATGCTTTGAAAGGCAGCAGGATTACCATATCTTCTTGTACTAATTGTCATTCAAAAAGGTGACCTATAAATTTCCCCCTGCTTTGAGCAGAGGTGGTGTGGTGACCTGGTCAACCCAGGTTCAAGTGTCATTGATTGGATGATGATGGACAAGGAAGAGTCCTTTGCCAGACATGAATCTACTTGACATTTCACTCATCAAGCACCTTGGGTTTATTTTCTAAATCAGCCTTTTCTCTTGCTTTGCTTACAGTTTAGCAACAGTGGCATGCACAGGCACATCATCATGTTTGCATCAGGTCACAGTTCTTGGGAGCAAGCACAAAGGAAAAAAAAGCCTAGGGATAATTTTCAATCCACATAACTTTTAAATGAATGGGGTGAACAGCAGTCAGGACTGAAATACTGAGAAACTCACATCATTAGGAACTTCAAAAGAGGAGGACTGCAAAGCCTCTCTTGCAGCATCATCAACTAATTTGTCTTTCCTTTGGGAATACTTCTCTTCAAAACCCTAGAAAATAATTCACAATCATGATAACAGTTTGAGAAAAAAAGTCAAAGAGATCACCTTAATCAGGCCCCTTTGAAATGAAATGTACCCCACTTCAAGACATGTAAAGTAATCTTAATATCTGCAAACATTAAACAGATGATGTTCAGAAGTCTGCATCTTTCACTACTGCTGTGTTTACAGACAGGATTACAAATCCATGTTCCCTACTGAAATCATGCAACCAAACCTTTCAAACCTGCAGTTTAATTACTACTGCTTCCTGAGATGTTTAACAGGTTGTAGACATTAAGACACAGTTAAACAGGTATAACCTTGAGTGGGAACTGAGTAACAGAAGCATATTGGCACTGAACAGAGCATTTTGGCCACACACAAAATGTGTCACTTGAACCAAATTGGCATTGAAGATATAGTACAGTCCCCCTCTCCTTCCCATGCCAACAGAGATGTAGTTTTATTATGACAAAAGTGATTCATTTTGATATGAATAACTGACAATCAATAAAGTGAATGTACTACAACACTCCTCCTGCATCAGGAGCAGGGAGCACATCAGCCTAGCCAGTTCAATATAAAATACTGGCAGAATGAGCAGCACTGTGTGATCAGGCCTGCTGGTGGCCCACCCCTGAGCCATGAGACACAAGATGGCCTGGGGGAGTCAAAGGGAGCAGAGCACTTCTGCTTATCAGGAGGAGGCTCTGTCCTATCAAGAGCCCCACGGAGTGCAAAGCCTTTTCAGCACTGATTTGCCCTGTCAGGATGACAGGCTTATCTGAGACCTCCCCATGGCTGGCTAGGAGAGATATCCAGGGTCTGGTGCATTGAGGCA
Organism: Pycnonotus jocosus; assembly: GCA_013400435.1. Taxonomy (NCBI): domain Eukaryota; kingdom Metazoa; phylum Chordata; class Aves; order Passeriformes; family Pycnonotidae; genus Pycnonotus; species Pycnonotus jocosus. The sequence goes on from VWYP01010181.1 coordinate 439,799, forward strand.
CCACTCCTCCCTTCACAAACTTACCACCAGGGTTGAGTTCCCATGTGCTATCATTCCCAATAATGACAGCAAGTGGTTTGGCTTGCTATACCTTGCCATCAAGGCCCTACACCCATATAGAATGAAGCTCTGAAAACAACTGGTTCAAATTTGCAAAGAAAACTCAGCTTTGGTTCAGCTGAAAAAATGGACAAATTCATGCCAAGTTTTATGATTTTTTCTTTCCCCAGAACAGATAAAACATTTTATCTGTTATTCAAGAATGTTTTAATTTTTGTAGGAAAGAGAATGTCTAAACCTCTCTCCCCTGGATCCTGGTGTCTAAATGAAACATCTTCATTATACAAAGTTGATCCTTCTTCTTTAAGGGTGAAGGATGCAACTTCACAGTGAAAACATCCCTTTTAGGTGATGCAATATTTCTATTTGTCTTGCAGACTGTAAAATCAATTTTCTCAGCTCTACTAATGTGAATACTTGCTCTTCTACTAATACAACATGATAAAAAAGACCTTGAAAGAAATTAACAATTATGATATATGCAAGAATATAGAAATATGGTGTTTGGCACTTACTGTTGAGCAAGCAAAGACTGAATATTAGGTATGAGATGATGGAACAGCAATCCAGGAGGCGATGGCACTGCTGATTTAGCTGCATAATTTAACAGGTGAAAGAGAGAGAGTATCAGTTCCCTGGCTAGTTTTGCAGCTGTCCTTGGTAAAGCGCACAGTGTCCACATAAACTAACAGTAATCTACAAAATACAGCTGGGTAGAAGAAAGCTGCAAGCCAAATACAGCATGATGCAGTGATTTGGGAGAAACAAGGCAGAAGATAAGCATGCCCTTGAATGTTTTTTATGAGAACAAGCCATGAGTCCCCATCATGTGGATAACAGAAATTCCTTGCAGGACAGATGAGGCTTCCTGGTGTCTGACAGCTCCAGCCAGGGCTCAGCTTGGCCCTTCCTCATGCAGATGCAGTTATAGGATTCTCCTCTTTAAGTGGCTGATAATTTTCAGGATTACTACCAGAACTTAATATATTTGATACCTTTATCCCTCTCTCAAACTTGGATGAAACTAGCTGGGAAGCTCAGAGAAGAAGGAAGGACAGGCAGATGAGGGCCTGACTCAGACGGACAGAAAACATGGGATTAGTGCCACATGTGACAACCAGCCCCATAGAGTGATCACACCTCTTATCTTAAAAGTCATGTCTTAAAAGTTCTTCTCCCCTTGCCGGTAGGTCATGTCCATCTTCCTTAGCTTCTCTTTTTGTTCCCCTGTTGGTTCACTGAAGAATATCCCTAATCTAAGCCCAAATCTAGTTTACCTTCAGACCAAATGGGCTATTTTAATTCTTTACATCTTTGAAAAAAAATGTCCTGGAGTATTGTCTAAGTATTGATCATAGCAAATAAACACAAAACCAGCAGAACCTTCAGCCAGGCTGAAGGCAAAGCAGACATTGTCAGAAACAGCACTGGCGGAGATGAAGCCTGAACCATTTTTCTTGAGACATATTTTTGGTGCATTTTAAAGAAATCTTCAAATGAGGAGCCATAATTAGAAAATTAATAAAACCCAGCACACATGCTTTAAAGGTATAAAGAACCCCACAGACAGCTCTTTCTTTGTTCCCATTTCCTCAAAGCTAGCTCGTGAAGCGGCACTGCAACCTGACTGCTCCTCTATGATTTTTTGCAAGTTCAGGCAATAAAAAGCTAGGAATTTCTCATCTTTGGTTGTGAAAAGGAAGTTTCCAAGATTGGAGTCACTGATAAACTGAATAACTCCTCTCAAAATTGCCTTATTACTTCCGTCTCCTTCCCCACGCTTTGAGCAGAATAAAATATTTATACGCATCCTGGCAACAGCCCAACTCAAAAAATATTATACAGTTGGTCCTATTGATTTTGAGTCCTGTGGAATAAATGCCTACCCATGTGAGTAATGAAGACAGAAATAACAGTCCCAATTATAATATTTAAAATGTGTGTTTTAAATATATATAAGAATTCTCAAGCAGTGAACTTTTATCTTTTTGTTTTAATCACAACTGTAATACATGGTCTTATCCTGATTTAAAATCTTCACAGAATAATCCTGTTCATGCTAAGAGATATGCCTTTCTGATGCCAGGAAGCAATATTGTTTGGACCATTTCTGCATGCATTTCCTTAATAACAACTATTACAATATTCTGGATTTGAGATGGGCTATACAGCTTTCTTTCCTTTGCCTTTATCCTTTAGATTGTAGCATAAATGTTATGCAAAACATTCCACTGTCTAATTTTAGAACAGAAATTATGTCTACATAAAAAGGGCTGAGAAAATTTAAAAAATTCAACATCAACTAAACTACAAATGAAGCCCAGGGCACTTGCTACATTTTGCCTTTTAAAAAAGGCATACAAACAATAATCTTTCATAGCAAGGCTGCACTTAAATTCAGGTTGGGAAAATGTATATGAATTCTCATGCACATGAAATGAAATGATTCTCAGGACTGGTATGTCTGAGTAAGCAGCAGCTATATGAGCTTTGAAAGGGAAATTTATCTGGAGGAAAAATTATTTTTGCCAAAATGATTAAGCATTTGGAGAGATGACTGTCAAAAAAGAACTGCAAACTTTCTTGGTTAAAATCTTTATTGATTAAATTCCTGTGAAAATATTCATAGGACAAAGCCATAAACACATTTTCTATTCCACAATGCAATGAAAACAAAATCAAATATATCAAAATAACTTTACAGGTAACTGTAAATTTCAGTCAGGTCTGATGATATAATAAATTTCATGTGTAGGAGAAAAATGAGGGTATTATATTTAGGAAACATATACCTCCTAATGTTACATCTAAGAAGCATACATTTTTAAAAAGTGTTTATTCTCTAAAAGGATTCAAAAGCATTTTTTAGAAATGTAAATCAGGCATAAAATGGCAAGAGGCTTTTTAAAGGCCTTTTTGAAGCAGTTGTAGATTTGTCACAAGACATAAGACATGTGCTGTTCTCCATTAAGACTCAAAGCAGAACAAAGCATAGGACAGGAGGTGTAAAGGGAAGGAGGTACATGAAAGCCTTGTCTTTGCTCTTGCTATATAATAACAAAGCTGGTTCATCAGAATTTTGTCACTGAGCAGAGGCACAAACTCCCCTCCTCCTGCAGCAGGCTAGAGTCTTGATGTATCAGAAGCTCAACTGCCCAAAAAGTTTGAAAAATCCAAGAGGCACCTTTCATGTCAGCTTGTAAGAATTATTGTGTAAAGGAGTTACCAGGATTATTACAGAATGAAGGGTCATCATCAGCCTGTAGGAAACTACCAACCTGTGTAAGCATTTGGATCTAACTCCCCATGAATTCCTGAGATGTGCCACTGTGTTTGCATTTCCACTATCAACCACATAGCTTTTATTTGACCGGAATCAATGAATTGAAAATATGTTATTCAACTGAGTTAATACTTAACATGCTATTTTTCAGCAGATTCAACAGTCTTATCAGTGTGTGTAAACACTCTGTGACTATCTCTTAAGCACTAGCAGAGACTGTGATAATGAAGTGCTTGCTATTTAGACAACATTTCCTTAATAACAAAGTTACATGGAGAAGACTACTCACAGCTTGGCAAGACGTTCTTATTTTTTTATTACTAGCAAGATTTTGTTTGATTTTCAGACTTTCTAAAGAAACATACCTTCCAAAGGAAGTCTGCTGAACAGCCACCTGGTCCTCAGCTGTTGAGATGTTAACACCCACCACGGCAGCCTGTGAAAAAGCTAATTCTTCTTTCATCTCAGGAAATTACTGAAGGTAGCAGGCTACCCATAATTTGAAGCCTTGAGAAATTAAAATATTTGAGAATTTCTGATCTTGGGGGAAATTAGGCTAAGTACCTCATTCACATTTTTATCTGATTTAGAAAAGAAAAATGGTGAGATTAGAAGGTAGAAAATTTATTTCAATCAAGTTTTACCTCATCTTGTTTTAATACTGGTGAATCCAGCACAGAGGAAAGACGATTTGTCTATATGTTAGCTAAGAAAACGTTCACCTGGTCAATGCTAACTACTGTAATCATCTCTTATTTGTAAAATTAGGCTCAGCAGTTTTTGAATGAAAAGATTTTAAGGATTGAAAGTGGCATTTAGAAACAATGCCATTTCTCCAAAATCGAGCTCAGCCCTCTTGCTTGACTAGAAAACTGCTCCTTCTCTGGCACTGACACCATTCTTGACTTAAAAGCTGTTAAAGGTCTCACCCAATAGAGCACATAAATATAACCATATGGTACAAAGAAATGGAGTCATTGCAGAGAAAAGAGACTAACAGCCTGTTTTCAAACTCTCCTTGGTCAGAAACGGCTGAAAAGCAAGTGCAGCTTAATCCTCACCTCGAGCTGTACCTCTCCAGGGAATCCGAGGCTCAGTTGGTTTCTGAGCCTCACAGTACAACCATCTAAAGGGATGTCGTGACAAATGAGAGGTGAAATGAAGTCGACTGATATCCTAGGAGGCCGACAGCACACAGATTTGATCAATCATAGAAAAAAGAGATTGCACTCTTGCACACTATTTCAGCTCAGAATAATTCGTTTCAGAGACATCCTTTCCAAAAAAAGGGAAAATTTTGACTGCAGACTAACCAGTCTGTAACTAATGTGCTGACCACTTACAAGGCAATTGAAAAAAAAATAGTACAGTTTGTGACACCCAAGAAACAATCATTTTCTGAATGTAAACATTCTTCATGTAGAAAATATTAATGAAAAAATCATGCATGTTCATGTCCAGTTCACTGGAGACAGTGTTCAAAACCAGCTTGTTCTAAAACTTTTACCAAATTTAACTGGCAAAGATCACTGTAAACTTAGTTTATTTTCCTTGAGAGGTTAGATAAGCAAACTGAAACCACTAGAAGCAGCATAAACCTCCAAGGCCAAGTTATTAAAAGAACTTTCTACATCTCCTTTCAGGATATTTTAGTCTATAAATTGCGCCATTCTGCTCCCTGCAATGTCTGTCTGGATTGTGCAGTCTCTGATCAGACAAGTACATCTGACAGTAATTTGTATATTTAAGGAGACTACAGTGTACCCTGGAAAGATGTGAATTAGCAGGACAGAAGACAGCTGCCCCAACCACCATTTCACCCTCTTTATGAGCTTACTGCAATGCCTATTTTCACTTCAGGAGCCACACTAACTGCAGCATTATGTTCTTCCTCTTCTGTGGTAAGCATTTGTTCTCCTGTTCTGTCTTCAAGGGAGGAAAGGGCTCTCATATAAAAGATGAGGTTTGTCCAGCAGTTCCTCTTGCCTGGTCATCTGCAGCAAAGCCCCACAGGTGCAGAGTTCCAGCTTTTCAGGGCAGTTAATGCTATTTATGCTGTTTGTCTGGCGTCTCCAAAAGTGGTCTCTAGGCAGGCTGTGCCTGTATTATGCCTCCACAACGTGAACTTTCTACAAACACTTTCTCAACCACTCCCTCAGACATCATTGCTTAGGCTTGATCAGGATGAATGCAAAAATAAGCAGGCGTCTTAAGGAGACATTTCATTTCAGAGGGGGAAAAAGTGCAGTAGTTTCCTCAAAGGAGAGAAAAGGACAGGTTTTCCTATTGCAGAGACAAACATGGCTCTTATTTGATAAGCTATCTTTGCTCTTATTATAAACTTCTGTTTATCTTCCTCTTCATGGCCTGGCAGGAAGTCTGGAAAAGCTAAAAACTCCACAATACAAGTGTTTCTTCCTGTTGTTTCTGCTTCAGAAGCTGGCACACTAGGGGTGACCCCACCAGCTTACTGCTTTGGGAGAGGAAAGGTCCTCCTGGAACTACCCAGAGACTTTCCTCAAACTATGCTCCCCCTTTCTGTGTTTCCTTCTAATTGCTTGGGATTTCTCTGAAGAAACACATGGAGTATTCTCCAGTAAACCCTTGAGCCTTTTGCTGAAATATACTCCTTTCAATCACACAAACAGGTTTTGTTAAAAAATCCCCAAAACATATATGATGAAAATTTCCTCTTGGCTGACTGAAATTTCTGCTTTTTCTTCTTTTTTTCCCCCTTCTTTTTATGCCTATCCCCATCAAACACTTCATATTTTCTATCTCTTTAGTGTAAGACTCCTGTGATTTATGGCCACCCCAAACAATCTGATATTTCATCATAAATTTTACCCGAGCAAATGGCTCCTTAGAAAGATCTCTGCAAAGCTTTCATTCTGAAGAAAACAAAATAGGACTGCTCTCTCTTTTTAGTTTTTAAAGCTGAAATAACTGAGCAGGTGGTAGACTTAAACCTAATAACCCAGGATAATGAACTGCATTTTCATGTTATGTGAAGAGGGGAGAAGAACCCAGTGAATCAGAGACTGAATAATTTCTAAGAATCCACACCCTATTCCTTTCACAGACATTGTAGTTTATAGCAATATTTAGGAAATTTCTCTTCTCCTTTTCTCCTGTTCTAGTTTCATGCTTGTGTACTTTTGAAACAGGAGATACTCAAGTGCCCAACTGTCTGCTCATTTTTATTTTTTGAAGACAGACTAAGTCCCATCACTGTGCTTTCTAGCAGTCAAAATAAAAATTAAGGTGATATTAAGAAAGAAAAAAAATATTCAGCTATCTTTACAGACAAATCTTGCTCTGAGATTCTGTCAGTATCTTCCTAGGTGCCTCATGACTAAGTGCTGCTTTAAGAAAATAAAAATTAAGAAATCATTAAAAATGTATTGTATCTGTTCAATTCAAGACCCTAGTAATCAACTTCAGACCCCCAAGGTCACTTGGCCAGCTTGTGATTACAACAGCAACTTCAGCACTCGGTATTGTCCTACGGCTGTGGCAGGTCAATGGAAAAATGTTCTTTAAACACCATAAGCATCTGATTGTGCAATACCTAAATCAGTGTCATTGATTATTCACAGTGCTGGACCGCTCAAAGCTGTGGAAGTAATTAGGGCTTTTTGTGTGGATTATCCACTGAGAAAAGGTCAAATAACTACAAACAGTGTCAGAAAATAGGAGTCACCAAGGACCTCAGCCTCCGTGATCAGTTAAGAAATGCTAAAGCAGGGTTTGATAATGATGTGCTTATGCCAGGTTCTACAGGATTTGATCATTCTGTCATAGAAATCCAATGAAGCATGAGTGATGGCTACTTTTTCCTTTGAAGCTTGCCTCAGGTCCCTGATGCCCGTCAAGCAAGTTTGTCAGTGAAACTTGACTGAGAAGAATTTAAAAGGCAGTTTTTGTTCCGAGGGGAAATGTACATATGTATATGTATATACGTGTGGGTGTGTAAGTAAATGACTGACCAGTCATTTTAGACACAGAGTTTCTAATTTAGATCAATATACTTGTTTTGCTCCATATTTTGTCCTCCCTACAGAAAAACCTGCATTTGCCAAAGGGCCATGCTGCATCCTCTCACAGATCTTTTATTGGAATATATCTCCCAACTCTCCAAATGGGAAGTCTGTACAAAGAACAGCTTTCTTCTAATGACTTTCTCCCTACTGAAATGTGAGAAGCAATAAAAGGAGTCTCTAGTTTTGTAACAGCATTTCCAGTGTTTGCTGAGTTTACAGGGGTACTGCTACTTAGCAACACCTTGTAAATTTAATTGCTAAGCCGGGGTGTACAAAGCATTCCAGTTCCATATGGGAGCCATTCCTTGCAGACCTCCTTCCCTGGGAGTTCCCAATGTTGTAAATCTCTTCCCCTCCTCCCGTCTCTAAATTGCACTAACACTTTGGATGATTAGGGCTGCAGCAGCGATCAACATTTTCCCCTAGTCATTCCTTTCCATTGATCATTTAAATGAGGGATTATTCTGTTTTCCCATTTTAGCCCATGGATCAATTGTTTAAAACAATAGATGGAGGTTAGTTCAGAAAACTGGTGCATCAAGAGAAATACACAAAGACACTCTGTACAGGGAAAAGTTACTTTATATTAAAAACCAATGAAGGAGGACAAACAACAAATGGAAACTTAAGCAAAAAAGGAATAGTGGTAGCTAACAATATGTAAATTTGGCAGAGTAAAAGCAGGATCTAGTAATGCCTGTAGTGAAAATACTGGAAGGGAGAGTAGGATGGCACTACTCAGATGGAAGTTACAGGGGCAATTCACAACCCTCTGGCTTCTACTTCATCACAGAAGAGTATTTCAAGTGTGCAATGAATGATTGAAGGTTTTATTTTTAATGGAAATCTTATGCCACTGGAAAGAGAATTGGAAGACTGACAAACTTTTTTTTTTTTTTTTTTTTTGACAGGCTGAGGAGTTGGATCATCTTGTAGGACTTGATGGATAAAGAGGTTGGAAAGATGAATAGTTCCTCTCAGGCTCATCAAGCATCTAAAGGTAGACATGTAGGTATTTAGTGGGGTTCCAATCCTTGGACTCATGGTTTTGGCAGAAGAAAAGAACTTGTCCTGGTAGAGACAGCATCCTTGAAGCTAGCAGGGTGGTGTATTTTCTTTAAAATGTCTGTTCAAATATTGTTATCTGGAAAATTTGTGTGTCACTTTCTTCTTGGGAACCCCATTGAAATCAAATGTTAATAATGTGGAATAAACATTTCATGACCACAACTTAAGTTAGTCCCAGTGCTATCAGGTAGGATTGCAGCCCAATTAATATATTTACATAATAAATTCCACAGGGTGATTAATTTGCCTTTAGTCTTAAATTTGTTATGGTTCTATATTTGTCACAATATTAGATATCTGGCCCAAGTGTTTTACAGACTTCTGGAATATATTTATTGGGGTTCTATTTTTTTCCCCACCTCCTGTCTTTCTACCGAGACTAAAGAGGTAGCTCAGGTACAAAGCAGGAGGAGTGATGAGCAGGCAAAAAGCCATAACACACAGAGCCAGCTACAGCTTCTCTTTGCCCGTGTGATGTTCCAGACCTTCTGACAGTCTGCAGTTTATAATTTGAACAACTGTTACTCAGAAATACATGCTTGGCAAAAATAGAAATTAGATAGGAGATATGAAGGGAGAGAAAGGGTGTAAGTTAACATTTCATGTTATTCAATAATTCAACCCAGAGTAAAATGATGTAGACATCACTTAAGCCTTAGAAAAAAGATCTACTGTAGAAACCATCCATTCATGACATTTTATTTCCCATCCCCAAAGTCCTAGGAATGAGCGATGCAGCATCTCTCCTGTTGAATTTATCCCTAAAGGGTGCTACTCTATGCTGCAGAAGGGTGCTGGCACCAAGTTTTGCAGGTATCCAGCTCCAGGGAGTTACAAGAGGCCAAATGGATGCAAAGCAGTGAAGCCCCTGATCCATGAGGAGAATGCAGAGAAGCCCATGATCCATGCATTTCCATGGCTCTTGAGGTGCTAATAACCAGTGGGAGGGTGCGGGGAGGTGGAGGTGGCAGCACTGGGTTGAGCTGCATGGCAGTCCTGCCTGCTGGGCACAGACAACCAAGAGACAATTGCACATCCCCTGGCTGCTCTGCACTTTGTCTGTACTGTGTCCAAATACTTAGACAAGCAGCAAACATGGCTTAGAGCAGACTTTCCATTCCAGGGCAAATTTGGAAGCTGTTCTGTTCTGCAGTTAATCCTTACCGGGATTAGGAGCTTTATCACTATCTTCTGTGTAACTGTGAGAGGGAGATTCCACTATGCCTCTTTTATCATCCATACACAACTGAGAAGATTTGAGTTCTGGCACCTGCCTTTATTCCAGTCAGTAAAAATAAGTATTGCTTAACTATTTTATCAGACTTTTATTTTATTTCCCACTATGACTTACACAGTAAAACTTTATTGTAACATATTGCAGCTAAAGGTATATAGCTCTCCTATCAACAGCTGATTTGTAGTATTCTGATTTGTAGTCCAATAAACTTTCTTGCTGGAGATTTCATGTGTACAGTTGTATTGAGGTGTAATATATCACACCAGCATTTTTAAACTCAGAGCAATAATGTATTCAATTAGGCTGGAAATAAAACATCTAGTTTTCCTTACAATAAATCTTTTACTAAAACCTCTACATCACATGTTCAACAAGGAAATAATACATGTCATTCAGACTAAGGGTTATTGTAGACTGCTGAGGGAAACATGCAGTTCTGGAGGTTTCATCAGTCCTGTGAAATCCTGCAACATGGAAAGTGTACAAATTAGAAAAGGATGTAATATGTTACTAATGGCACCTCTTGGGATAGTCTTTGAGTCCATATTTACTGTTATGATCAGTAGCCTCATTTAAGCTGCAGGAGTTGAAAAGTAATACTAAAGTTGAGTGAAAAACACCTCTGAGCTCATTAGATGTGGCTGTAATTCAAACTCAGAAGGTATTTCTTTTCTTCTCTGTCATTCTTCATATTACTGGAAATATAGTGCTTGAGCTCCTAATAAAAGCATTATACACGATCACATATCTACAGTCCCTGCAAAACACGTTTACACCTCAGCATCTGTAGCAGTGCCACAGCCTGAGCAGCACCCTAATTCACCCCAGATGTCTCTTTAAAGGAAATACTGTAGTAGGGCTACTGTTCATAATATTTTCTGAGCATTGCCTTTATTACTTTGAAAGACTTTGATTTTTCAAGTGTCACAGACATTTGCAGTCTTTTTTTTTTTCCTTATGGAGGAAAAAGCTACATCACATGTTTAAATGTGAATAAAGATTTTGGTAATATTCACCCCTGGAAATGTCAGTTGGTGAATATATATCTGTCCCTATCCATCAGCTGTGTTATATAACAAGGATTTCATTATATGCAGTCTCTGCGCAGCAGAGCACACACACTCCAGCGTTGTATCGGATATCGCTTTGAGCGCTCTCAGAGAGTGCCGTGCCACGGCTCTTTACCCACACTTCAGTCAGCATTTTGCCGGCTCAGAAGTGTCCCAGATGGTCTGCAGTGTTTGGTGATGCTTGCTTCACAGCCAGGACTGTGGTGAGTGAGACTCCATGAGGATGGGTCCCCAAACAACTCCCTCCCTCCATCTCAGATAGAGTGGTGCCGATGAGGGGCTCAACAGCCATCCCAGCACTGCTGTGAGGAGGGAATAAGCCAAACTGAACTGTAGGGATCCACAGTACCAGAAGCACAGAGAAGAGCCAAAACCCCAGCCCTGGGGATGCAGGTTTCCCTGGTCAAAATTATACTGACACAATTTCTGAGCCATGCTATCTGTACTTATCCCAGAGTCCACAAGCAGCATAATCAAACTCTGGCCACCACAGAATCACAAAATGTTTGAGGTTGGGAGGAACCTCTGGAGATGACCTAATCCAACCCTCCTGCCCAGAGAAATGTCAGCTGGGGCAGCTTGCTAATTGAAAAGTCAATATTGCCCGGTCTAGTTCCAATTATCTTCAGAGATGGAAGTTCTGTGACCTCTCTGGGTAAACTTATTCTAGTGTTTGATCATCCTCAAGATGAATAATCTTCCCTTTCAGCCTCTCCTTATGCACCAGATGCTCTTTTCCTTTTTTTTGTCTTCGTGGCCTTTTTCTGAACTTGCTCCAGTGTGCTCAAGTCAATTGTGTACAGGGGAGGCCAGAAATGGGCACCACACTTCAGGCGTGGTATCATCAGTTCTGAGCAGAGGAAAATAATCACCTTCCTCAGCCTGCTGGTTATTATCTTTCTAATGCAATCCAGGATGCTGTTAGCCTTCACTGCCACCCTGGAGCAGTGCTGGCTCATGTTCAGCATGGTGTCCACAGGGACTGTGAAGTCCTTTACTACCAAGCTGCTTTCGGGATGGTTGCCCGCAGCCTGTAACTGGTGCACGGAATTACTCGTCTTCAGCTGCAGAACTTCACAATGCCCCTTGTTGAAGTGCAGGACTTTGCAGTTCCTCTTCAGCTAGATCCCAAGGGTGTGGAGGCTGCTGAGTCTGGTGGTGTGTGGGCTCATTTTAATGGGACATTTATTGGCAAAGGTGCACTGTTTTTAGCAATATCAGCCCTGACTCTGGAGCTATTTAATCGTTGGAGATGCTGAAATGCTGGACATGCAGCTGGTAGGGACTACAGCTGCTACTCCAAGCTCATGTGATAACTCACCTTCACCCTGGGCCCCAAGCTTCAGTACCAATACACTGATACTTTGGGCTGCAGTGTTTAAAGATGTGAAAGTGCTAAATAAATAAGGTCATATCTGTTGTGTGCATACAGTCATAGCTGAGCAACTTGAAGACTAGGATGAACATTTTAATTTCTTGTTTGTTCTCCCCTCCTCCCTGCCCCAATTCAACCTTATATTAAGAAAAAATCCAGCCCTGAACACCAATTCAATACTACATTAAGAAAGGATCCAGCCCTGAACATCTCTTGAAGAAAAATCACATTGATGTCAGTTTGCTGTCAGGTATGGAAACAATAAGATTTCTTCCTTTTGTTTTCTTTCTTGTATAGTCTGCTTAGCTCCTGAGCCCTCTAAAATGTACATGAGGACATTCTGCAGTAATGCAAGTGTTCATAAACAAGATCAATATATACATAAAATTAGTCATGATTTAAATATGAAAGCTGTGATCTCTTTGGAACAAAGAAAACCAAAACGTGCAATATGTATTTAAGCATGTAGCATATTTTTGAATCATTCCAGCCTCATTTTCAACCCTCTCTTCCCACAAAACTCAGTTCAGCAGCTATCCAGGGCACTTGTTACAACACTGCACTGGACGACTTACTGAACAGTTTAAATTTTGTGTGAAAAAAAAAAATTCTTCACAGTTCATTTTTAATTTGAAGAAAATACAGACATGAAAAAGAGATTTAATTTCCCATTAAGGTACACCAAATTGAAACCTTTCTGAGTGGATAAAACAGTGACTAAAATATCATGAATACAGCTCTTATCTTTTTCTTTTGCCCCTACCATGTAGGTATTTTTTAAGTGAGGTAAGGGTCATGTTTTGAATATCATGGAATACATTCCAGTGGGGGGAAGACAGGGAGAAGAAACAATTAGGGAGAGAGATTGAGCTGACAGTGCAGTTTCTTCGCAGTGACAACCACATGTATTCATAAATATTTTACAAGTGCAGCTTTCAGACTAGTAAATTTAACTGCCACATTAATGCAACTTGCAAGTTTATAACCTGGACATTTGTGTGTTGTGAATGTCCAGCATTCTGTCCATGGTGACAGTAAAAGGTTTATATTTTGAAGGCTTTTCTCCTGCAGAGTGATTTCCAGATATAAGGCTCTTGTCTTATACTGCAGCTGTGCTTCTTGTATTATACTACAATGCATCAATTATTAATTCCATTGAAAGATGTCACAAATATACTATTTATGACATATTCTGTGTTGTCCACGAATCTTTTCATGTCCAAGAACAACACAGAGTGGTCTCAGGAGCTCTGTAGAAAAAGTTGTACGCTTTTTACATTCAGTGCATTTTATTATTAACGCTACAGAGGTTCTAAACCGAAACTGATGAAAATAAATGTTGTAATCAGAACCAATTATGAACAAAATGATTGCAGCTGACATTCAGAAATGTCATCAGTATCACAAATACCACTACTCAGCATTAAGACTATTTCCCATAAGTCAGTATTAAAATTAGTGGTCACTTGAAGAGCTTAAATATCACTCAGCAAATGGTGTGGATCTTTCCACTTCTTTAGATAAAGCAGGGAAAGAATGAAAAACAGTGTCCTGAAAGGGAGATGACATTGTAAAGAGCAGACTAGAACCCAAAAAAACCTTAGAGGGTCTGGAAATGTGCATAGAGAGGAAGACAGTTATACTGGACTTTGTGAGGGCAAATGACATGATCACCCTAGAGAGCAGAGGTATTTTGTGTGGAGTCTCTCATGTAACTTCTGGATTCTGACATTATAATGACAGAAATAAAGAAAGGGCAAGGGGAAAGCAATAGAGAGTAAGAAAGAACTTTCTTCTGATCTATTTTACCCTTTCTAACCTGTTGTGAAACCTGATTTGCCCTAATCCTGTACTGAATCTTATTTTACTCTTTCACAAGAATTATACTCTTGGCTGTAAAACCAGACCCACCTCACTAGCTGTCATGTCAAGGGAGCATTAAGTCCATGTCAAGGGATATGTTTTGATCCAACTTGTCTTTCTGACAGCTTCTACTGATGGCAGTTCTGCAGAAATTTGATGAAAACAATCTTCTTATCTCTGGCATATTCCTCACGAAAAGACAACGACAAACACTTCAAGCACAGAAGGTATGCACTATATGCATTTTCCTCTACAAGCCAAGGTGAATTAATCCCTGTGGACAAATGCTTCAAAAAAGCTGTCTGCCAATAGAATTGATGTCTGGCTCTTTGACTGTTTTCTGCCAGAGTCCAATCCTTTCGATATGCACCAATCTTATTAATCCTTCAGTGGGTAGCAAGGTGGTGTTCATTAGAAGAAACTATACTTTGCAATGAAATGAGCTGCATACTACAAAATTCTTTCATTTTACCCTTTGCATGCACACATTACAATAGTTTGCAGGCAGTTACAATCAAATCCACTCAGGATTATTTCTTCTAGAGGACTTTATTCAGAAGAATAAGACCCTGTAAACTGCAGATAGTATTTCTTTTCATTGTTTTTAAGGAAGGAAATAAGACCAGTCAAGTGTTTGTTACAGTAACTCATGAAAACTGCTTTAAAACGGATTGAATCAATTTCCCTCTATCTTGTTACTTCTGACCGGAGCAATTTTTAAGAGTTCAAGCCAAGTAAGTGCAATCCATGACTGACATTATATCCATACATCTGCTTCTTTCCCTTTCTGTTCCAGGAGTTCTACTGTACCTCCCAGAGGGCTAAGTCTTCCAAGCAAGAGATGAGCCACGTGGGAGGGTATCATGTGTTGGAACACGAAATTCAGCTCTTCTCTGCAATAATTCCCAAGATACTCCACTTTATCACACCATACTGCATGCAAATGTGGTAATTGTTTATCTTCTAGGTGTAAGAACAAAGTATTGCTTATTTTTTTTTTATTGTCTAGTGGCTTACAAGTCAATGGGATAAAGACATAAGGAGGCTGTGAGCCTTCCTCTAGGTTTTCTGTTTACACATAGGTATGTCAAATATTAATGAAGAGAGAATTGTCTAAGAAAAAATATTTGTTTAAGAAACAAGATGACCAAAATCGAGATAACCTATTTTAATGCACCTCATCATCTTGCATGCATAAACATTCAAAATGAAAACTTCTCAGTTATCCCAGCAAGGAAAAGATTCTGCTACTGAAATGAATATGATAATATTGCATCTGTATCTTACCATCAGCCTCCTTTTCAGAGAAGGCCTTATTTCTCTCAAATGTTCTAGGAGGTAGGAAGAAAGGTTAGTTGTAGTTATATTGGGACCACCCTTGCCCTCCTACAACTCTTAATTTTTTCCAAAACCTCTTTGAAAACCTTTCTGGATTTGATTTATTTTTCATCCCAGTCCCAGATAGATACAGGCAATAAGCAATATGCCCTCTGCTTGCTCCTTTCCAATCTTGTATGCACGGTTATTAATCTTCATAATGTTTCTCAGACAGGTCTTTGTTCCCTAATGACTCCAGGCACACCTTTGGGCATATTAGTAGGCAAAACCCCTGGTGTCTTTTAGGACAGATTTCCCATAGTTTAGTTTATGAACCAAGTTCCAAATGTTTACTTAGGCACTCATTCAAATTTAGACTGAGATTTTTAAAAGTAGCAAGCAGTTGCTGCCATTAGTGTTGCATGGACTGAGACTTTTTTCCCAATGTATTTTCAGCACTTAAGAGCCTAATTTTTCTTTTAACTCAATGTCACCAAAGTTGCCTAATCCCATTTTTAAAGTGAACCTCCACTGTGGCAATCATTTAAACCTAAAATGTGGAGTGAGTCAACGCATACATCCTTTTAAAAATACTACGGAAATTGCAAGGAATTTAGATTACATGCCATGTTGCCAGCCTTCAGAGTTCTAATATTTTTGCTTCAGAAAAATGAATAAAAGGAAAATATACTTCATGTATTGTAGCATCAGCCTACCAAATATGCATTATACCCAAAGTCACAAAATTTACAATAAGATGTGATGTTAAAACCATGTATCAGTAGAAAAAGTCAGTATTATTCTTTAGTCCTGTTATTTAGAATTAAGGAACAAAATAGTTAAATTTGTGAAAGTCTTAAGCTCTTCAAGAAGTCTTTCTTTCACTGTGTTTTGTCTAAACATTATTTATTGGAGCAATTTATTAAGCAAATTAATATTTGGAAATAATTTTATAATTTTCAGGCTAACTACCTTAACTCTCATCATTGTCAGTAGTGCAATGCCTTCATTTGAAGCAGCTGCTCCATTTTAGAACTGATTAACTTTTTATCTTCCGGTTTCCAGAGGTGGAATAACACTTCACTTACTACTTCTCAGAGTTTATCTTACTACTTAGGGAACTTAGATTGAAAAGATCTTTCTCTTGTGAGCTGGAACACAGTCAGCTTTGCAGGACAGGCCAAGCCAGATTACATCCCATTCAACAAAAGGTACTGCACCAAAGTAAATATTTAAGATTTCCTATTAATGTTTAGCTATTACCCATATGTTTATTAATTACTAGTTACACTATAATGCTCATTCCCTCCATCTTTTATTGCTCAATATTCTTCCACTTTCCAGTTTGTAAGGGAGAGGATTTACTCATGAAGAAGGCTTGTATATAGAAAAACAATATGAGCAATTTCTTGGGATGCAGTCTTTGTTGCACTGACTGAAATGCCAAGCCTCCTACTGCCTCAATACTTCTTAACAGTTCACTTTATTAGGCCGCACCTGTGAAGTGAAAAGGAATATGATTATTGAAGAAAGCTTGCTTTTAGTTGACAGGTTTCAAGTACCAGATCTAATTACCATGCCATAAACTGACAATTTCAAAGGATAATGTTCTGATAAATACTGTGTTAAAGCCAACACATTAAACACATTTTCTCATTATGCCAATTGGAAAGGAAACAATATTTTCTTTGCCATGGGCACATTAAAATGTGGTCAGGCAGAAGCTGTAACAAAACCAGGTAACATTTTTATTATAATTAAGGAGAATATGTTCAGCTTCAAACATGGAACTGGACATCAATTCCTGCAGGGAGCTACTATCCATAACATGTAATTTTAACTATGCCATCCAAGAATATGGTGGTTTTGGTGCTATGCATTTATTTGTGTATGTCTATATATGTACCCAATGCTGTCTTGGAAACTTTTTGGCTTAAACCTCATTAGAAATGAGCACATGTTTCTCAGATATTTAAATTATTTAAAACTTCACAAAAATATGAAGATTAATAGGAGAGGAGGTTCTATAAATTCTGTAGAGAGGCTAAAGCATGAGTTCAAAAGTTTTAAGATCTAAGGGAATCCACACTGAAAACAGCAGGATCTTTCATACATGGCAGACTGCAAAAAACTTCCCTCAGAAATCAACCACAAGATAAAAAGTGTTTTAGTAGATTCGGTGCTCAACTTATTTAGAAAGAAGGCAATATATTCTGTAAAACAATAAATCAAAGGACCCATGTGATCTGGAGTCCCTTACTTGATAGCTTCTCCTGTCCAGAGAGGCTGCTGGGGCTTCACACATCCCTCAAAACTGGTGTGTTTTTGCAAGCAATACCCAGATATTCCTTGTAGTGAAAAAAAATCATCATCTATGTCCTCACCTTTCTTCTTTGATTTAGGAACATGTAGAAGTAAGTAGTGTTGGGCTTGACACCATTATTTGTTTTCTTTTATAAAAAACTGATAGATGCATCTAACAATCTGTGTGATAAAAGCACTATGCCTACCAGTATGGCATCCCCACCCTTTTTAGACAAATATATGGCATGAAATATGACAAAAGTGGGCAGATCAGATTCTCTTCCTACAGTCCTGCTTTCAGATAAGCCATCTACAGAGTCCCTTACTTTGCTAGTGTCACAAAACTGAAAGAAAACTAAATATGGAGGAGACAGAGATTGAGAGAAAAAGGACAATCTTTAGAGTAATACAGCCTTCAGATCTATGTTCATGAAGCCATAACACAGGAGATTAACAAATCTTGCTGCAGCCTTCCTAAGGTACAGGTGATAGAGTCTGAATCATCTCTAAGCTGCTACTGTTATGTTACTGAATCTTTTAAAGAGAAAGTTAATGCTTTGAAGAACTACAAGTGAACAAGGTTTCTTCCACTTCATTTCTGCTCTTCTAGTGATCTGATTTTGCTGAAAAATAAGTGAAGAAACAGAGGCTTTTACCCAAGGTGTTATGCAGAACAGTGCTGGAAAGCATTGATGTGTTGCATTTATTCCAGACGGTGATACTACTCTAGTACTGCTTTATCTTGGACTCTCACCACATTCATATCACTATTGGATTCATCTCTTAATGCATCTCTGGGAAAGAATATACATATCTGTGCATTGGTGCTGTTAATATGTAACTCACAAAGACACCTTAGTTTAATCATATTGCTGGCCAGCAAAGATCTGTTGCACAATTTTGGCAAGGCATCAATACTTCTTTAACCACACTGCTCTCACATGTGTCAATTTTTATATTCAGGGCCATGTCCCATCAGGACAAGAATGTGAAAATTAATTCAGATGACATGCAGTTGGTATGGTGCAAATAAACAGTGTTCTGACATATCTCAAAGGCATTTGCATAACTACGAGGTGCAGGTGTTTCCAAGAATCCCTGGCATGGCTTATGACTGACAGAGTATTTAGCTCCAGGCTTCCTGGCCAAAATACATTCCAAACACTATGGAAAGAAACAAAACATACCAGCTTATAAAATAATTTTGAAATATTATTGTATCAGGTGGTGATGACTTCCTGAAGAAGCTACAGATAAGCTGGGGGAAGAAAGAAAAATCCCAAGAGCAGGCAACTGTATATATGGATATGAACTGGCAATCTCAAATACATGAGACATTCAAATCATTTGGATTAAGTTTCTTCACTAAGCTGGCAATGCTTTGAGATAGACAATTCTTTTCCTGTTGGTTGCAGTTGCCATGAATTTACTGGAAGCACTGACTCATGCTTAATTAGTGGTGCCTTGGGCTATTTTTGTATTGTTTTTGTGTGTTTATAGCTATCTGCTATTTTAAAGGCAAGTTATTATTCTTCCAAAGATTTCATTGGGATCTGGCACAATGATTTTTACATAAGATATTGAAACATGAAAAAAATATATTTTCAATATCTTGTTATGACTTAATTCCAAGCAGACAAATCTATGGATGATAAGCTTTCTTCATGTAAGTCAGTTAATCAAGTAATGGATTGGTTATTAGCTAATACATGGAGTTGGCTCCACACCTAAATTCCTCAGAGATAATGAATTTATACCTATTAGAATGATTGCACAGCTCTTTTTGCACAACAACACTTTTCTATCTGTAAGGAGAGCAGGAAAGTGTTAAAATTTTAACTCCCTGGCAAACCTCAGAGGAAAACATCTTTGCTCACAGTGTTTGTTCACCACATGGTGCATGCTTCAGAAGGTGCTAAATCAGCAAAACTGCTGAATTTAAAATATTGGAAACATTAATCTGCCTCTGGATTCAGTTATGCTATATGTAAAGGTCCTGATTAGAATCTGATAGTATAACAGCAATGTGGAACTGCATATTAAACATACCTAACCTGTCATTAAAAATCTCTAATTACAGTCATCAGAAGAATCCCTGTGCTGCTACTTGTCATGCTATATCTATATCTCATTTTAATGGGAGAAGATAGCATTTCTGATCATGTCGCTTAATGTACGACGTATGAAAGTTATGGGCCTGAACCTGTTCCCACAGAGGTCAATGGCAGTTTTGCCATTGTCTTCAATTAGAACAGGATGTCGTTTTACAACACTAGAGTTTCATTTGCATTAATTAATTTACCTAGCAGGTAATGAAAAACTTGAAAAAACAGCCCTCTGGCTCATGAGTTTGGCACCATATTTAATATTTTCATTAGGAATAATTGCACTGATAAACTTTTAAGTAGGAAAGGGTAAGATAGATCAGTGTACTTAGGTAAAATCAAGCAGTTGATTGGGAAGCCCTGAGTCTGCCTTCCATGCCCTGGCCTCGTTTTCTTTCATTTGTCAGTGACTAGGTCTGGGATGTTGAGTCTTTAATGCTTAGCAGTGTTAGATCTAGGCACAACAGTTCCATACTTTATGGATGAATATGATTTATACATCATGGAGACGTTTGCTCAGCAGACACTACAGAACTGGTAGCTGGTTTTCACATCAGTAGCCTCAATGGGAACAGCAAAGATAGATGGGAGATGAGGCTGAAATGCTTCTTCACATCATGGTTGAAGCCAGGAGATACCCATCTGGGAAGATCCATACAGACGTCAGTGAAGGCAAACACAACTGTGGAAGCAGACTTATATAAGGTACTTTGATTTCTTAAATTAAATGTAAACCAGATCTGTCTCCTTCAAACATTTTAGCTTTTAAGCTGCTAACAGCATCTCTAATGCTAGCATCAGGCTCATGCCTGGAAAAGATAAGAAGCTGCAAAAACAGTGATGGAGGCAGTTCTGCCAAGTGAGAAGGATTGCACTGTGCCAGCTGCTGGGCATGTAGGGTAGCCCCAAAATGCACACACTGGGACTGCAGAAATATAAGGACTCTATACATAAAACTTCTCACAGAAATGACATGAATTAAATGATCTTCCAGTGAGCCAGTGACAGCTGAAGGATTACAGTGGCCTGCTGGAGTGGTGATATGGCCCAGCAGTGGATGTACTTGTTCAGGATTTCTGTGATCTGATCTCCACATGCTGCCACATACTTCCCTGTCTAGAAGACAGAAGTCTGGCAAAGCCACTTCCCCTTCTGGGCACTGCTTCTACAGCCTGGGGGTAATAACTCCACTTTACCTCCTAAGGTTTCTGTTTTGGTTGGGTTTGTAAGGTACTTAGTTATCCAAGTGTTGGGAGCTATAAAGCATCAAGATCAATTGAAAACCTGTCAGTCAGAACTTGAAAACCCATCAGTCTCTGTATTCAGAGCTTTTTATTAAATTAAGGAGGGGAAAAAAAAAAAGTGAGACAAATACTGGCTTGAAGTCTGCTTGTCCTCTTTAGCATATTGCTGTGATTGTCCCGGAATACTTTTAGCCAGGCACACTGTACTTTATGGACATTATTGTAGAAATACTTGCTGAGAAAAGCTATTTTATTAATTGGGTATTCTCACTGTAAGTCATGTGATATCCCAGAAGACACTTTATAAATAAAGTGTATTTGCATCAGTAGTTTTTCAAGGTTCTCTATATTACAAAATAATAGTTTACAGTGTAAACTAAATCCATTGAGGTGAAGCTTATCAGTCGAGCACTTAAATAAAATTAAATCAAATGCAATTTCTAGTAAAGAAAACAAATGCTTCTTATTTGGCATGATATTTTACATATCTGTGTTTCACTTTAAATAAGGTAATTGATGTTCATCTTGTAGAAAAATGAGTTTGCATGGCAAGAAATAAGCCTATATATCTGCCTCACTTGGACCAGTCCTTGCTATATGAAACCTGAAGATTTTCATCTATGTTTCCCAGAAACAATGCTGAATTCAGACAATTAAAAATATTTTAGATTTTATGATACTTTTCAGGTTTGTTACTCTTTGTAGCAATCACAAGAGTAGGGAAAAAAAACAGGTAGGAGTGCCTCAAGGAAAAACACTGGGTTAAGCACATTAAGACAAAAATTAATTTGAGCTGTTTTACAAAGATAGAGAGCCTATGCATATGATACAACATTTAGCTCTTCTTCTTAATTAGACAATAATCTGTCATATATTCATTTTTTAGGCTGATGGAAGCACTCTATAAAGTGTACTTTGACTTTTTAAAAATAAAAATAACACAACAGCTTCTTTTTAAACTCTTAGCTTACGACTTCACTAATTTAGTTGAAGGCTCAGTGTATGTCTGAGAAATGCCACTTGTCTAGAAAGTTTTTTGTCTTTATTTCAGTTTAAAGACTTGAAGTTTACAGGCTGTGAGCCTGTACTCTGTAGCTTAATGCACAAATTTTATTCAGATTTTATTCTGATTCTGATTCAGTTGCACTTTAAAACTGACTGTTTTATTTCCCCTGTGAAGAGAAATGTAGCATTACAGAAAAGTTTTGCAACGCTTGAAACCCCTTTCCACACCTCCCCGCTCCTTTTTGGTACTGTTCCTTCTACAATATACAGAAGAGGGAAATTTAAAAAGGGGATTGCCATGATAATCACAAAACACAGACAGGCACACTTATGCTCCATGTGCCTCAAGGCTTCTGCTCATTATTGTCAAATTTACCTCCATGTCTCCAAGGTAACAATTTTTGCTTGATTACACAAGGACATCTGTCCACCTATTGATTTCTCCCTAAAATCTGATTGCTGTATTTGGTAGATAGAGTCTTCAGATACTATCTTCTTAAAAATTTCTTGAAAATCAGCTGCTGGATGAAGTGTAGAGAGCCAGGCTAAACACTGCTGCAGAAAAAAGTCACCTGGACTCAGGGGGTACCTATTCTGTTTGGCCTGCAGGGTAGTCAATGAGTGGAAGTTTTCTGACAGGCCAAAAAACAGAGCAATCCCTCCAAACTGGTCACAAAAAAAAAATGCTGCCCCGTTCTCAGTGATGGAGGAAGATGGAGAAGAAAAATCAGGGCAATGGCTCAGATGATGGCAAGTGCCTTATGGCACAGGAGTAGAACTGATCAGATAGAACCCATTACATTGCAATAGAAAAAGGATACAGGCTTTTCATACAGAAATGCAAGGAAAAGTACTCTTCATTAATTCCATTACCTACAGTACAATTTGTCTAAAGAAGGACTCAATGCATTATAACATCGTTAATAAGAGGCAAAAAGAACTAGAAAGAACACTAAATTTAGATTAGTGATTACATAGTTCCTCATTATTTCATCTACCACTCAAAGAATGATGAGGTTTAGATTTTACTTCTAGAGAATGAAAGATGATGTTTTAGCATGTTTACTCACTGCAGTGTTATTAAGAATCTTCATGGTTCCAAAATATTCATTAGGTATCAAGACTGTATAGGGAGTAAAGAAAAGTTTATGTAAGATCTAATTATTAACTCCAGCCAAACAGAGCTTCCCTTTCCACTTCCTAAAACCATGCTCATCTGCAGAAAGACTCATCAGGACATCTCTGTACATCCTGAAGAGGAGAAACGGGGAGAGGAAGAGTCTTTACTTCAGCATTTCAGATGTTGAAGAACAAAGGGTGAGATACAAACAAGAACAAACGGATTTAGTATGAGCTGAAATCTCACAACTCTTACTCATCTGGTTGTCTCCAGACTTCATTGGCACTATTTGCATGATAAGTAGAAGAAATCTTCTGTAACACTTGGGGAGTCATCTTTGGCTTGCTTTCATGGATTTTTATGAGAAAAAAAAAGTCATTTGAAATCTCATCCCTGTGCCAAAACTAACTTTCAGGATGTTCCATTTGAATCAATTCATCTGGAAAATCACCTCAAAACAGGATCTTATTGAAATTCTGAAGTCTTTATCTGATAGGAGCTTTCTTAATAATTTTTTAAAAAGTAAGACATTGAATGTGATGAGACACAAAATATTTTTTGTCTAATAAAATAGTGAATAATCCCATGCAATCAAATGGATGCTCAGGTAAAAAAAGCCTCATGCAAAAAATGTTTCCCACAACACTAAATGCTTAGAAAACATAACTCAAAATTATATTCTTTATCCTATAATTTTGATAACAGAAACACCAATCTTTCTTTGCAGAGGTAATTCTTGGGTAAAATTAGGCATTGCTGGAAAATAGTCAAGTACAAAAATGAAAAGTTATGCCCTTATTGCTCCATATTTGGAAAGCTGAAGACTTCAGCATCAAACCAAATGGCTCTGAAAGCTGAATAGGTAGTTAGGATATGGCATATAGCAAATTATGTAGGGGACAATTCTTACAGTTTTTCAGTTCAGCACCTTTCTGTGGTTGTATAGTTGGGAAGACTTGAAGATGGAAGGGAATGATTTGTTTTCTTGAGATGTGTTTTTAAATCTGAGAGTAGGGAAATACTCAAACTGAGGTCTTAAAATAATAACAGGTAACATTAAGAGCAAGACAGTACCAACCTGCGAAGTACTCTGTGAATGGTAGGTTACCTTCATGAAGCAAAGTGCATCAGCTGTATAACTCAGAACACTAAACAGTGACACCAATGACTCCAAACTGCAGAAAAAAAGTCACTGTAGCAATTTTTCAGAATACAAATTAATAAAGAAACCCACACCTGGTGTTTAACATTTTTACAGTCTTGCCAAGTACATTTTAGTTCCATCTGTGATCATCCCATAAAATGAAGAGTGTGTTCAGCTCATGTTCGATGGGCTGAATTCCACAGGCTAAATTCTAAATGCAAAGCCATGTTTCCATATTCTATTCTAGCATAGTACAGTCAACGCAACCCAACTGTGCAAACAATATTTGAATGCCTCAAGGTTTTGGGTTCTGTACAAAATGCTTGTAAGAGGACAGCAAACTAGGAGCTTTCATGGAGATGGATTCTGAATAGAAGATACACAAAACCATAATGAGTTGTTACACAAAGTATTAGCTCCTCTTTTTGCTTCAAAGTTAATGAGTTAACTTATTCTCAAAGTAACTATTGTGATGTCCTGAACGCATCTCTCCTTGTGAGGAAATAATTTGAATAGTAGCAGCAAATCCTAAGAAAATGTTAATGATGTTTTGCCAGAGGAAAAAGGGTTTGAATCTGTTTTTCCACTGTTAGAGGCAACTCTGCTTTTCTTCAGTGCAGCAACCACAATCAAAACAGGGGTGCCATGTTTAGAGTTCTGTCATTCAATAAGATAATCTCCTGATTTTTTAAAACACAGTTTTTGTGCATATAAAGAAAGCAATTCTGTAAAGAAAGTCAGTGTTCCTTCCAATTAACAGCTCTATGTGCATACCAGAAATCTTTGTCAACTACTGTTCAATGTAATTAATTAAAACAATACAAATATTCTGACTATTGACTAGCTGTTTTGTTTGGAGTCCAGCAAAAGAAGACAGACAGCCAACAGGGCCAACAGATGAGAAGACACAGTACCCCCAATGAGGCTGCTGCTGCTTGTGTGAAATAGTGCAGGGATCAGTGCAGGGAGCATGCACTGTAATCCAATTAATTTTCTATTAAAGGACATGTACAGAACAAGCAGCAGCTGCACACCGGTCCTGTTTCATTCATCTCCTAGAATCTAAATTTTAAAAGCATGGCTGCAGAAGCGTGGAACATTTAAGGGAAAAATGCTGGATTTCCCAGTAAACCAGATATGCCACATTTCTTCAGGGAGGCAAGGCAGTAGTGATGCTGCTCCTGAATGCTCCTGAATGAGCCTACTGCTGTAGGCTCTCTGCAGATCCAGGTAGGCTCAGTTCCTCCTGAACTCCCTGTTTTCAAAGCTCTCCCCACACAGGACAATAAACTTCTGTGTGTTCCCTGTTGCGTTGCTTCCCACACATTAAGAACCCCATATCCACGGGCCTGGCTAGGCAAAGTGGTGTGTCTGGTTTCGATGAGGCACAAGCTGTGGAATCCTCAGAAAGCAGGCTGAAACAGCACTGAGGCCAGACTTGTTTCAGGAAGGAGTCTGTTTTGAATTATGCTTCCTATTAGTGGTAGATTTAAAAATTAGGGAACTATGAGTAAATCTGGAACTTAACAAGCCTTAAAATAGGCCTGGGTCACAAAACTTGATGACTGTGTGACAGGCTGGTCTTCACTGCAACAAGGAGGTCTTTAACAAAAAAGTAAGTAGAAAAAGCCAGAGTGACTGGAGTACAGGAGATGGGAAATAATAAAGGTAAGTTATTTCTTCCCATCTTACGTTCTGAAACACAGAAGAAGTTTACACAAATGGTAAACATATGGAATAAATTATCAGGAGAGTGATCTCAAAACAAAGACTACAACAGAGTTCAAGTGACACATCTCTGGAACAGAAATGGATGGTGCCATAAAGTCAACACAAGAAAGTAGGATTATGATTAACCTGAAAAAGGGCAAGCAAATTAGGTTACAAGCCATTTGCCTATTCCTTATGGCAGCTTCCCAAGACTGCACATCTGAAATGTGTAATTTAACATAAGCCCAAAGAGGCTTCCTTGCCAACTACAGAAAAATTAATCAAACATATTCTTGTACCAGATGAGTAGTAGGTATTTACACAAATAAAGAGGCATGATCTATTTATACATATATGCACCCAGATGCCTGTGCATGTTTATTATAGTTGAATTGAAATTAGATCACCAACATAAAAACCATTACAGAACATTATACAGGTCAGTTAGTTCACTGCTTGAGTTTCAGCCAGGCTGGTCATAAAGTCAAGTAATAAAGCTGCAATGCTTTGAAAACGCAGATGTATTTGAAATGAGTTGCTCCATGTGATTAAAAGAGAAGTGAGAGGTCAGGAGAACAATATAATCTAACACCATAGCTACACTGCAGACTTCAGCAGGCACAGCTACACCAAGCAGAAGTAGGAAACTCTTTAATACCCGACTGATACAGCCATACTGCCAGCTGTGCCACATATAATTACACTGGTATAAAGCTGAAATTTCATAAAGGGAACGTCTTTTACTTAGTATTTTTCCTATGCTGGTATGATATACAGATGTACTAACCTAACCACAGCTCTAACACAAACATTTTCTGCAGGAATAACACAGATACAGCCAAAACCATCCACGGCACAAAAACACATGCTTGGAGTTTACTTTGACTATTTCTACACTAAATATATTACATCACCAACGTGCTCTAACTAGGGATTTGTGGGAAAAACATACAAACGCTGCCCCATAAGCAACACCAGCAAAGTTGGCCCTTCTAGCAGCCCAGCTGTGTTGCTTAGCAACGGCATCTCTTTTTGCCGCTGCCCACACACCTGTGCTAACAGACATCAATTCCTGTTCCCACTGCTTCAATGCTTTCCTCAAGTTCCACAGCTTGATTTTGCCAGCTGCAACCATTGGGACACTGGCTGAGACACGAGGCTGGGCTGTAGTCTGCCATCCTAAACCCTGACAGAGGTAATGACAGAAAGCCGAGAAGGACAGGGTCGGCACCGAGCTCTGAAAGAAAAACGGAAAGATGCCTGGAAGAAATCAAAATCCCCCAAGTACCACCCTCCACACCCACAGACCGAGCCCTTCCGACCCCTGTGGGAGGAGGGGACGACGCCAGCCCTTGGCTTAGTGGGCGGGACAATCAATGGGTCAATCAGAGAGAGGCCTCGGGGCATTCTTATCCAATAACCAACTTTTCCTGCCCTTCGGGGCGGAACGCGCAGAGGGAGGCAGCGCTGAGCGCCACGTTTGGTTCTGGCGCGGGGGCGGGCCCGCGCGGTGCCCTCACGCAGGATGGCCGCCGGCAGCGGTCACGTGGGAGGCAGCGCCCTCACGGCGGCCTATAAGCATTGGGGGGCGGGGCAGAGGGGATGAGGCACATGCGCGGCGCTGAGGGGCGGGGAAGAGAGCCGGCGAGAAGCCCCGCCCCCGACGCGTGAAGCTCCGCCCAGTACAGCCAAGCCCCGCCTCCCGCCCCGATGCCCCGCCTTCGTACAGGGAAACCACGCCCCGGGGACGATNGCAGCAGCCCCTGAAGCCGCGGCCCCGGCGGGCGCTGGGCGATCGCTTCCAGTGCACGGGTTCGGGGGTTCTCTCGCTCCCATCCCCCCAGTTCCTCCTCCCTGGCTACTTCCTCCCCCCGTGCCCGTCCGTGGGCAGCCGCAGCGCTCTGGCTCGCTTCCCTGCAGGGAGGAAGGAGCGGGCCGGTCACCCCTCCCGGCTGGGTCCCCGCAGCCCCCGTCCGCGCCCGGGAGCCGACACCGCCCCCCCCCCCCCCCCG
>VWYP01010181.1:468590-501511 GCA_013400435.1 Pycnonotus jocosus
CGCCCCCCCCCGGCCCCCGCCCCCCCCCCCCCCCCGACTGGGTGCATTCGGGGACTGCGGGGGCCCGGCCGGTGTGGGGTGTTCGGAGACTCCCGCGGACACGCGTGCGGGGGCGGGTGACTGCCGAGCCATGCGGGGGAGGTCTCTGCCCTTGGGGTGTGCTGGCAGGGCTGACTGTCCGCATCAGCCGAAAAAAAGTAATGAACTTCCCCACTGAACAGCTGAGGAGCGGACGAAAGAGTTGCTGAGTTGCTGGGGTGTTGTAGTATCAGTCATACACCTCTGATGGTGACTGTCCACGCTCTTAGGATGCGTTGGAGTGTAGGAATGGGATTATTTCTCACCCTGAAATGTTACAATGTTAGTACAGAATTCTGAATATGGGTGGCTTCTTTTACCTTCAAGAACGCGTATTTAAATTTTGTTGTTGTTGTTAATTAAAATACATTGTATACTTAAAGGTTGGCATTTCTCATATCTTTATCAAAAAGTTTGCTATCCTGAAACTATTTTAATTTCAGTGGGACTCTTTTGAGAACTTCTGTTTCTGCCACAGGAACTTGTGTAGCTCTAACTTTGCCATTCAAATTACCCATGCTTTTTGAAATCTTCTTTCTGAGGCCAAGCGCTCAATTACACGGCTGGACACCTGCTGGAGTCTAGTGCAGCTTACCACCTTCACGGATTATTATTTTTTTTAACACTTTGATTGTAAGAGCTTTTGCTTGAAACATTTCTCTCACCACATCTCGCCTTCTGCCAAGTGTCTTGTTTTCTAACTACAGTTTCTAACCATATTACTTGCATATCATGCCATCTGTAGTTAAAATTTGCATGGAAGGCCACCAGAAGAAAAAAAAAAAGGAAAGTTTGTATAATTTCATATGATGAAATACATGCTTAATAATTTAGAAAAAAGTATTCCCCTTAAAAAGCCTTTCTAAATCTTGGCATTTTCTGTGGCAATACTGAATTCTGGAACTCATGGTCAGATGTGGAGCATGTATGTTTGTTTTCTTGCTTGTTTCACTCAGTGAAGGTCACCTTGAAACTCTTCAATGTTTTAAGTGCTTTAAAATTTCTTTTTGAGGGGAAGGATGTGATGCAGATGGGATCATTTGAGATGTGGTTTCTTGGTCAGTCATGGTGCCTCATTTACACAACTTGTCCTTCCTTCCTTCTTCCCATCTTTATGCAGTCTGCCATGGAAAGAGACCCAAAGGTTTGTACTTTGAAGTGAAACTAAGAGCACCTATTTTTCCTCAAGAGGTTTGTGTATATGTACTTTCAGAGTCACTATGAACAGCAGCCTAAGTTATATACAGATATCTAATGTTTGTACAGTATGTACAAACTCTTAGCTTTTCTGGTTTCTTTTTGTGCTGTCTGTTAAACTGAAG
The DNA here is from genome assembly GCA_013400435.1 of Pycnonotus jocosus. NCBI lineage: Eukaryota > Metazoa > Chordata > Aves > Passeriformes > Pycnonotidae > Pycnonotus > Pycnonotus jocosus. The sequence goes on from VWYP01010181.1 coordinate 469,991, forward strand.
TTAAGAAGGCAATGGAATGATTTACCAATGATCTTTAAATATTTATTTTATTATTACTACTTGTAATTAATAGCTTGCAACTTTTAATTGTTATCTTCAGTATGGTTATACAATGTTAAAATTAATAACCTGCTTATTTTTTAAAAAGAAAAGATGGCATTACTTTTCATAGTTTGTGTTAAACTCTCTCTTTGAAGGTTATCAGTCAAGTGCATGAAAGTTAGGAATGAGAGTAATGCAGGCTGTATGAGCAATTCTTTCACTGATGTATGTAGTATCTCACACTCTTTTATGTAAGCTTCTTCTTTTTTTGGCTCAAACCTTTCCTGTAGTGAAGGTGTATGGCAGTGAAGGAGGGAAGGGAGCTCTGTAATATCTTTACTATTCATCAAGAAACCGTTACACAATACAAAGACCACAATTAGTAGATAGTTATTAATTTCTACATGCTCTTCTTCGAGGGTGCTTCTTAATGCATTATTTTAATGACTCACAGTTATTGATCTAGCACCTCTTTGAGATGAGGGAACATTGTTTTCCCGTTGGTAAAATTAGTGTAATAAACAAGATGTGATTGGGGTTGCAAAAAAATAATCAATGATGGACCAGAATTAGAATTCAAATTCACCTGCCTTCATGCTGTGCTGGTTTCTCCAGATGATAATATGAGTTGGATGGCCATATGTTTAGTGGCCATTACAAGTGCCAGGCACTTCTTCATATCAGGTTCAGTTGAGAACGTGCAGCTAATGGGTAGCGACAAGCACTGTGTTTTACTCTGATGTTCACGTAGCAGAGAGGCCCTCACAGGTGCAAAATCTCCTAATACTGTGCTCTTCTGCTCTTCCTCCTTTTCTTGACCTTTTTGCCTATGATTTCCTACTTCTGCAACAGTGAAGGCATGATCATATGGATTTCCTTATCCCTGCTTACCCTTGATTGATGGTTGGAATATGTCCACCCACCATGCTTAACAAGTAGGGGTCCTACTGGAAAACATACTAAGTGCTCCTGTAGTTAAACATGGCGATAATGGGAATAAACACACCAGGGGATGAATTAAAGTTGCACAGGAAATTTTCTGACTTGTGAGTGCTTTACTTTGAACCTAAACAATATTATATCTTTAACACAAAAACAAATTCTGTCACACATGCTGGCAGGGTCATTATAGTTGCATATCAGTGGCGCTGAAATGTTCCAGGCAGAAGCACAGCTTGAGCTGAGGGCTAACTGCATTAGTAGGAAACAGGAGGAAGCTGTTTCTATAAAGTTGAAGGGGAAAGGTCAGTGTGGCAGTAGACTTATTGCAGAGGATTATTGGGATTGCACAATCCCATCCTGTCTTCTTGGACTTGAAGTTCAAGTGGTAGGAGGGAAACACTGGAGACAGAAACAGGGTCCTTTGGTCATGAGTTAAACTCCTGGTAGGAGGAGAAAGTAAGTTTGTTACTCTCTTATCTCCTTCTTTACACCTTGGAGGTGTGTGGTAGTGTATCTAACTTCTTCATTCCCCACCCATTTCCTTGCCCTTACAGATGATGCTTGAGACAGTGGGGTTTAGTGAAGGAAGCCCAGCCCTGCTCCGCCTTTTTCTTCTTTTGAAAAGACATCCTCTGTTGTGTTTATGTGATATTTTGGCTCTTTGGCAGAGTGGAATGTCACTGTTTTTTTGTCCCCTCAGATTGTTGCTGGTTACATAGATTGTTGGAGGCCTGCTCACATATAGTTTTCCTTACTAAGTTTTGGCTTGTTCATAGCCAAGGAGGAGTTTGAAGGCTGCTTCTTCCCCCAAAGGCATATTATTTCTTCTGTAATGTAAACCAGACTGGTTACTTCAGTCATCCTGACTGGAAAAAAAAATTCTTGAGTTTTTTTTCAGTAATAAAGATTTAATTGACTTTTTATTTTTTTCATAGCTTTTGACAGTGTCGTGATCATTAGGTATGTGTATCATTTATATTTTTCCCCTGTTCATGACACCTGTGACTGTAGTATGGGTGCTATTGCTTTGTCCTTTGTTCAATTTTCCTTTCATACTTGGCAGTATTTCTTGTTTGCATCTTCTGTATTCATATTTTAAAAGTTACAAATACTTTCACTGTGAAAATAGGATAAAATTTTCTCTAGTTTATATGGAACCTTATAGCCCATCCTAATACCATTTCCCTGTTCTATTAAGCAAAACCCCAATAAATAGAAAACAATGTTCTTGCCCTGCAGATCATTTCTACCCAGATATTATTCAGCTTGTTTAAATGCTGAGTTATATTGTCCAAATCACCTTTTTTCTGTGTGATTCCTCTTATTTTTTTTTCTTCAAATGAATGCTGTTTACCTACTTGTTTAGTTGCATCTTGGAAATAGCTTGCAGAAAAGGGCAAGAAAATGACAAGACATTGGATCCAGTGCATGAGTTACTTACCTTTTATTTTTAGACTACACTGGTTATATTTACCCCAATCCCCAAAAAACAAACTGTTCATTTTCGTTGACAGCTGTTCTTGGACTTACTCCTTACATGCCTGTCATAGAAAAAGCCTTCTGGGTACAGGGTGGCTCTTCTTTATTGATTGGTTCAAATTTAAAAGCACACTGTTGTTTAAAACTCTACTCTTTTTTGAAAGTATAATTTCCATGTTTCCAAGGCTTTAACAAGTGCCAGTTCTTGCTGAAGACTCCATCTGTACAAGATAAACCAGAGTGATTATTGTAGACATTTTTTAAGTAGACATGTATTTACAGCTTTGGTAGTATGTATGTGTTTCAATAGTAATGGACTAAGATTAGAAACAGTGAGGTGAAAAAAATGCACAGAGGGATTCCTGGTAAGAAATAACCTCCAATGATTTGAAACATAGTTCAATTGTCTCTGCCATAAATTTGGGAATAAGTGTCATATATGGGTGATAAAAATGGCATAGGCTATTTTTTATATACTCATTATTCACTTAGTTTGTCTTTTTCAATTAACATGGAGTCTATCTTTCTCATCTGACTGGGTTTACGTTTCTTTCATAATCATATGTCAACAAACCACAATAGACACAGCATAATGTGGCATACAGTGTAAATCTTTAGGTTAATCCTTAACATTTTTTTATTATAGTTCATTTGGAATCACTTTGTAACTTGATCATGATTTGTACTGGTGTGGTTTTTTTCATTATATGCTTAATATGTTACAGCTTCATCTTTTCTCACCTCTTTAATGTAGAGAGACGATGCTCAACTACTCATCCAATGAGATTGGAGATATATACCTATATATATATATAGTCCTTGATTATAATTTTTCTTCTTTAATCTTTTAAAAGAGATGCTTTGTCAATTTACTTCATTTGGGGAGTCCTGGCAGTTGGTGTATACTTCTGCTTTTAAAATCACTAATAAAACTGTTGAGTGTCAACATTTTCCATGATACTTACTTTGTATGTGTTAGCACAGTAACATAACCTTGCTTCTGGGGATTTAAGGTACAGCAGTTTTTAAAGGCAGTCCTTTCCAGGACTTTGCACTAAAAGGAATGCTCACCTTCTTGTTAGGCTGGACAAATGTGGTATTTTTAGACATCTTGAAGTTCAGTCACTTTTATTATATATCATGTGTTCTGTTTCTGATTAAATGTACATATATTTAAAAGGCCATTTAGCCAACTCTGAGAGTTTAAAACATAGTTTAAAACATAGGGGGGGAGCAAAAGCAAAATCCTCAAATATTTCTTTAAGATAACAGGCAACGACAGATTTTGCATGAATAGTTTGTCTTCAGGCTTGTTCCCTATTAATGAATTGCATGAATACTTTGAAATCAAATTAATTAATTGCTTTCTGATGCCAGCCTGTGTAAAGCTGAAAGATATATGGCAGTCTGTTTAATACTGGTCACCTTTGGACAGTGTGTGTAATAAATGTGCCTAGCTTGCAGCTATCTCCCAAAATTCTCTGGCCTGTTGTCCCAAATTCTCTGGCTGGCAGCCGGCTGCTGGCTCTCTTGGTCCTTGAGGCGAAGGAGAGAAAAGGTGGCTGCAGGAATTACTCTGCTGAGCTGCTGTTGCCTTTTTGTGTGAGTGGCCACGCAGCTGCCAGGTCATCCCCTGCGAGTGTCCCTGGTCATATGATGGGTGTGTCCAGCCTCGAAGCTGGCCTGCATTCTCCTTGGGCCATGGGCCCTGCCATGTGTGGAGACGCTCCTATCTCATTGCCACTTTCCAATTCTTGTCATTTGAATGGTGTCAACTCATCAGTTGATGTGCCCATGATGGAGTGATCAACTTCTTGATAATGTGATTGGATAACATTTTGGTTATCTGCTGGAGGAGGGGAGAAAGAAAGACCCAGCACATAGTCGTTGAGTGCCTCTGTGGGAATCTGCTTTGCCCACCCTGACAAAAAATTGAAGTGGTTCTGTCCTAAGTATGTTAAGTGTGACTTAAATTTACAATATTAAATCCTGTAAACAGCAAATGTGCTATGATTTGTTGTGCTTAGCACTCTTTAACACAGCATTTGCTTTGGGCTAGACATTTACAATGTTCTTGAAAAATTCCATCTGTGCGGTTTCAGCCTTCATTAAAGAAAATAGCTCCAAAGACTTTAAAACAATTAAAATCTTGCAGTGTTGTCTGTTTATAATAATTGAAGTAAAGAGAACCATAAACTGTTTTAACAATGAAATGCAAAATAAATCTTAACTTTTCTCCTTGTAAAAGAGCTGTAGATGAAATTAAAATGGCATTTAACTTTTGACTGTTCTGTGAACTGACACTTAAGTTTTGAACTGTATGAGCTGGTTGGACAGAGCTAGACTGAGGTGTGACTTTCCTTTTCGGTCAGTTTGTGACCTGTATTGGTAGAACAATTTGTGAGTGAATTATATCAATTGTATCTTTCAGTTTGGTAAAATTAATTTGTTCATTCCTGCAGGCAAATAATTTCTCTGGGGGATTGTGCAAGCAAATTTAACATCAAGAGCTTTAAGAAACAGAGCAACAAGTATGGGTATTTAAGCTATCAGGCAGTCTAACGAGCTTAAGAAAAGAGATGTAAAATGGGTGTCCACTGTGTATTTTTCTTTGTTTTGTTTTTGTTTATTTGTTTTAGTTTTTAAATTTTTTTTTCTATTTTCATGTTTTCAGTGGGAAGAGCTGAATGTCTGCAATGTGTGATCCTAAATAGCTGCTCAGATGATGAGGAAAAAATTATGGGAATATGTAATTTGTTTTTTTATTTTTTGCTCTGGGGTAACTAATTAGTTAAAGTGTTTTTAGACCAGAAATCTGTTCAGAGAGGTTTTCTTTTTGGAATTTATCTTTTACTCCTTTTAAAATTTCTTGATGTATTGGCTGCTGCTGAAGCATGAAACAGGTCTACACTGAAGTGCTTGTGAGTACTAGTTTTGTTTTCTGAGTAGCATCAAACTAATACAGGAGAGACCAGGTTGTGGATCATCCTGGAGAGGGGAGAGCAAGTAAGTGACTAGAATAGTGGTGAGAAATGGGTAAATTTTGCTGCTTCTCTTTGAAGTTTGCTGTATGAAATTTGGATCTGCCATACTGAAATCTCAAGTTCTGTTCTAATTCCTGTGTAAATCACTTTGTGGAAGGTCAGGAAAATTGCAGGAGCATTTCCTTATGTTGAGGCAGTCCCTATTCCTCCACAGTGTGGAAGTACAGGAAGTGAAGAGATGATCACAACTTAGATAACTTACCAGCTTCTTGTCCAGAGAAACTTAGGGTGTTACTCATCTTGTGCATCTGGTACATCCTGATGGATTTACAACAGTAAATTAGATCAAGATATATAACATACTGTGTAATTGTGAGTAGATAAGAAAAATCTATGATACAGTAAAATGTAATTTTCAAATAAACTGCTTCTTTAGCATCATGTGTATGTCAGGTCTGTCTTCATATTTTGGGCTTGTGATGAATCAAGCCATATGGTGTTTCTGGACATATGGAAGTAATAGTGTTGGTGTTCCATGATGAAAACAGTGCACCCTGATTGTGGGTACACCAAAGCTTGGAGAACTTGTTTCACATACTCATATGAGAGGCAAGCCATCCCTGGGATGTCTTCTTAACTGCTGCTGTTTAGAAATGACAAACTTGTATATGCTTGCTCTCTTTCTGCCTCTCTTCTCCAATTCTACTTATACTGAGAGTAAATGGAGCATTTACTTCTGCCCTGTCCCTCCATGGTCAAAAATTCTGTTATTTCTGCTTTTGAAGTCCAAGTTTTTTTGGAAAACAACAAAATCTGTCAGCAATATAGTTAGTCCTCAAATTTTTGTGTCCAGTGTATTTTAAGCCAGAAGTGGTAATCCTTTTTTTTTTTTTTTAATAATAATAATCAACTTGATTTCTCTTCTCCACATACTCCTTAATTGTATTATTTCAACATTTGTATTTGAATAAAGCTTGGACAGTCAGGATCTGAGACAGCAGAACTGGGTTGAGCTTTTCCAAGAAGTAAAGAATCCCACTGAGTTTAAATGAAGACTTCTGAATCCAAGTTTTGTGATTAATTAGTGTCCAAAGGTTGCCATGCAAGTATTGTTCCTGATTTATAAACATGACTAATTCCCCTAAAGTTTTGCATATTGGTGCCTAGGTAGAACTTTGAAGTTACTATCTAATTTTTAAAATAAATGTATAAAGGTATGGAAAAACATTTAATTAGGCATTCCCTCTCCAAGTGAAAACTTGTTTTGTGCTGGAAAATCCTGTTATGTTTCATTGAGAGAAAAACTGTTGATTTGTTTTGAACTGTTTTGATTTTTGCTCTGAATAGTAAAAGTATCAGTTTTTTTGACTTTAGTTTTGTAGATGGTCAATATCATTGGGTTCTGTGGGTTCTCATCTGCCAGCTTGATTGGCAATTCCAATCATTGGAATTTACAAAGCTGTGTACTTTTTCTATGGGTTTAGAAAAAATCACTGTGGGCATTCTTGGTGTACAGCATAGAGGCCGTTGGAGGTATGTCTGGGGGATTCATTAATACATGTTAAGTGCCTTTCCTTCTGTCCTTTTAAAGAAGGAATGCCACAGAACTAGTGAAGGTCTCTCCCATTCAGGATTGCTTTGGAAAATGTAATGGGGAAGATTCTCTGTCTTCCGGAGAGAAGAGGATCAATATCATTCTTCAGAACTCTAAAATACTGTAAAAAATGACTATTTTTTGCCACACTCTGTGAGGACAGCAATCTAAACATCTAAAAAAAAAAAATATCTAGTGAATTATTTGTAAAAAACAACATTTTTGTAATAGTTGTGCTTGTGTTCTAAAGGGGTAACTTTTGACTTGCTTTCTTGCAGCCTATAATACAAAAAGTGATGTATTTTATAAAGGAAAAAGCAGGCAATTAAGTTTTTAATTTAGGAAACCTGCAGTAAATATTCATATAAATGTTTGGCATGTAGACTGGTGTGTACTTAATGGCTGCTATTTATGTTTCTGTATTCAATAAAATGGAATGTCTCATCTGATTGGAAAAGTTAGAGGATTAAAATAGTACTATCCATATGCATTTGCATGTATACAGAGGGAGCCAACATGTATATATGTGTCTCCGTGTGTATGGAGGTGGGCAGGCACTGTGAGAAGGTGTTTTGTTACCTACAAATGCTTTCTCTTATTCAAGGAGCAGCTGTTACCTCTACAGGTATATTTATGTTAACAAGCAGGATTTATTGGTTGTATTTCTCCTTTTCTGTTTCTGAGGTTAATTGTATGTTGTTTGGTAACTATAAGAAACTCCTAGAGTTGCATTTTGCCATTGTTTTGTTTATCAGGAAAACATACTACTGGGGCAGTTGCACACCCACAAATTTAATACACTGCATTCTTTTTATCCTATGGAGTGGATATTTGCTATGTTAAAAGAACTGTGGTATTTTTTATGGAATGCTTTGTTTCTACATGACTATATAAAAGTATAATCTGAGTAAGAATTAAAACTTAACAGTGCAGGCTAGAGCCTTAGTTTGTCATTCTACAAGTGCAGGTGTGCTTCATTTAAAGTACACTGTTGAGCTTGATTCCTTTGATATGGTTATTGTGCCTACATCATTGTTTTCAGGATTGCTTTGGATATGAGTCTTTAGTCAATCAGTGATTTCAGAGGCATTGTGAGAACACTTGAAAATACTATAACCAGCAAGTAAGCTAAATTAGTATCTGGGTAAGTGTTACTGCTGAAATAATGAATTACACAACCATCTTTGCAACTTGAACTTCTGAAATAACATGGCAGTAATATATGCATAAAGGCTATTTCCATGTTTTAGCTTTGTCTTTTACTTTAGATGATGGAAAGTAATTGTTATAGGACTGCAATTTATTAGGACTCACGTAGCATAATTAAGTGAGCAAGAATCAAATGTCACCATAGGATTTGCTGTGCTAAGCATAAGTAGATAGAGAACAAATGTATCCCATTTAGAATCTAAAATGTCTGTTCACTATGCTGTGAGTAGAGCTGAAAATAATTTTCTTTTTTTTTTTTCACAATAGTATCAGGACAAACTCATTACAGCAGTATTTTGTCTTTTTTTGAGGTGTATTTGTTTTTCTTCTTTATTTAGATGTTGAAACATTTGTTTCCCAAACGCTTAAAGGAGAAAATCTATCCAAGAAAGCAAAAGAAAGAAGGGAAGTTCTTCTTAAGAAGATAAAGGATGTTAAGACAAGGTAAGTGAACTTCATGGCTTTAATATATTATAAAGTCACTGATAACTTAAAAATTTTTTTGCAATCTTTTAATAAACATTAACCATATTAACAATTAAAAAAATCTGTCTAGGTCCTGATTTTTTCAAAATATCTGTAAGGGTTCAAGTCTTTCCTTCTCAAAACTGCTACACTTTAGTAAGAAATGGGATCAGAATGATTTGTCCCATTCGAATTGCTTAATATTCTAAAACCTGATTGCAAGCTAGTTGGGCAGAGATTGCCTTCACCTCTGCTTTGGTAAGGTTCATTAAAACATGAGAAATAAAATGTACTGAGGATATGAATGAGCTTCCTATCACCACACTCAGCTGGTGTAAGACAGCACAATTCAATGCTGACTGTGCTTTACTATATATTCTTTTGTTTAGCTCAGTAAATAGAAAACTGAAACATAACTGAAAATAATTTCTAAATCATAAGTTTGTTTAAACAAACTGCTATGACAGACAAAGCAGAGGGCAGTGGGTGTTTTTGTTTTAACATCAAGGATGATTTGAGAGAGTTCTATGGTGTGTAAATTTCAGTCAGCAATTCAGCTGAAGAGATTTAGCTGTACTTTGATTTGCACTATAGAATTTTCTTTGACAAATCTCTTTACTTATAACTCTTATCAACTAGTTTATAGCCTAATACTTGCTGTTCTTTTCACATGGTTGTTTTCATAGTGTTTCTAGTGATCACTCCTGTGTGATCTCTCCCAAGCATTCCACTGATAGCATGCTTCTGCCCCTGTGGCAACTTGTTTATAATTTCAAGGACAGCACAATCATCTAGTGAGGGCGCTAACTGGAGAGCGACATGACTTGTGTCCCAGAATCTTGTATTGTTTTGTGTTCCTTTGATTCAGGCTGTAAATGCTTAGGGACTTAGCTCTCCCTCATACTCTCTTTAAGAAAGTAGTATTTTATTTATTTTTTGTTCTTTCCTGTGTTTTCCGTTCTGAGTTATTGAGTTAACTGTGACTGTACAGATGACTTGCAGATACAGTGCTACTGGCTTTTTTCTTAACTGACTGATGCTTTTTTGAATGATGAAATACCAAAGGGAGGGAACTTGCATCTATGAGCATATTGACACTGAATCTTTTGCTCTTTATTTATGTGACCCCATGGTTTCACATCTTATTTTAATTTCTAATGCCTTCTTCATTTCCTGTAGTATTATTCACTGTTAACAGTGTTTTGCTTTTCATGCAGGCTACAAAATACATGCACATTGTAGTCTTCTTTGATTTTAACATCCCACATGTTGGGCTGTGTCTATTGCTGCCACTTGCTACACTGGATTTCTTAGATCTGGCCTTTTATCTCTGTTTGCATTTCTCAGTTTCTTATCTCTAGACCATTCCTTTCTCTTCTGCTTGTTTCTGGCCAGCATCTCCTTATTGACTAACCCGATACCCTTATTACTGCTTCTTGTTCCTAAAGACGACCTTGGCAGCTGCATTTTGTTTGCCAGTTAGTTCATAGCCCATGAATGCTTCTTGAATGCCATTCTACATAGCCCTGTCCTGATAATTTTTCTGTATCATCAAACTGCATCCGATTTTGTTTCTAAAATATCAAGATTTATCTCTGAAGAAACAGTATAAAAAAGTATGTTTTCCCTCTGGGATGATAATTTTGTTTTGTTTTGTTTTCTAGGCATTGTATAAGTTGAGATCTCTTTATTGGAAAAGGAATTTTTATTTAGGCATGTGTTAACTTTTATCTTTCTGGTTAAATATTCATACATTTTCATTTGGATTTCTGCAAATTTACTGCAGCTATACCTAGTATTTTTGATTTTTTTCTCTTTTCCTATTGAACTACTGGTTTATTTCAAAATATGCTTGACGGTTTTACTTGAGCACAAAACTTTGAAATTTGTTAACATTTAGAAGGTTTAGTAAAATTAAAGATGCTTTTGTGGGTTTTTATACCTTAAGATATCTGAGCAGATGTATGTTCCTAGAAAAGGCTGCTCAGTCTGGATTTGGCTTTGTTTGAGTACTTCTTGAAGTGACTGGGGCTTCTCTCAGCTGCAAAGGCAAAAGGAAAACAGAGGAAATGCTTTAAGCCAGAGATAAAGACCTCAGAATTTTCAGGGAAAACTTGCAGCGCTGAGTTTCGACCACAGAACTTGTTGAACGCTGGTTGATGTTCTGTGCCATGTCCTCGTGCCCTGGGTTTGCTTTATGACGTTTCCTCTTCTTCTTTTTCTGCAGTTATCCTCAGGAATTCCCGGAGGAAGGTGAGTCCCGTGCCCTTTTCCCCGCCGCGCTGTTTTCCCGCTGCCGCGGCCGCCCGAGGCCGAGGGGACTGGCGCCCCCTGCTGCGGCTGGCGGGGAACAGCCGCCCGAGCGCCCGGGGCGCGCACATCCACCGGGGCCGCCGCCGGCAGCGAGCACAGCGCCGAGCGCTCGCTGATGGAAAGACTGGTCTGGAAACGTAGCTCGGGATTTAATATATAATGGAGCTCGTTATGGAGCTTACTCACTATAAATTTAGTACAAATGGAGCTTTATTGGCAAGAGTGCAACCCTGCGAAAGACCGAGTGATGTGGGTTTATTTTTTCCAGAGGAATTGTATGCAAAGTAGGCTGCTTAGGAGATAAAATTTTAGCAGAGATTACTTATTTCAGCCTTTTTTTCTTAACGTTGCAAAAGTCTTCAATTCCGTAGTGATGTTTCTTTAACCTTTTAATAGGATCATCTCGTGGCAATATGATATTGGCTTTCGATCCACACTGAATGAATGTTTTCATAGTGCAGTGGGAGCTCAGACCTTTAGCTGGAGAGGAGATGATTTAGTGTGCGAGTAATGAAAACTGAAGTGTGGGTTATCTATTGTCTTCTAGTGGAGTTTAAACAAAGCTGCAGAGTTCAATTTAGAGAAGACTGAAGGGTTTGTTGCTACAGTGTTCTGTTCTGTAACTAAACCTGGAAGGGCTCTTATTTCCATGATGCTAATTCTTGAGGTCATGACCTATAGCCTGTGGATGCTGGTATGAGGGTCACAGTGCGAGGTCAAAAAAGCCTATGCAAAGCTTCACTTTTTGCAGTGGTTGAAGAACTGTCTGTTTCTGGACAAGGAGGTTCAAATGTGTAGGCTGCAGTGTGCCTCCTGAGAAAGTGAAAATATGTAAGTCATATTAGGCGAGTAATGTTGTAACAAGGCACAACATGTTCATACATTTCTTATGCCTGTTTAAATCAAGTTATGCAGCCATAACAGTTCAACTGAAAGGGACAGTGCAACTTGAAACTTCCCAAAGATTCAAGATTGCCAAGATTCTGTAAACTCCAAATATGTGTTTGTTTAAAAATTGTATTACAGTAATTTGCTATTTTTTATATTGCACCTCAGCACTGTTACAGAAGATAAAAAGTAGCTTTCCTCTTCTCCTCATTGTCCGACAGAACTAAGTGTGGGAAAGTAAAATGTTATTTTGTTAAGAAAATTGCTATTATGAAATTAGATGGGGTGGTTGTTTCATTGCAAACCTATCTTACTTTGGAGGAGCACGTTTTTGAAGATTTAATAACTTCCTGAGGCACTGACTCTGTAATAGGCATGAGAGTTGCCTACAAAAAGCAGAGTTTGCATTTATTGCTTTGTGTAGTTTGAAGGTCAAGAAAATTCTAGTCTATTTACTATCTTCATTGGTAATTTGATTCAGAATTTCTTTTCCAGTTCAAGAAATTATTAACAAAAATGAGATTTCATTATCTCTAACAAAATGGATGATTTGATTTGTATAGTCTGTAATTGTTACTGCTTAACTTGCTGTGATTTCTGTGAAAATTGTGTTCAGTCTTAGTCTTTTTATTAGAGTACATTTGATTCTTAAGAAGGATATATTGCCTTTTAAAAAATTCTCCTGATATCTTTCTGGTTCAGGTTGTAGAACTATGTATAAATTCTGAGGCTTGTCGACACTGACACCTTAGTTTTAAGTATTTTTCAACAAAATGAAAGTTACTGTTTTCTGCAAGCAAAGATACATTTCTCCAAATTAATGTGCATTTTCTGCATGCAGGAATGTAAAGAAATTACAAGAAATAGGAGCCTCCACTTACTTGCATATTATTTGAGGGAATGTAGTTCAGTGGTATGAGTGGTTGGTGTCATTTCCAGAGTTCAAGAAGTATGTGCTAAACTTTATTTGGTTGTGTCATTCTTACTTTAGGACTGTACAAATTAGGCGTGACTTTTGTAGGTGTAGAACAAAGGACTCACATGGAGATAAGCAATCAGATTCTTGGCCAGCTCCTAGTGTAACAAAGCAGTGACAGCAGCTGAGGGAGGTCAACTTTTGTGCCCATTTTCATACCTCTGTGCCCACCTAGACATTTGAAAAATGGAAAATTTGGAAAGTATTGAAAACTCAGAAGAGGGTGATGGTCAGTTCCACTCCCTCCAGAGAAAGAAGCAGCATCTCAACATATAAGGTGAAAAAAGGATTATATTTTTCAGGAGAAAAAGGAGGGGTGGGAGCAGAAATGTGGAAACTACACTGAAACATACTAGGAAGAATAAAAACTACTGTGTGTATTTAAACTCCATATTTACTGTTCCTGGTTTTGTATAGCAGTCATTCCATTTTTAAAATGTAAATAAAATAATCTGTGTTCTAGCTGAAAGGGAAGGTGAAAAATAGTGTATACTGTCATGGTGTGTTATCATGATATAGTGGTTATACTACATCAGCTGTTTCCAAGAATCTTATGAGTTGTGACTTGTCATCCTTTCAGAGGCATCCAGATGTATTTTTGGAGGCTGAAAGAAGTGGACTAACACTCAAAATTCTTATATTTCCTGTAGGACATAATGATACTTGACTCCGCTCTCTCTGACAGTGGCTCCTTCAGATCGTGAGTTGTGCCACAAGGATGTGTTGTGGGCATACTTTCCACTCTCTTTTCTCACTGAATGTTTTTGAAGTCCCCCTGACTTTGCACATAGTGACTAGCTGGTTTGACTAAGCTATTTGTAAACTCTCATTTTATGGGCTTTGGCCAATAGCATACAGAATCCTGCCTATCCATATGGATAAAGCAAGGAGATTTGAAAGAATAATGATAAAAAAATAATTGAAGAGCATGCATGCAAGTAGAACCAGGCTCCTTAAAACTATAATCACCCATGTGCATCTCTCTCAGAGAGTGCACACATAGTTCTTTGCAACCAGGTTGATGAATTTGGGAGCTTTCTTGAATCCTCCTAGAAAGAAGCCTTCTGATGTTGTCTGTGAGGTCAGTAAATGCTCTAACAAAAGCATCTTTTGTGTCTATATAGACTGAAAAAAAAAGAAGCTTTTTAGGAGAAGTGGGTACACGTGCAAGTGAAAGACACAAAATTAATTTTATGGGAACACATTTTATTCTCCTGTGTGATGTGTTACCTGATTTAACACTGACTTTTACAGTTAAGTGTATTGTTAATATACAGATAAAGAAAGTCCATGTTGTTCTTATGACCAAAAAATACAGTTATATTTATATCCAATACACTGATCTTTCATCAAATTTTATTTTTTAAGTTACTAGACATTTATTGTACCTATTTTATTCTTAAATTACTCTGTAGAAAAGTCTTTGTCTTAGACACTGCTGTCTTTTTTTCTCTTAATTTGAAATACTTGACTGTTTATCTAAGCAGTTTAAGCAAAACTAAAGCTGTAGTCACACTTAGTGACTTGTTCTAGATCTTAGAATTTGGAAGAAACTTGAAAACAAACCTAATTTGCATACAAATTGGATTCATTTTTTATAAGGCTAATATTCCACTAAAGGTATAAAAGTCTGAACTTTGTCAAGGATTCTGACTTAATACAGTTTTTGGCATTTCTCTGTTTTGAGATTAATTGAATCAATACTGTGACTGCCAAAATGTTTAGTTAAAAGAACCTTGTTTTCAATTTATGCTAAAAATAGTGCTAAAGTTGGCAGAAGCATCCTAAGCTCTAGAAACTGTATTTGTTTTTGAAGTTCACTTGCCATCTGTTCTATGCATTTATTTTAGTAAAATATATATTTTTTATAACTTTTCACAAAATATTTTGGCTCAGTGTTGAAAGCGAGACACCAAAAGTACTAGCCAAATCGAGTCATACTATGGGAATTTGCAGAACCAGTTCCCCATAAAGCACTCATTGCACCTCGTATCTGATTTGTAGCACTAAATTATGCAGAAACATTATGCATGACATTTTCTAACTAGCATTTTTCACTCTGATAAAAACTGGTGATGGTCCACTTTTGTTTTTATTTCACTGTAACATAATAGAGGGTAAATCTGTGTCTCTAGAGTATTGGTGCTATTCACTGTGTAATTATTGGGAGCACCTGTAGGAAACCTTTAAATGTCTCAGATGCTTCTAGCTTTTGGCAGAGAGCAGAGTGTGTCTGGAGCCTGAGACCTCTGCTTCCTGGAAATAGTCAAGCTGTTAGAGTAGCACTGTATGCAAAGGATTTGTATTTTGCTTTTTTTTTTCTTTTCTGTTTTTGTACAGAGTTCATACTTTCTTTTTATTTTTTCCCCCCCTCTGTAGACTCTTTTTCAGGAAATGGCAGCAAGTAGAAGTGTCTTTGGACTTGAGAAGGGGAGTCAGTATCTTGTGGTCACCAGAGCCACATGTGCACAAGAATTCTATATTTTAACACACTTTAACTTTTTAGTCAAGAGCATAAATACATCATTAGTATTTAACCATAAATGGGAAGGAAATGGCTTAGTTGTTACCCAGTTCTTTGAGGATCACCCTGATGTATTTCTAGAGAGACCATCAAATGCATTAAAATGTGCCAAATACCACTCTATCCCAAAAGTCTGGGAGGTTTCACTGTAGGCAAGTCACTGTTGTCCCTTTCAGCTACATACAGCTGTTATCTGTGAAGTGTCTGTGCCAAGAGCAATTTCAAGTAACATGAAATACATCTACCAGTGCAGCACAAAATAGTTTTGTCCTGATAATCTGTATTAAGAACGAGAGGCAACTCAGCAAGCAAAAGTTACAGTTGCTTTTCTCGATTGAAGCATATTTGTTTGCGAACTTAATGTTGTTTCAGTATTGTTTTGAGAAGTAGCTGCTAAAGAGTTTCTACTTGACCTTTACAAAACAAGCCATTAAAAATCACGTTAATAGGGGACCCTAGAAGGTCCTTCAGGAATGAGTGTGTTGGAGCAGACTGCATGGCAAAGCATGCATTGAAAAATCGATTGTCAGAAGAATCCAGTCTTGCAGGGTGACTGGTGAATTGGGTCAGTAGAATCTTAAAAGTACAGGATGCCCCTATCAAGGAGCTAAAGTATAATCCTGCCAGCTTGAAAGCAGCTTTGTCTACTTGTTCTTATGAAAAACTGTGTAGTGAGAACCTTGCTTGGTCTGCTTGATGGCTTCATCCAGTCCTTTGTTTCGTGAGTTCTTACTACAGCAGAAATTATACAGGAGGAGCTGATTTCAACCTGCTGTGATTTGGGACCTTCTGAAATGGCAAGAAGCAGGGTGTTTGACCTACATGTCTTTTTATTTTCCTGGGTTGTTTTATTTTTCTTCTACTTGAGCAGTTTTAATGCATCATTCTGTCTAGACATTTTTAGAAGTAAATTGAAAGTGTTTAGTTATCTGAGGATGTGAGCTAGCAAGTCTCTTTTCTGAGGCATTGGCTGAAACATCTTGCTTGCTCGTTTTGAGAGTAAGTGGTGGAAGCAGTATCTTTAATGCTTAGGAATTCATTATGATAATCTCAGTGTTGCAGAAGAAAATTAATTCTTGTGGGGGAAAATCTGTATTTTTTAAGAGCTGGATTCTTACAATGTAATATGGTCCTATTCATTATATTGAGCTTGTACCACCTGAATTTGCTGGAAGTCTTCAGAACAAGGGGTAGGAACTGAAGTACAGCCCTTGTTTCAATGAAGAGAGTTTGTTTTATGCTCCATTCCTAATTGGTAAACTTACCCTTTGGTATGCATTATTTCCTGAATCAATAAATAAGCTGTAATGGAAAAGGCAGCATTTAATAAGGAATGACATTGTATGGTTTTGATTTTTTTTTTTTTTACAGACATCATAAAATATTGATTCTGCTATCAAACCTGTAGGAGATCAGTTTAAGTTGCAGAAACTGGAGAATAGGGTCACTTCATGTACATATTTCTGTTATTGTGACTGTTAAATATCACCTTTAATTAATTTATTTTTCCCCAACTTCCAGATAAGTCATATTATTCTGGGGAAACAAAAAACTGGATTAATGAGCATCAACTCCATAATTATACTTGTGGCTGCATAACAGGGACACAATCATGTCATTTCTTTAGGCAATAACTTTTCTTTCTTTTGCAAAGAAGTATTTTTAAACTGGTCATTAATTTTATGACCACAGAAATGAGATGCATAATTTATGCTGTTGTCATTGGCATGGGTTCAAGGCACTACTGACATTATGTGTGATTTTAATGGAATGGCTGCCAACTAATGAGTCTATAGACATTTTGTTTGAGCATACTTTGCTTTTAGATGTTTGATTAGGCAGCAATGCTTTCAATTATGCCTGCAAATTGTATTGAATACATTTACCTGATGCCCACTGTTGCTTTGTAGTTCGGTTTTCTATTACATAAGTGCAAGTTGAATGCTTTTCTTTAATTTATTGATGCTTTTTGGGTGTATTTTTAGATTATTTTTAAATACTTGGCACCTGAAGGGAATAGTGGTTTGTGCTGCTCAACACTGACTCCTCTGACTGTTCAAGGAGTAACACATGGAGCTTCAAATGCAATTCTGACTGCTGTTACTCTTTAGGTGGAGTATAAACTTCAGTGCAACACATGGATGAAGCAGCATGTAAAGTGGAGAAAGGACAGAGATTCCTCTGAGTGGGAATGTAGGAGACAGCATAGGATCAAAAGGAAGCCTCTTTGTGAGCTGTCAGGAGCAATATCTTTATATATTAACAGCATACAGTTCTAAGATATCTTTTAACCCTGACAGAACTAGGAGACAAAACCTCCAAGATTGATAACAGAAAATAGTTCTTTATGCCAGTACATAAACACAAACACGTTGTGAAATGTTGCCTATTAAAACTCCAGAGCACAATGAGTCAGCTTTCCTATTGAAATGCCTGCAGTTCTTCTGTACAGATTAGATTATTTAGGAATTGTATTTTTCAGTATATAATAGGAATTGATGAAAACTATTATTTATTTGCTATTATTTTTCTTTACTGTAAAATAAAAAATGGAGGGTTTTTTTGTTTCATCTAGTCCTGCACGCATGCAGGTTGCTTGTACCTCTAGCCAGAGTCTGCCACCTATTCTCCACATTTTTCTTATATAGTATGGGTACCTAGACGTAATACTGTGTGACAGGATTTATGTATTGGTTCTAAGTGTCATTCTCACTTTTGAGGGCTTTTTTTTTTCATAGAAGTCTTCAAGTCTTCTTTAGGATTTAACATCTAGAGAATGCTTTGAAAAATGTAAAGCACTCAGTGTGTAATTTCTTTCTTCATAATACTCTCAACACTTTTCTTTTTCTCGTTGTTTTGTTTTAAGAGCATTTTGAATTTGAATAGTCTAGACATAAAACAGAAACTTGTTTTATTATGAATCTACAATGCAATGTTGCCATGGTTTTTGTTGTTTCAAATACAGTATATAACTGTGTCATGGTTTTCATCACAGATGGCTACTAAAGCCCATATAATCTCTCCCTCATTTGCCCCCACTGGGATAGAGGAGGTAGTCAGAAGGGTGAAAGTGAGAAAACTCATGGGTTGGTATGAAGTTGGTATAATAGGTAAAGCAAAAAGTGTACACACAAGAAAGACATAACAAGGAATTAATTCATCACTTGCCCTGGGTAGGCAGTTGTTCAGCCATTTCCAGGAGAGCAGGACTTCATCACAAGTAACAATGACATAGAAAGACAAGCATCATCACTCTAAATGTCCCCTACTTCCTTCCTTTTCCCCCAGCTTTATATGTTGAGCATGGTGTCATGTGGTGTGGAGTATCCTCTTGGTCAGTTGGGGTCAGCTGTCCTGGCTGTGTCCCCTCACAACTTCCCGTGAACCCCAGCCCCACTCACTGGTGCACTGATGTGAGAAGAAGAAAAGGTCTTGACTCTGTAAGCACTGCTCAGCAGTAACTAAAACATGCCTGTTTTATCAACACTGTTCTTAGCACAAATCCAAAACATAGCCTGATACCAGCTCCTGTGAATAAAAAATTAACTCTATCCAAGCCAAACCAGCACAATCTGGGATAAGTATATGGCATGCCCTAAATACGTATGTATGCATTAAAAAGTCCCTTGTTCCTAGGTTATCTGGCCTTTATATTTAATTTCTTTATGTGAAAATAAAGCACAAACGTTTACTGAATTTGAAATCCTAAGTGTAATTGGAAAATGATAGTATGGTGACTTTGTGGAAGAGCAAGGTAACAGTGCAGCCGTGCAAACTTGCAGAAGAGATTATGTGTTGCTGAGTGGGACAAAATCCTCTGGAGATGTTTTTCCTACATGTGTACTCACCTGCTTGTCATCCACAAGTCTTACTCATTCAAATATACTAAGGTTTGCCGTTCAACCCATTAATTATGTGTGGTGTTTGTGGAACTGTTTTCTTCTGGAAATACAGCCTAATATTTTAATTTTATGCTGGCACTTTCATGAAGGTTAAATGATAACATGTTTATGCATAGCTGATAAGAGGACATTTTTGATTGACAACCAGGGCTTACATATGCACATATATTTTATGCATTCTAGTACTAGTAAAAGTTTAGGACAGGAAAACAGTGGAACAGTTTTGCCGTTGTATAGGTTGTGAATATCATGTTTGCTCTTTTTATATGGAGTGTATCATCTAATAAAGATATATATAGGAAAAGAGACAGGCAACTGGCCTCTGGAATCTAAGTGTGAAAGATGATCATGCTGGTTATAAATAAGGCATAATATTTTCTGTTCATGTGCTATCTGCTCTGTGTTTTTCTGTTTGGGGGAAGAGGTGAATTCTAGAGAGAAATAATTTACTTTTGATTGGTTTGACAGGTGTGATGAAGTGCAAATATTTTGATCAGATTAACACGATGACTGGCGTGCTACTGGGAGAGGATTGTGTCAAAAATAGGTTGGAGTCAGGTTCAGATTCAGAGCAGTTGTTAAATGGCGTGGGACCTTGAGAGGAAGCTTTCCCAAGAAAAGCATACTAAATTAATGAAGGGAAAGCCTAGCTAGTGTTTGACAACTTTTGAATGTAAAAGAATTCCAGCAAAGCAAATATCAGGCTTTGTTCTTTTAACTGCATGGAAAACTTACTGTTTTTCACAAACAGCCATGGTGCTTTCTGGACATAGTATCTGAGTTTTCTGTGTATTTACATTATTAAATGGGAGGGGGTAAAATTTAGCCATGGTTAGGCAGTCCTACTGATGAATGCAATTTCTATGTCTGTGAAGAAGAATATTTTCATTGTGCATGGGTTTATTTTGGATTCATAGAAATTAGTTTTCTGATCCAGTGCTCCAAAAGGGAACACATAAATAGAGAAGGATATTTGGATGTCTCTGGAAAGCTTTTTGTGTTTGTGTATACCAAAAGGCAATGCTTGAACAATTTAGTCTTACATGATTTTCAAGAAATTTGAGGGCCATTTAATCTATTAGAGCATCAACTTTATGATTCTGGTCTGATGATTTTCATCATAATTAGTTTTTTCTCCTTCACCAAGATTTTATTTGGTTTTTTTAGGAGCAATATATTTTGTTACTTTTTCCCTCTCTTCTTTGCCTAGATGTGTTAAACATATCTGAGGAAATATACTGAGTTTCAGGAAGAAGAAGTTAAATTCTGCCTAATTAGGTGAAAGCCTCAACTAATATTGATTTCACCATATCTTTCCCAGACCTTTGTGCTTGTGCATGGCACTGATTTTGTATCTGTTGCAGTGGGGCTCTCAGTTGGGCTAGAAATTCATTAGCAGAATGCTGCATTAAGCCACAGGTTGATACCAGGTGCTGCCAGAATGGCAATTCCACTGCTAGTTTCATGGGAGGAATACACACACAGTTTTGCAAGGCAGTGCCTAATTACAGTGAAGAAAAGTAAAAGTGGGCAGAGGTCACTACTGCCAGCAGTAGTTTGGCTTTTCCTGGGAGGGAAAGCTGCAGCTCCATCCTGCACTAGGACAGGCAGAACTTCAGAGCCTGGTGCTCTCCTTTTTTCCTTTTGCCGGTGTTTTCTCTTTCCTGCCTCTTTGCTGTAGTGTTTCTTTCCCCCATTGTGAGAAGCTGCCAGCTGTGCAATGCTGGGAGCAGGTTCATTGTATGACAGCGTTTAGGGAAACCGCTCCAGCAGCATTTATGTATCGGGTCAGAAGGTAGCCCTAGAATGGCATCACTCACAGCTGCGCTGGAGCCTGCCAGTGTCCATGAGAAATAGTATTTTTTCAGTTCCAGATAGGAATTAATATCCCCCTTACTATTGGAAGTACTTCTATTGTGTGTGTTTGTGTGATAGACTATTTAACTAACAATGCGTATTGACTTTTACAGAGCTGGAAGATGAGGAAGAGTCTGAGAACCCTCTTTCTTTGCCTCCTGACAGTGTCTCAATAGCATCTGACCGATATGATAAAGAGGATGAAGCACCTTCTGATGGTATGTGACACTGTTTACCTTAGAAAGTACTAGATTTGCCAGTTTGCTATGAACTGATGTAATCAGATCCTCGTGATGCGAATGTTAGTGTTGGAAAATAGATAAACAGATAAGCAGCACAGCTGGACACTTCTTACCTTTACAAGAACCTTTAAAAGAACTGAAGAGCTCTCTCTAGTGGTCCTAGAGCATAGTGAAGCTGTCTCAAATTTACACGGTGTTTCTCAACTCACGCTTTTTGATAACAAAGCATTTTCTGTAGATACATATGTTTTTAAAGATAGATCAGTGGCTAAACCGGTGTGAATATTTGTAGTAACAAATTGTTTGTTAATTCAACATTATCAGATTCTTGCTTAATTTTATTGTGCTACTTAATGGCTTACTGTATTATTTATCTAATAAATAATAAAACAGTTTATGTGATTGATATTTTTCTGCAAACTCCATGCAGAATAGGTTCATAAAATATTAAATTAATTATTCCTACAGTGTTTCCTTCCATTAAGACAGTCTTTTGTACAATGTTTTTGTTATATAAATTCTAAGTTTGAGTTTGCATTTTAAAAAAGTCTACGCTTCATAGCTGTTTTCCATGTGGTTTTATTTTGTATTCAATGAGTTTAATGCTAAATGCGGCTGTTCTGAAGACATGAACAATTGTATATTTCAACAGTTAACAAGCTTGCTTTAGGATAGTGTCCATATTTTTGAGATTAATTTATTGTATACGTAATATAAACACCTTCTATGGATAATATATGGCAGTAAATTAAGTATATGTACAAATAAATTAACGATGTATATTAATTTGTGGCACGGGAAGTTAGATAGACTTACTAGTGAATGATGTTTTCTGACATGATATGATGATCAAACTGTGCAGCTCCATCTCGAAATACAATTGCTGAATGAAAATATGCTTCCTGCAATGTAGCACTCCACATTTTATATTATCCAGATTATTCCCTTTGGAAACATAAATTGCTTTTATGAGGTATAAAATTATGTCTATTGCAGAACAGGGATAAGTCAAGTACATGCATAAGTGATAAACCTTCTAACCACTGATTCAGAATAATGCATTTTTTTTTAATGTCCAGAACTCTGTAAAATGTATAAATGTAGAACAATAATAATCACACCTTTTTTTTTTTTTAATATTGAGCATATTGCATGTTGGCAGTGTGATCTTCTACTAAAAAAAGTAAAACCAAGCCTTTTTGCTCTCTGGTTGAAATGTAATTATCAGTCAAATTGAGTATGGCTTTTAGAAAACCCAAGCTAATTTTCAAAACTACAGATGAATGCAACTTTCTGTGTATTTATTTTTGCTTACAAACATAATCTTATCATTATTTCTAATTATAACTTAATAACATGGTACTGATTGCATAAAGGGTATGTGACAAAATTATATGACTATTTAATAGGAGATATGATTATAGAATTGTTTCAAAACAGTTAATCAAGAGGAAAGCGATAATGTTCATAACCTAAATAATGAATGGCTGGAGAATGCTGATGCAAGAGTATGTGTAATACTGTATGAATTTGTACAGAAGAGTGATTAATTTTTAGCCTGTTTTGGAAGATACGAGAGTAGGTACAATAGCTGCTCAACAATATCTTGACTAATTCATACCAGTTTAGGTAGAAATATGGGGGGTGTGATTCTTTTATATTTGAGGTGATTTTACCTTGCTGGTCTTTCTGTATTTTATGATAAATCCTCTTTAATTACCTAGTGGGAGTGTAGCACGAAGAAAAGAGAGAAGGTGGTAAATTCTGATCCGTAAATACTTAATTTATTGGCGTAAACAGTGTTCCTCTTTTTCTCTTTGAATGTCTAATGTGTCATTCTAGGGCCATTTTGATTTTAACATATATAATCCATCATTCCAGTCTAGCCACCTAGGCTGTGTATGGAAATGTATGTTGGGAAAATCTTATAAGAGATGGTTTGATCCCCAGAGGTGCCATTTGTTTCAGTTCTAATAGGCATAAATGGATTTGTTGAAGCTTAATACTGTATTTTAGTTTTTTAGCAGTCTCTTAATGTTCAATATTTAAATCCTATTCAAGAAACTAGGTCTGTAAGGTAGATGTTTGATCTTGTATAATTACCAGTTCAGTGCAGCAGGGCTCTGTACAGATCTAAAACCTGATTTGTGTAGAATCAAGGCTCTCAGCGTTAACAGAGGGCCATATCTGTACGTAACCAAGTTGAGGTGTTTTTTATTTATGTGTAAGTCTATTTCTATTTTTATGTAAAACCTTCTACATATATTTTCTTCTGAAAAGCCCCAAGGCATTTCTCTTTATATACTTGAGTTAGGC
This sequence comes from Pycnonotus jocosus, assembly GCA_013400435.1. Lineage (NCBI taxonomy): Eukaryota > Metazoa > Chordata > Aves > Passeriformes > Pycnonotidae > Pycnonotus > Pycnonotus jocosus. The sequence goes on from VWYP01010181.1 coordinate 493,724, forward strand.
TGCAAGGTTTGTATGACTTGCGAAAGTGTCGCAATTTGACTTTGCGGCATTACTGTCAAAACATAATTTGTGAAGGCACACGCTTGGTAACAGATAAAGAATTAGTGTATTATGTGTACGTCACAGTCATTGTAAAATCCTGGAGTTTTTGTGTGACCTTTGTCTAATGGTGTATTAATTACAAGAGAGATAATCCATTTAACAATAAGTATGGGATAACTAAATTAGCGCAGGTCACCTAAAGGCCTTTTGTCAAATCTGATTGTTATGTTGTCCTTTTGACTTTTACCTTATGGTAGGCACTAACAAAGTATCTAAACTTTGATGGATTATAAACTCTAAACATGATATGTATTTTTCATAATGCTAATGTAATTTTCTAGGTACTGAAAAGGTCAAACCCCCACATCTCTGTGTGCATTCTAAGTCTGTCTCTCCTTTTAATATTTCTTTTTCTCTGTTCCTCTGGTTCAAAAGTTCACTCAGTTCCCAAATGGCCACCTAATTTTCCAGTTATTCCCTCAAGCCATATGTGTTTTGGTTTCTTTATGGTTTATTAGGTACTGTAGGAAAGTAGCATAAGTTATATCATCTAATGAAATTCAAGCACACTTCAGTGATGCTTTGACTGGATTGCTGGCAGCAATTAAATCACAATGAAAGAGAATGATGCATGGGCTTACATGTCCAGACACCCTACAGAAACTGGAAGAGGGATAAAACACAACAAAACCCCCAAATAAAATAACAAACTGAAAAACAAGACAGACCAAGCAAAACAGCACAGCCAGACACTCTGGTCTTAACTTGATTTCTCTTTTTTTTATTGGCTAACAACCTGATTGATAGCAAAATCATAACTTGCTGTATGCTAACAGGCAGAGTTCACTTGTAGGTTATTGTGAGCTGATAAAGGGTTAGATGGAGTTTTGATTTTCGCATTGGTCCTTGGTGCACCAGATTAATGGAATTTCAATGAGAGACTGGAGTAGTCACAGCTTTGTCAGAAAAACAGATGGAGATTCTATAGCCATGTCTGCTCATTAATACCAGTTGCCTGAAAGGTGTACTACTTCTCTATACAAAAGACTCAACATAATTGATTTTTGAGCGAGGTATTTTTTCACTTATTGATGACTGGGTTTCTTGCAACTTAAATGACAGCTTTTTGTATAGTACATTGTATAACAATGTTATGTCTTGTAATTTCTTACTCTCCTTCCATCTGTGTATTGAAGAATATATGTAGTGGGAAATACATATGTCTTGATTAGTTAAAAACCAAGGCATACCAAAATACTTTAAAATTGAAATAGCAAGATTTTCTTTCAAGTAGGAAACAAACTTACTTTTGGTTGAGACGTAACTGGGAAAAAAGTTACTATTTTTCATTTAATTTTCAAGTTTCCTAGGTATTAAATACAGGTTCAATGGCAGGCTTAAGCTTTCCTATTTAATAACACTATAATAATTTTTTCTAATATATAGGGATTTTTTCTTTTTTTGGTTTATGGTATGGTAACTTGATTCTATAGTAAGAAATGTCACTAGTATTAAAGGACCAAACTTCCTGACTTTGTAAGTGGACCTCTGAAGAAGACATGTCACTTTGGCTCTGCAGGGAGTATGTAACTGGATAATTACTGGGTCTGAAAGATTACAGTGAATGGTGTGATGAAATAATTTAGATCATCACCATTTCTATGCAAAGTCTAGAAATGTTGCCTTGAGAAGGTAAGGATGAAAGAAGTACTAAAAATGTGTTTGGGGACTTGTATGTTCTTCAGATTATCATATTTGGCTATAGTTTATGACTAAAATATGCTTTTTAATAGAAAATTTTTAAACAGTCTGTAAATCTCTTGTTAAATTTCCCCATAGTTGAAGTGGAGGAAGGTAGGACTGGAGCAAGCAAAACTGGGCTCTTGGAGAACTTTGAGGAAAAAGGGTAAATGAAAGGGTTGTGCTTTTACTGTTTGTCATCAAAGTGCAGTCTTGGAAATGAGCAAAGTATTTTGCTCCTGCAACATGATTTTCTTGCTGTAATTTTTGGATGAAGCAACAGGCTTCAGCACTTTGTGTTCTTGTAGCTGCTTTGGAAAAGTTCTATACAAGTCTTTGCAGGCTGGAGCCAACTATTTTACATGATCTATAGTATTTACTTAATATGAGCATCACATTTTGCAGTTTGATTGATCAAGTGAGAAGGAAAAATTGTGTAACTGAATTTTGCGTGCTGTTTCTTTTTACATGTTAAGTCTGAAATATAAATACTGATTTAGCTTTTTCTCCCCCCTTATTTTTCTTATTTATTAGGCCTAGTTGTTTGAATACTGTCACTGAAGAAGGTGGATAGAGTTCAGTGTAAGGTTTTATCTTTGTGCATACACTGAAGTGTTTTCCCACTTTCTGTAACTATATTCCTACTGAGTTTATTTTTCAGGGAGTATATTAAAGTTCCTCAAAAACTGTTCCTCACAGAGGCAGTTAAGCAGTGCTAGTAACTAAGGTATCAAAGGTCAGAGAATGGAAAATACAACTGGGAATTTCTATCCTTTCTCCTTTTGCCCTTCTTATCCCTCCAGTCTTGTCTTGATATACACTTTTGAGTAACATAATCATGTATATGAAGAGGATGTTTGGTTGTCTTGGGGATGACAGCACTGGAAGTTTATCTGAGTTGTTGTAGGAGATTAGCTATTTACTTTCAGTGTAGGAGAGAGGGATACAAACTTAAGTGCATGACAGCCATTCAAAGGAATGAGAAACTTCTTTATTTGTCTTGTTTTTGTCATAGGTAGATCTTGCTGAAGGCAGAAAACCAAGTACTTTATTATTCCTTATAACTCTTTTAATATTCAAGATTGGATAAAAAAGGTCAGATTGAGGGGATGTAAGATCTAGGTTTACTTGGACAGCTGATCTTCAGTGAGAATGAGTGGCTTCTACTTTATGCTATTACTAGGCACTGGCAGGAGGGCAGTAGCCCATCATATGGAAAATAGGTAAAGACTAGACTTTAGCATGCTAACTTTATTTCGAGGGGATGCTAGTTCTTGTCAGAATTTTGAAGGGGATTATGAGTCTGCATTTCTGGCTGCGAAGGTAATATGATGATCAGAAACCTTGCTTTCAAAATAATAAAAAAAATTTAATTAGCAGTACAGTCTTAAACGGGAAGATTGAAGTCTAAAATTCCTGATGTGATGTGCTGAGGTTGTTGAGGGAAGGACAAATCACTGCAAATTTAGGCTGAGTCACTTATGGACAGTTTAGATGTCACCCAGAATACAATCTTTCACAAGTAACTTCGTTGAAATTGTCAAAAGCTGTAAAGAAGATCAACTGCTTGTTGAATAGGAGAGGCCTTAAGAGTGAAATCAGTGTGTCACCCATAGTCTGCCTGAGATGTTTCTTGGTGGGCACCTGTTTCATCTTTCCTAAAAATCTCTACTGGTGCAATTGCACTGTCCATTGGACAGCTTGTTCCAGTGCTGCACTCTGTTAGCTCAGAGAGACTGCATACCCCAAACTCTGTCAATCTGCTGACATTTGACTCTCTTTTGTCTGTAAAAGACATGGCAATAGTATACTGTCTTCCTTCTGTAATGAATATTTCTGAAGACTGAATAGAATCTTCATAATTTCCCACATGCAGCTGCTTTTGAAACCTTATGAAAAGAACAAACAACCGAGCTGCTTGGTTGCTTGCTGGTTTGTTTGTAGGATCCATACCTTTGCATACAGCAGCAATGACTTAGATGGAGAAGCAATATGTTTAAAAAAAAAAAAGTGCGTGTGAAATATGTGCAACTAGTCTAATTAAATTTGATTTAAACCATTTGTACAGAACATAAGGGAATAATTTCTGATAGGAGGCAGAAACTGTAAGTGAAATTTTGGCCCTAATAAAGTCAACAATTAAGTTAAAAATGGCATCGTGTAGGTTAACAGTGTGTACAAATTGATGATACTAAAATGTTTGAACTTCTAATTATCATGATGAAAAACTTCCCATCAAACAATAAACCCCTGTGTTCTTTTAACATTTACCTTTCTCCCATGGGAGAGATGACATGGTTTGTTGCTCATTTTATTTCATCTATGTTGCTTCAGTGACTAAACAATAAAAAAACAGCTATGTATACTCCACCACTACACAGAACAACATCAACAATAAAAACTAAATAATGACCTGCTTAACTCATTACTTTTTCATATTAGATCATAATTTTATTCAAGATATGTAGCAATACTCTGGGTAAAAAAAAAAAAAAGCCCAGAAAGTTGAAGGGAATAGTTTTTTTCCATTTACGTGATGTTACTTGTTGGCCTAATGTTCTAGTGCGGTTCTTACACATCACAAATAGCTGACATAAAAAGGAAGAGGAGGAATTTTCCTTCTGCCTCGTGGATATGCAATAAGCTTTACAAGTAGGTTTTGGGGGCAGTTAATTATGATTTTAGGATCTTAGGTGCTTTATCTCGACTGAGTGAATTTCTATTTTCTGATTTCCCTGTAATTCCTTTTTCTTCCTGCCAAGCAGTAGTGGCAAGGTAGCTTCCATTCTGCTCCTTACTCCTTTCCTCCTAGAACCAGAAAGATGCATCAGACACAGATGATAGCACAGCTTCACACTGCTCCAGTGGCACCTTGAGATGGGTGCCAGAGGAAAGTGAGTCCAACAGATTGATGCTGCTTGGCATTCAAGGCAAGAGGCATCTTTTCCTTCCTGAGATCTACCATGTACGACAGAAAAATGGGTCTGCCTTCAACAATGCTATGTAGTAGTCACAAACATCCTGGGGAGAAAAAGCTCTGCAGAACCATAGTTTTCTTTGTTTTAGATTAGATCAGAACTATTTAAAATAATGGTCTGTGTGGTAATTAGTATTTTGTCTCAAGGGTGAGGCTTTAGAGGTCCCTGGATATAGGAACCTACTGGAAAAAGTATAACCTTGCAGTATAAGTACAAGCAACATTTGGCATTTCTTTCTCTGAACTGGCAATTAAGAATTTGTGCCCATATTTAATTTATTGCATGCTTGAAGTGTTTATCAATCCTAATGAACAGAAAAAGATTTTTCCCATGTTCCTGTTTTTGTGTATTAATAGATCTTAAACAAGAACAAAACAGGCCTGTTTTCTATCAGGCATCATGCAGTCCAGGCATTAATTTTAGTGAATTTGGGTTTGTTTCCTTTTAAGTAAAAACAAGCTTGCAGAGGATTAATATTTCTGAATTTTGAGATTAATTTGAGTGGAAAACTAAAAACTGTTTCATGAAAAGGTTTATTGAATGGTTTTGCAAATAAACTCCCACACAATAGATTAAATCTTTATGGTATCCATTGAATGGACAAGTTCATTACTGGCATTCTCAAGAAGATGTTGCAGATAATTGTTCGCTGCTTGAAAAATTTTCAGCAGGAACAATACTTCTTTTGGATATCTGTCACTAGGCAGTATTAGTATGATACTTTCCTCAGTAATTTTTATAGATGTTTACTTGGATAATGTACAACAGTAGTATTTAAGAGTAGAGTAGCAGACTATAACTGCAGAATGCTGTATTTTCTCCAAACTAATACTACTACTACAGTTTCTTAATTAATATTAGGAGCAGCCTATTCACCACTAACTATCACTATAGTGATGGGTAATATCCCATGAGTATCTTGGTTTTGTTTTCTCTATTGCTGGTAGTCAGAGTTTTGAGCCCCTTTTGGGCAAGGAATTATGAATAAACCTACACTACATAATGGAGGTAGTCCTCTTCCGCTCTAAACAAGATTTTCCTGTCCTTCTGTATATTTGCTCTGCCTACCTGGACACGTGTTCCTCTTTAATGCAAGTTACATCAGAGCCTGATAATACCTTTTCAGAGATATCCTATTCTTCATATAAAACAATTTTTGCTTGTAACTCAACAGTCAAATTTTGTATTTCTCTGCATCATAGAATCATGGAATGGTTTAGGATGAAAGGGACCTTGAAGATCATCTAGTTCTAACTCCCCTGCTGTGGCCAGGGACATCCTCCATTAGACCAGGTTCTTAAAGCCCCATTCAACCTGGTCTTGCACACTCTTGCACAGCTTGGACATGGGTGATCTATCAATACTCACAATACGTATTCAAAGGTGAAATTAGTTTATGATGTCCTTCACATATCTACTTGTGCATCACTGCTTTACATTGAAGAGGTGAAGGATTAGGGTTGGAATCATATGAATGGGAGCAGAAGGCTATTTAGACTATGAACATGGCTGTGCAATAAAAGTGAAAATGGGTTGGAGGCAAGTGAAGTGAAGGTGGTCCAAGTCTTTTTGGTAGGTAATAGGATTTGTTCTTTTGCTAGGATGGGTACAGGAAATGGGCCTTATTATTACAGTTTCTTGGAAAAGGGGTTAATGCAGGTGTTGTCATTGACTTCCAATTTAAAAAAAACTAACCTTGCCTGTTTTCACAGGGAGAGTCTAACACATTCTTATAATTCTGTCTATTTTGTATTTATTAATTTGAATATTATGCATATGAAGGTAGTAGGGGAAAAACTTGTCTTTTAGTTTTCTAGAACTGCTTTCCTTCCAGTAGGAGCAGACTGATTTTTCCCTAACAGCTTCATCAGAAGTTATCTTTAATATTGTATTTTATCAGAAAAATAATTGGTGAGACTCTACCACAAACTTGTTTGATCAAAGATTTTTGAAATATTTTAGCAAAATGTTTACTTGGTACTTGTATGTGTAAAATAACTGCTTGTTAAGAGTTGAAAATACACAAAAGAATGTAGTTGTATTGAAAAGTGCAGATATGTTTCTGTCTGTAATCTTTGTAGATAATGTTTGGAATTTCAGGTCGAAAGTAAAACTGCAAAACAAAAACTTTGTTTTTACTTATTAACGACAATATATCTGCAAATTTCATTTGGAAACGTGGACTGCGTAAGGCAGTTGACAGAAGTACATTTAAGCACGTACTGCTTTTTTAATGTATGGCACACCTTTTTTTCTGCTTCAGATTGCCGTAATCTTCCAGTGCTCTCATTCACTTGAGCGATATTTAGAATGTGGTATAATAATAATGTGGAAATGCCGTAGTGAGCTGGTGATAATTGATTTACTCCATCACACTGAAGTACCTCTTGTTTTCCTCTTCCTCCTCCCTTGGGCAATAATCATGGGATCAAGCTGCCAGTCTGTAGATATAATTTTTCCAGCAGTGCCATCTGGCTCCTTGGCACTGGAAGTTGTATTGGCTTCTTTGCTGTTTCCACTGATTTTTGTCAAATGTTAGTCTGTTGATGAGGTGTCTTTTGCGAGTGGGTGCTGGTTTTTTCCTGCCCCCAAATGAATGTTGGTTTTTATTGGTATTGTAAGGGATCGTGTGTTGGTGGTTTGTTTTTTTTTTTTTAATGTAATATAAGACTTAATATCTTAAGATTGCTTTGAGGAAAAAATGGGATTTATGTCTAGATTGGCTTCTTTCACCTATGTTGAAAATAGTTTCTCAGGATCTTGTATGTTTTGAATGGTCCTGGCTTCATATCCTCACACAAATTTTTAAACATCTTCAGCATTAATGTAGAATTATTTTATTTTTGGAAACTTACATTTGAAAGACATTATGAATGAACGGTAAGAATTTGTAGGTCTATGTTACAGATATAACAAGCTTTGTTTTTGAATAAATAGCCAACAAAGCTCTCTTTTTTTCCTCACAGGACTAGAGCTTTATTTTTGCTGTAAAGTTTTCTTAAAAAAAAAGATTTAAAAATGTAAAAAT
>VWYP01010191.1:10753-25712 GCA_013400435.1 Pycnonotus jocosus
CCATCCCTGGAGGTGTCCAAGGAAGGGCTGGATGTGGCACTCAGAGCTCTGGGCTGGGGACAAGGTGGGCCCAAGTTGGTCTTGGAAGCTTTTTGCAATCTCAAGGATTCCATGATTCTGTGATTCTAATGTTTGGAATACATTGATGATCAGCCACTCTGGAGAAAAGAAGGAAAGCTGCTGAAGAAGGTGGAAATGATAATTTCCTACCAGCTTTCCAATTTCTTCTAGGTGAACCTGGTCCTTTGCACCTGGATTAAGGCCTACTCCAGTGTGGTAATATATATTTTTTTGGCTAATACTGATTAGGAACATCATGTTAAAGAAATGCAGTCAGACTTGGAGGTCCTGCACAGGATAAATGACAGCAGCTATCCACGATCCTCATTGCCAAGCAGCCAACACTTCTCCCACAACAATTCTGCTCACAAAACAATTCTTCTTACAAAACAAATTTTCACACAGGCACATTGCTATTACCTGTGGCTGCTTTATAAAACATCAAACTTCTTTGACAGTGAGAGCAATGTGCTTTGCCACCTCTGTGGATCCTGATCTAAAATACCATTCTACATCCAAACAGTTAATTGAAAAGTATTTTCAGTTTTCAGATAAAAATATGTCATAACAAATCATGCAAAACATAATTTCAGATAATTCACTTTTTTATTTCATTCTTTAGTGCCTGCTGTAAGTGAGAATTTAATACATCCAGGCATGAGAGATATGTCTAAAATTAATTTTTAAAAATTCTTTCCTTTTTTGTGTGTCTCTATGTGTTTGTGTGTTGAAGTGACAGAAGTAGCCAGTAAGATTTACAGACTTTATTTTCTGATAAGTCTCAGAAAGTAAAAGGTCAGAATTTTCATCTACCTGGAATCTAAAAAGAAATAAAATGTATAGATAACTCTCTCTTAAAAGTAATACAATTCAATATTGTTTTCATGAGTATCTCTTAATATTACCTTATTTTTTTAAATTCCTTTTCCACCCACCAGCACTACATTCAATAAATTTAGCCCTACTATGTTCAATAATTTTAATTTGAACATACTCTTGGATGAGGAAAGTAAACAGAATTTCTTATCTACCTGTTACACTGCTTTCATCCTTTTTTTTTTTTTTTTTATTAAGTAAAGTTAGTTTTGAAACATCAGACCTTACATTTGCATTAGGAAAATTCCAAGGAAAAAGAGCAGAAGATGAAATTTTTCGAGGTGTGAAGATGGCAAAGGGCCGACACAACAAAAAAAATCCCCCAGAACAGGGAAAGTCACAACCCAGCCCAAATCAATTGAAACAACCCCCTCCCCCAAACAGATAAAATTAAATAGTTTTCATATAAGTGAAACAAATTCAATTAATATGCAAGCTCTATCAAAAAATTGTAGCAATTATAGCAGAATTCTATAGGATTTCATCCAACTGAACTCTTTCTATCAGCAATACAGGAAGATGAAAGAGTAAGATAAAGTTCCAATTTGCCATGAAAGCTTTCTCCGAAAACTATGGCACTGCTATTAAAGCATAAAATAAACACCAAGACAAATTAGCATGCAAGTCTGCCTAAAGCTGTACAACTAAACTTGGTGGAAAATTTAAATCAGATTTAGACAGGTAATCCATGTTCAAATGGATTTTTTGTTTGAGTTCTTTGGATTTTTTTTTTTTTTTGATTCTTTGTTCAAATAAAGCCAGAATTATTCAGAAAGCAATACAGAAAACAAAAACACGACGAAACAAAGAACAACCAAATGGATCAAATGCAACTTATGGGGGAAAAAAAAACCAACAAGAAATGAAAATCAAAACTAAACTAAGCCAAACCAAGAAAAGATGTTTTGGAAATTAATATGGAAATAACAAATGGTAAGTATTTTGGGCATTTACAGAAATTTAGGTGTCATTTACTCCAACATTCTTTTGTTTATTTACAATTCATATAGAGAACATCTACACTGCAAATTACTTATGGCTGATTTTACTACATTAGGCAATCTATTCCACAACATTTGTTGCAATGGAAGTATGAGGATGTTGCCACAAGGCTGATCAGATGCATTTTACCCCACAATTGTTCTAACACAGTTTAAAAATAAACTTGAATCATGGAATATCCAGAGTTAGAAGGGGCTCACAAGGGCCATTGAGTCCAACTTCTTTCCCTGCACAGGATAAAACATGAAAAAAGAATAAATTTAACTCTTGGAATTTACACTCATTTCTTATCTGCATTTTTTAAAAATGCAGAAATACATTATTGTGAAAGTTATTTTTGCTCCTTATTATGTTAATTTTGTCTGACCAGTATTGTGTGTATATATATATTATATCTATTCTATACATTGTAGGCATCTCATAATGTTGATTGATTGGTTTTTCAGTAAATTGCAGACCCGGCCCATGAATTAGCCAAAAAGTAGTGTGAAATAGTATTCTGCTTCTCAGCCTGGATTAAATGGCAGCTGCTTTGATCAAACATGTAAAAAAATCTATTACTTCCTAATGAACATAGTGTTCTACAATCAACTTGATTGGTATTATGCAGGGAATTACAATTTTACTCATTGTTGTTGGGAATGATATATTCCACTGCAGCATCAACCAGGCCACAGTGATAAGAGGCTTTGAGAGTTTAATTAGAAAGGTTTTTAGTCTTAAAGATATGCAAAGAAGATTAGTACTAGTGGGCTTGAAAGCTACATGGGATCTCTGATGACAACTCCAGCTTTGAGGCAAATACTTGTTTTCTAATTAAAACCCACAGAAGTAAAAATGCTTTGAAGAGATCTCTGCAGACATCCTTATTCTCCAGTTGCAGTGACAATCAAAATATTGACACTAATCTGGATCCCTGCTCTCAGAGGTACTGAGGATAACAACTGGGATTTGCATCTTTTGCCCATGGAAATTTCCCCCAGAGGAGCTGGAGGTGTCTGTCAGTCACAGTCATCACCATCATCCTTCCATGGTCTTTACAAGCCAACACTAAAATTAAAAACACATGCATCAGATGATTCTGACAAAAACTCTTGACAAAAATTCTGCCTATTCGTCTGCTTGTATTGAAGATGGCAGATTAAAATGATCTTACTCTATGATGGGAGTTATTTTGAAACTGTAGAAACGTGATGTTAGTAATTATTGAAATAACTGTGTCACTTATGAGTTTTTAAAAAGAACAAGCAATGACAGAAAGATTTTGTGAACTACTAAATAGGACAACAGGAACAACAATTACATACACAAAAAAAAAAATAAGCACTGATGAGTGAATATAAGCTTTCTGGGACAGAATTAGTGAGATAAATCAGAAAAGCAGAAGGGAGAGAGAATAAGAGCGACCCAGTCTAACGCCTCTGAAGATTAGTGTTCTAAATGAATTTTATGTTTCTGCGTGAGAGAACAGAATGATACAGCTTCACATTCTAATTTTGGAGCCCTCTCATATGGAGAATGGTTGTGGCAGATACACCTTGTTCGTGCTAAACATTAAGTAGAAGCCTTTAACAGATGTCTCCCTGGCACTGTGAGCACTGCAAGTGTTGGAATAGCCTTGGCAGATAAACAGTTATAATTAGATGTCAAACAAGGAGTCCTATTTGAATAAATAAAACTTTTCTAATGTCACTAAGTGCTCCAAATATTGTACCGTGGTATGTACAGAATGTGCACCAAAAATGCCTGCTCTTAAAGGAAACAGGATGATGATTTTCATTATGAAACATGGTATGTTTTCCCTATGAAAACTGTTAGCTTTGTTTCCAGAAAGTCTGGACAGCCATAGAAGAAGCAACAGCTCACAAGGAACATATGTCTTTTTTTTAGCTGGGGCATCTGATATCAGTATGGTTTAAAAAATAACATTCTCAAACAAGATCTGTTTCCGTGGAAAAAAAAAATCACCAAAATCAAAAAACCTAATCCGAGCCAAAGACAGAAGAATTAAATTTTCTTTTAAAATCAATGTGCCCATGATATTCATTCATGTGAAGACTAATGTGTTTGAAGGCAGAGACAGCATAACTCATCAAAATGACTTAAAAATGAGCTTAAAGTAATAGGAAAGCAGGATGTGAGAAGGCTTTTAGTTAGAACTGGTGCCACAGGGATACCCCCCCACAGGATTACACTGAGTCCAAATGGAAATATAAGCTGCCTGGCAGAAATTGACCATTTATGCCTTTTATCTCTGATGAGAGAACCAGATATATGCAAACATTCATCTTCTTATTCTGCTGCCTTTTAATCCAAATTTCTGATTTTACCCTGCAGGGAAGGAGAAGATTCGCACAGCAAGGGCACAAGACTTATTTAAAATCTGCCAAATAGTAATAGCATCTGTAGCAATGTTTTCCCAAAGCACCTACTTAGCATGAAATAGAGGAGAAATTTCGATTTGCACAAGATGGGGCCTGGGTCTTGCAGTGGTTTCAGTGGAACCTCAGGGGAGCTGGAGCACAAGGCTGGTACACAAACAGTATTTGAGCAACTGTAATTGATGCTGAACTCCTGCTAATCCTTCCCCTCCAAGTGTGCGTCACTCCCTAGTTCCCTTACAAATCAGAGGCACATCATTATTCTTACTGGTTAATGCACTGGGCTGTTGGCATAAATTAATACATTTATAGACGAGTTTCTTAACAAACAATGTTCACTTTGTGGACATTATGATGGGAAAGATGTGGTGAAAATGAAAGCAATGGCATCACAGAACTTCAGAATAACAGGCAGTGTCCCCTGGAGCAGTGACACAGGAACGTGGCCAGCTGGGCTTGGGATGTCTCCACACAGGGACACTCCAGGCCCTCCCTGGGCAGCTGTTCCAGGGCTCTGCCCCTCCATGCACACAAGTTCTTCCTCCTGCTGGGCTGCAACTTGCTGTGCTTTAGTTGATGGCCCTTGCTCCTCATCCTGGCACTGGCACCACTGAGCAGAGCCTGACCCCATCCTCTGGCACCCCTTGGAGATGTTTGTATGGATTGATGGGATCCCCTCTCAGCCTTCCCTTCTCCAGCCTGAGCAGGCCCAGCTCCCACAGTCTCTGCCCAGCACAGAGATGCTCCAGAGCCCAAATCCTCTCTGTGGCCTCCCCTGGAGCCTCTCCAGCAGCTCCTGCTCTGTCCTGTCCTGAGGAGCCCAGGACTGGAGCCAGCCCTGCAGAGGAGCCTCAGCTGGGCCGGGCAGAGGGGCAGGATCCCCTCCCTGCCCTGCTGCCCACTCTCTTCCTGATACCTCGGGATACCAAGATGTATATATATATATATATAAAAGAGAGATTAGATAGAGATGATAGAGAGAGATGGAGACTAGAGATAGAGAGTAGAGATGATAGAGATAGAGATAGAGACTAGAGATGATAGAGACAAGAGATAAAGATAGAGATAGAGATAGAGAAGATAGAGATAATAAATATAGAGATAGAGAGATGATAGAGGGATGATGGAGGTAGAGAGAGGTAGAGAGAGATAGAGAAAGATGTAAATGGATATTGGTATACCTGGCTTGCACACAGTAGCCACTAAATCTCAGGCCTTTCCTAACTCTGGCCTCACTTTGAAGCCTAATGGTCTTTCATGTTCTTGTAATCATACCCCGTGTAAAACAGATTCCAAGACTCTTCTTAATTAATAATGAACTTGGTGTGAACTTGATGTGAACTTGTGTGAACTCGGTATAAAGGTTATGAAATCAACAGGGAGGATCCACATCCTGGAGATCATCCCCAGGTCTGCAGGCTCCCCCAGCACTGCCACAGCCCTCTTGGCCAATCGATTCAGTTATGAATGGTTGTTGCTGTTCACAGCACCATAGTATTAATTCAAAAGGCACAGGAGTTGTAAGAAAACCACATTTTCTTTTAATGCAATGTCATCTCCATGCAATAAACTGCATCCATTTACTCTCTCATGAATGATAATAATTTTCCTGTTAAGTCCAAGCTACTATGAAATGGAAGTTACTGTATCTAAAACCAATTTCTGTGTCATACACATAAATTGTGAGACCATACCCACCATTGCTGGGTTGTGTCCCTCATTCCCATCTTTCATTACCATGTCCAGATGCCTTTTGAAGGTTTCCAGTGACTGAAAATTCATAGCCTTTCTGTTACAGTTCTACAGTCACTCTCACAGTGCAAAAGTGTTTTCTTTAATTGTTTATTAATTGAATTACTCTTTGGGTTTTAACATAACTTTTTTACATTTTTAACATTTTTTCCTATATAAGTTAACATTTGACCATTGAACAGTGAACATTTGGTATCTTACTACCATTCAGAAATAATAATAAAAAAAAGTAAAAATTTTTAAAAAGATAGAAGAGGAAAAACAAAGAAAACAGGGGAAGGAGAGAAAAGGAAGAAGAAAGAAAAAGACTGTTAGAAACATTTGCTGAAGTTATTAAAGACACAGAAGAAAAATAAGATTTTCAGCTAGGGGAGCTTGTTTCAAATACCTGAAAAGTGGGGAAGGAATGGAAGGCAAGTCTGAATAAGCAAACATCCCTACAGATTTGTTTCTCTCTGTGACAACATGTAGCTGCAAAAGATTTATTTCCAGTTTTTATTCCCCCAGGATGCTGGGCTCTGATCCTCCCTGCTTCCCCCTGATTCACCAAACGTGTCACATTTGGCTGACACCCCACAGAGTTACAATTTAACCCAGTGTCCGCAGGCAGCCCCGCACCGAATAAAGAGGAATTCTTGACAGTGTTCTATTTCTGGTTAGTTTAGTACAGAAATAAAGGAAAAGTGGAAATGTGGCAGTGGAAAGGAGAAAGTTGGAAGAAAAAAAATTCAAGACAGTTTGCTTCAAGTGTGTGGCAAAGATGAAAGAAATCCATCACAGATTAAGTTAGTCTCTGGAATTACTATTATTTAATATAAAAGACAAACATTAATTACCAGTGGAATAAGTGACACCTAAGGTTATAGAAAAATCATAAATTATATTAAAAATCTGAATAAATGTGTTTGAAATAAGGAGATTGGGTGAATTTCAGAAGCCAAGTTTTGTGTGTGTGGTACAATTCTGTACATTTTCCATTATCTCTTTTTAAATTATCTTTTATCTTAAACCCACAAATTTTAGTGTCAACCTTAAAAGTTCTAATGAGGAAAATTAAAAATCTAAATTAATAGAGCAACACTCAAAAATTACTTAGGCCTTATTAAGTGATGTTATGATTAAGTCAAACAATGTTTGTTTCAGTATAAATAAAAGAAGTATTTATATTTTAATTTTGATATTTTACAAACATTTATATAGGCCTTTGATCACAGAAATGTTATAAACATTGTGTAAGAAGTTTCACCCTGACAAGATAAGCAGACTAAATTTTTATGTCCATGTTGGGTGCTTTTGTGAAATTCCAAAATGTTTTCAAAGTGACATAAACAACTGATATTCCAGTATACATAATATATAACAGAGGTGTTTGTTATACTTAACCACTTTATTTTTACAAATAGCTTATTAGCTGAAGTGACTTGGAATGGTTATTTGGGCTTTAAATGTCGAAAATTTCAATTTCTACATACTTATTTTGAAATGCCATGCCAGACATTAAATGCCTCTTATTTCCTTTTCTCTTTTTTCTCCAGCTGTTTCAAAAATATGGAAGATTAAAGAAATTAAAATAATTAATCTAGAAGTTATTTATTAACTACATATTTAAACTAGAATGCAGTTAATTGGGGTTAAGGTCTAAGAGCAGGACTTGACAAGAATTAATATGAATCAAAATTAAAGAAGGCTATGTGATATTTTCGTATGGTTTGAAAAAAGATCATCTGGGCAAATTAATTCCTGAGATTACCGCAGGAAGATTTTTCTGAAGTTTTTTCTAAGCTCAGAGAAGAGGGCGTGTTTGTTAAGGGAGATGGTAGAAATTAGTAAAATCACAAAATATTTCAGACATGTGTGAATGGATAGAGAGAGATCAGGCAGGGCCATGGCAAATGCAAATAAATTCTCAGGTACAATATGTGTTGAAAAAGCACAAATATCAATGAGGATACAAAAGGATGCTTACCTCTGATTCAGTCAAATTACCACAAATTTCAGAAGAAGGAGGAGAACAAAAAACAAAAGAGAAAGAAAGAAGATTAAGAGGGATCGATAGACACTTCCTAAAACTGTCAGGGTCCTTGTACCAGTGATTCTCTTGATGTTAAGAAGATTTGTGTTATGCACCACCATAAATCCAATGAGATTATAAGGGATTAACATGTAAAAAAGAGACCACCAAATTAGTGGTTTCTCAAATTCAGGAAAAAAGGTATTTTAGGGAAAGGAATCTAGAGTCCCAATACACAATTAGCATTAATTAAAACTATGCAGTGCTTACATGGCTGATACAAATTTATGAGACCAATCTAAATATTTCCATTTAATTGATTCTCAGGGAAAAGATATTCCTTAAATATGATTTTTTTAAAAAAAAATTCTGTCATGCCTACAAGATCCCTGCAGTTTAAAATGTTCCAGTTTGTGGCAACTTGATTATTCTCCAACAGAAGGTCTAAGGGTTTTACATGTCCTGCTTCAGAAAATATTTAACAAATCCAGACATTTGCCATGTAATCTCATTGTGAGGAAATATATTGAAGAATAACTATTTTTTCCATGGCTTTCTGACTTTCACTGTAAAAGAAATATTAGTCTAGGTGCAAAATGAAACATCTTTTATGTAAGGAGAATCCAAATAAATACCCTAATTTTCTAGATTTTCCAGAAGGAGTAACTTTTGTATAATCAGAAGACTTTTTGTCCACCAGGATCACAGGCATATGAATATTAATTAGAATGTTCACATTTACCAGGAACATTCAATTAAAATAATAATTCCCACAACCAAAGAAATAAAAAAGATATGCAACATTGTCCACATTGCAAAAGATAAACTAATGCAGTATGTCATAATGTCACAAAAATTTGGGGAAAGTTCTAGATTTTAGGAGTGTTTGTAATGAAACCTGACTGCTACAGAAAAAGTGGAGTTCAAAAATCATCCTGTGTATACAACAGATACTCACAATCATAAATTATGCATTTGTTTTATATATAATTCAAACTTCAGTTAGACTGTATAATTCATCTCTGTAAATGATATATATATTTCACATAGCACAGCACCAGAGTGTTATCTTCCAGAAATATAGTCTCACAAACAGCAGCAAGTGCACCAAGAAAGACCAAGAAAAATCTATTACTATTAGATTCAGTGTAATTAAGCTTGGCACAGCTGCTTAACAACATGCATGCCATAAAATACAGGAATGGGAAAAACAGCAGTATGATATTTTGCTACAAAATCACCAAACATGCACTGTAAAAGCACATTTTAGGAGCACTTTGTTGGTATTTTCAACTCTTCAGGCTCCACTGCAAAATGTTTTGGATTCCAAGTGTAAGAAAGATGTAGATAAATTGGTGTGCACTCAGCAAAATACTTGGACAATTGAGCGCTTTCCATGTGAGGAGAGAGTGAAGAAAGTAGATTTTGTTTCAAAATGGAGGGGAAAAAATTGTGAGGAGGCTTAACATAATCTTCCTAATGCCTATGAGAAAAAAGAGGCTTTTTACTGACATGATTTCTGATTGGAAATACAGAAAAGAGGAAAGAACACTATGAGGATAATCAATGTTGCCGAGACAGGTGGTTTCAAGACTCTTATTCAAAGCCCAGGGGAAATAGGTGTGAATTTTGTGTTGACCCTGCTTTGATGAGGTTTTGGGCTAAAAACCTCCTGAGGTCCATTCCATCCATGACCCACAACACTGAGAAAAGTAGTGTGGAAGATGAGGAGGACTTAAAGCCATTAAGAACTGCATCAGTGCCAGAGTTTAGGCACAGACCGAATTTTGTCAAAAATTCTGAGTATGAAACACTGAGAAGCATGTGTAGCTGAGCTAAGTAAGGAAAGGAACTCTATTTTTTTCTGGTGACTGATGATGATAATAGTTAGAGCTCATTTTGCAATATTTAAACCCATGGTCACAAATGAAAAGTTCAGATAAAGACCAGAAGAACTTTAAAGAAATATCAAGAAAAGTCGATCCTAGGCCTACTGTTTCTAAATGGCTGAAATAAAAACAGCTTACCTGGCAAGAATTAAACTTAACTCATATCCTCCCTACAAATTAGGCTTGAAATCCATTAAAATTTAACTTTCTAGATAAATTCACTGGATTGAGTATGGTCTTTTGTTCAGTTGGAATGTAAAATCCAATCATGATTAAAAAAAAAAAAAAATCGCTGGATCCAAGCCAATATAAAAGAACTCTCCTATGAGGCCCCAAAATTCTATTTCCTTGGAGACATAAATCTCAGAAGTGCTGTAAAATGTACAAAGAGCAAGGGGTTTTTTTGTTTTGCAATCTAAGCATGTCTCAAAGTCAAATCTCAATTCATTTGCTAAACTAGGCTATAAACACCAATATTTTATTTTAATTTTTTATTTGAGGTATAGATGGACTGGATTAATTCAGACTGCATTTGGAACACTGATATCCTCCTTCACTCATTAGAAAACCCTAAATAAATGACTCTTTCTCTTAATTAAGTGGTTAAACATCTGTGTAGGTGAACTCTTGTGCAGTTGCCTCAAAATGACATCCTGCACTGCCTGTGTTGTACATTTTTTTTTCTGGTATCTTTGAGTCCTGCTTTAACATACAAGATCCTTGTACATAGCATTTTATAAAATATGCTCTGCAATTAGGCAACATATGGCATCAAAGAAAAATTTTATATTTTCCTTCAACTAACAGAAAGTTAAAAAAAAAAAAAGAACAAACTGGTAGAGCATGGTTGTTTTCTACCAGTTTAAGAATTTAGAAAAAATGACAAAGAAATATAAATAAACCCAGAGTACTGTAACATCTTGTCACTTCCAAACCTGAGACTTATTTTTGCCTAGAACTGATTGTTTCAATCAAGCAGTGTTCCCATTCTTGCATAATTATCTCCATATAAGTTGTCATTTTACTTTCAAAGAGCAGACTGGAGACTGCTTAGTTCCTAACTAGAAAGAACAGTTGTGTTTTTAAGTAAACAAAGATATTGAGGACGGAAAACATTCTTATGCTGCCTGCCAAAAACATTATAAATGTACTGGGATTTTTAACAGCCATTCTATTGCAATCACTGATTAAATGTGCTATCAAATATCTTACATATTTTAGGCAAATTCTGAGGATTTCTGATGCTGACAACTGTAAAGGAAATAAATGACGAAAGATTATACATTGTAATTACACCATTTCACTGTGTTAATGACATACTAAAGGACTCACTTGCATTTTCTGAATATGTAATTCCTCCCTAAAACTAAATTCACTGCTCTTACACAAGTCTTCACAGATATTTAGAATTTATATGTCAATCATTGAAATGAACACACTCTTTTTCTTTCTGTATCAGAAATTGCAGGCCACACAAGATGCTTTCTACACAATTATTTTCATTTTTCTACTGCCATATGGCCAAGGACTCCACAAAGTTATTCTGCAAACTACTATCCTCTCCTTAAAGATAGAAAAAAAGCCCAAATATAAGAGGAGAAAGGGGGTATAGAGTGAATCACAAAATCAGAAATTAATAAAGTGCATTTTGTGCTCAGTGCTTCCAGTGGGAGGACAAATTCAAACACATCTCCAAAAAGGGCAAAACTCTTAGGTTAAGCAGAGAAAATATCAATATTGCACCCAAGTATTGATGCACAGATAGTGACTCACAGTTTTCCAGAACCTGCAAGACTTTGTTTTGGGGTCAGGCTTCAGAAACATTTATTGTGTCCTGGTGAGGGCACCAGGGATATGGATATTGCAACATGTCTGTCTTGGCATTATTTTATTAGTCTCAAAATAAAGCCAACAAAAAACGCCTGATTTTGTCATAGAAGTATGACTCACTCTATTTAAGATCACATGTTTTCTTGCCCAATAGCCAAATTTTAAAAGGATGGAGAGTAAAGCAAGAGAACCAAGTGAAACGTGACTCATCTGTCACAGTTCTGAGAAATTATCAGTTTTTTAACAACCTACAGAAGTTGTTAAAAAGTGTTTTACACTTACATAAGTGTTGAGACAGAATAAGAAAATAAAACACTGACAACTAAAATTATAATACAACACTCCTTTCAGCTGTTTGAAAATGCTTTGCTAAGTCAATCTGGCCTCAAAATGTTCAGGTATGTGAAAGCATATTTGTCACCAGTTGATAAATGAGGGAATGTAAACAAATTTTGAAGCTGCCAAAGGAGAAATTTTGGTTAAACTAAGATTGAAATTCTTCATTTTCACAGCAGCCCATGGTGTTGGTTTCAGGCTGATTGGCTGGATGTTAATCACCACGGCAGAGCGGTGACTTGCAAGGTTCCTGAGACAAAGAATCAACAGATCCGTGGCAATCTGTCCTTCTCCATGGCAAATTAGCACATTCCCCTCTGCACCCTGGGCCGTGTCAGGACTGGAATATGAAATAACACAGTTCTTTCTGAGAAGTGCTCCCTTACAAAATTACTGAGATGGCATCCAGCAAGGAACGAGCAGTCATCTGGCTGTCACCGTGTCAAATTGCTCAAAGGATGGGAGAAAATTGCTCCAAACAAGTGGCTGCGCCGGGGAGGAGGCTCCAGCCTTTTTAGCTCTCCTGGTAAATCTGTACCTGACACTGCAGACAGCTGGCAGTGTTTCCATGCACACCTTCCGAGCCTCTCCGGGGGGAAGGATAACTCTGCTGGCAGGTTGATCCTGACAAAGCCATCTCGAGTGGGAAGATCAAGCGGCTTTACAGGCAAAATGTGATTTTCTGGCTGATCCTCTCTGTTGGAACAGCGTTTTGGCTGCACCCTGAGTCCCTTTCTGACCCAGTAAACATCTCCCTAAGGAGAAGGCATACATCAAACAGAGTTAATAATCATGTTTTTACTGTCTTGGGGTCTGATTTCATGGGTGGGGAGAGCTTAGCTCGGTAAGACCCTAGTCCCAGCAAAGCTCTTTAGTTTGTGCTTAGCCCCAACCACATGAACATTTATGTTAAAGTCTCAGAACAACTTGTAATTAATATCAACATATAAGATACTCAGTCAGTCGTATCTCAAGAAGAGAAAAATTAGTGTTATCATTGCATTAGTCTAAATGAAACAAATTACCAAGTTTGAAGAGTTATGTTGTGAATGCTGTGGCAAACGGGTGTGCTGGATGCAGTCAAAATCCACAAATTTTCCAATTTCTTTGCTGACATTCTTGTTTTGGAAATGAAAGTTGCAATCTCACAAGCACCAGCACAGGCTGAATGCAGGCATGAATGAATGTTTGCATGTAGGTAATAGCAGATATGTATGCAAGTCGGGAATCTGGGCTTCTATAATTTTGATTTTCATGAAAGAATATTGTGGTTTGTATTCTGTGCAAGGAGCTCAGATTCATAAAAAGAAGTACAGATATATTTGTATGGATTATGATGTGAAAAATGAAGTTTAAATGTCTTATTAGCCACAAGACTGATACTTGTTTAGCATCATAAGTTGGAGTGAGATGTTCACAGTTATATTTTCAGAATTGTTCAAAATTATTGTGCCAAGTGTGGATCATCTTTCATGCCATGCTTTAGCGTATTGATAGGGATAATCAGTGTGATTTTTGTACATATATGTTTCCACTGCATTTGCCTTCTTTTTATATTCAACAAGGTCCTTGTGCCCATGATTAAACAAAGTTAGAGACTTAGAGCTGTAATTTTATAGTCCTACACTGATGCTGAAACAATGTCTTCTAATCTAGGAAGCATATCCATTTTCATAAGAGATAATATATCTCCAAAGGTTTTTCTAATTACATTAAGCCCATTTAAGCCTCTGATTACTGCAGTGAAAATGTGTATTCTTTAATGGATCAGACAGAGCAGCTTCCAGAAGCAGATGAAGGTGCTTAATTCAGTTTGTAGTTTCATTAATGTAGATTTCAAAATAATTTAGAGACATAATCAACAGTGGCAATTTCCCTATGGTTTTATTAGATATATCTTTATCTTTTTCTTTTTGTTTGTTTTCATTACAATTATTTATTGCTTGTTCAAAGGTAAAAAGGGCACTATTTTGAAAAATCAGATTGAATTCTTCTGATAAACAATATTTGTAATATAGCATATATTTGGAGTCCGGAATCTGTTCCACTTACAAAACTAGTGACAAGTTACAGATAAAAATATCAATTCTGTCATACATCTCTCCCTTACATTGCTTTAGGAAAATAATTTCTTGTAAGCCTCCATCTTCTCATGTACATGTTCTGCCTAATTACTTGAGATATGTTAATATTTATCCTGGACTCCTCTTAGGTCCTTTACAACCCTGAAAACATCCACCAGTTATAAAGACCTTGGGACAGCTCCTGCTAGTGCTGAACCCTACAGCGAAGAGAACTATATACCTTAATTGTGAATTTATACCCTAAATCCAAAGTAGCTTGGATTTAATCCTCTAGAAAAGGCAATAACCCTGTAGTTAGGGAAAATTTCACATTCATAAATTTTTCACAACAGCATTCCTTCCCATAATACCCCATAAAAAGAGAGGGAAAACACTCAGATTTATGTTCTGATTCATCACAAAAGTATGAGAATTGAATTTATTGTCAGGACTGGAGAAGTTATGAGGAGAGGAGAACAACCACAAGTTGAAAATCAGCTGGGGACATTCTCACCCCCAAACTCATCACAGATCATACATAAAGGATGTTTAGCCTCACAAATATGCAGGTAAATGCAGTGTAAATAGTGGGGAAGTCAGGACAAGAAAGCGACCATTCTTTCAAAATAAAGAATATTGGATGCTCTGCTCCCTTGCAGTCTGGATAGGCATTGGGATCCCAATTAAAGTATTTCAGGATTCAATATTTTACTCCCAGTTGTCAATTTGGTTCTTTTATCAAAGAATGGTTTGGGTTGG
>VWYP01010214.1:0-10017 GCA_013400435.1 Pycnonotus jocosus
TCCCTCCTCTGCTTATTGATTTGATATGACTTCTGTCTTTTATGTCCAGAGCCACTCCCTCCATTCCACAGATTGGTTCCTCACTGTGCCCTTTCCCTTGTCCCTCCCCTGAATTTAAGGTGCTGTACCAGGGAGATCTCTGCTCTGACGTGCAGACTCTCTCGTGGTTAGATGGTCCCACGTGGATCTCAATAAACCCCAGCTGCTGTTCTTCCCTCAGAGTCCTTCCTTTTATTCCTCATCATTGTTCACGTTCTAGCAGCAGCAGCAATGGCAAGAACCCACAGGATCGGAAAGGTATTTTAGGATACTGGACTGTACCTTTTGCTAGTGCCCAGGGTGTCAGGGCTAGCTTGGTGAGGCAGAAGAAAATTCGTGTGTGAGACACCTTAACAGCATTAGTAAGTTTTACTCAGTAGGAGCTTAGTGTGTCTACCAAAGTTTACAGAAGTTGCTACAGAAAAACAGTCATCTCTGTAGGAATCATAAAACCCCAACAACACAAAACTTCGGTAAGCAGACAACATTATCACTAATAAAAAGGCAAAGGAAGTAGACTCCACATTTGATTTCTTCTACTGAATACTCAATTTGGGCTTTCATTTTCAAGCCCAACAGAAATGATCAAAACTATGATTCCACAGGAGTCCATCAGCTTTGGATTAGAGAATATAGTGTATTTATTCAGATAATAGAGCATATTCTACAGAAACATTATCACACTAAAGAGTCCTACCACACCAGGAGGGATGAGTGGAAAGAAATAGACAACCAGCTGAAAACAGAAGAGACTTTGATAACAGGTTGATGTGAGGCACATCTTTGTCAAAAATACGCCAAAGCTAACCATGCATATGTCTGCTGTAGCTTGGGTCCTTAGTCCTCAAGCCTCAGGAAACCTAGCAATGAAGAAAACAGGCATTTTTGTACAGAATAGTACCAGACTTATGTACAGTTTTAGCTATTTCTCACATGCCCAGTGCATTTTACAGAGGCTGTTCTATTCATTTGTGCTCCAGTTCAAGGCATGTGAGCAAGGAGAAAACAAACCCTTACTTTTCTTAAAAGAAAAATCACCAACTCCAAGAACGGGGATGTTTTCCATTTTTATGATCAGTCAGTGACAAAGTGAACACTGATATGAATTAACAATCCAAACTAAATTTACTAAATATTGAAGTCACATTTTCATTATGAACAAGTTTTATAATATACTTTGGCCAGTAATTGTAACTAAAAAACTGGTAAAACCGATAAAAAACTGTTGAAAACGCACTTTGGTGAAGTTGATTTATCTGTAAAATACCTTGCTACACAAAGACAACTTTCATACAGATTCGTTTGGTACTTGGCTACAACAAACAAACCGGTTAACACCTATTAAGGTATATACACTAGACTGAGAGGAAAAAAAAACTTACAAAAGTTTCCTCAGGAAAGCATGAGGCTTTTGCACAGCAAATGTACGAAAACTTTAAAAAGACAGCAGTCAATGTTGTTTATAAACCACAGCTGATCACGTGTGTTAAGCTGCTCTTAGTTTGCCAGAAGCGATAAAACTTGATAATGCAGAATAAGTACTTGAATAAAGTTTTCAACACACCACACAGCTAGAAACATTACTAGAAAATGTGATTTTTGATCCTGTGAGAAGAAAAAAAAGAAATCAGAAATCTACTTCAAAATGTATTTCCACACTATATAAGACAGGCAACTATGATCAATGGGAACCTACAGACTCTGAAACAGGCAACTGAACTTCTGCCAGTATAGGAATTGTATTGTTCTGAAAGTAATTGTGAGAACATAATTTTACATTAAGAAGCTAAGTGTTCACCTTATTTTTTTTTTTTAAAAACCACCCTTGTTAAAAGCTAAAACTAAAAGAACCCAAAACAGGTAAAATCACATGGTTCAGAAAACACAAAATATCTCTACTATGCTATTCATAGTCTGTGGTTTAGAAGTTGAAGGACATATGTTTACACACACAAAATAAAGCTATCACTGCTTTGTGGTCTGCATAGTATTTTCAGTTATTTTTCCTTATTCTTGGAAACATACATTACTCTTAATACAGCAGCATCCTGAAATTTTACAACATTTTGGATTTCTTTGAAATGAAAAGTCCATTTTATTGTTTTTTAATTAAATCTATTTCCCTGAAAGGTCTTTAAAGGCTCCACAAAATACCTTGCATTTTATTATTGCTGACAGTTATCTAAACCACGCTTGAATGCCCTCTTTATCCTTTAGTGAGCAATTGAAAGATCATATGCTAAAAAGACTTGTGCTTTCTCTTCTTCTAGCCCTATAATTAAGGCATTTTAATACATTTCTTCATAGTCATTAAGAGAGCACAATGTTAAAAATTAATGAAATGAGACAATTTTGAGTTTAACAACCATAAATACACACAACATAAATTTGTCTCAATTGTAGATATGAAAAAAGCCTTCTTGAAATCACATGATGAGATTACTGAATTGTCAAGATTTTGCCTTTGCTGTCTAAGGGTATTTAAATGATGTATGGTAGCCTGACAATACTCCAGTGTTGTTACATACTATACAAGAGAGGTAAACATTTCTGTCAAACATTCAAATTCCATTGGGCTTTTGTTTACCTTATATAGATGTCTATAAAAAAAGTGGTATTGCTGGATGATGCTGAAATGGGGGAGGAAAAAGGAAAGAGGAAGCAAGACAAAGGCATAGGAAGGGAAAAATGATCATAAGTCAATTGCAAAAAACCTGACATATAATGAAAAATACCACTATAATAACACCCACTATCAGCAGTATTTTTATAATAGAATAAATAGGATTGTCTTAATCTGGATTTTTTTCCTAAGAAACCGAGATCACCATAATAATGTATCACATATTTTTGCAACACAGTAAAAAATGGGTTTCTTTTGTTACATGGTGAAAGGAATTCAGTGCTTCTAAGTACATCCCCATCACTTCTACATACACCAATTAAATACAGGGTGCAACTCTACTATAGACACATTAGTACTGAGTATTTCCAAAAGACATTACAGATGAGAAAATTATACAGCTCATCTTCTAAAACTAAGTTAAGTTTTTCAAGGTTAAAGTTTTTTATGCTTTCTCATCTTAATTTAAAAACATGCAGTGGAACACAGAGCAAGAAGGTAAGGTAGGTTTTTTTCTCTTAAGAAAGAGAAAATAATAAAAAAGGGAAGTTGCTCTCCAGAAGATTTTTTTAGGGTTGTCAGACTGTTATATTATAAACAACCTTATTAGTCCTTTATAATTACAATAGGTACCTCTGGACAAGATCGAGCAGACATGACAAATGCTTCTGACTTCTTTTTAAATCGAACCTGGAAGGTCATCGCTGAACAAACAGAATGCTATACAACTGAGGCCATAAATTGTAAAAGCTAACAAAAAGGTAAGTTTTTGATATTAAAAATTAAAATTGTTCTGTTCAGAATTTTCTGTGTAAAATCTGGAAACAGGAGGATGAAATAGTTTTAAAGGAATAAGTAGGTAAAGAAAAATAGATCTTTAGAAACTTGATCAAATTTTTTTGGCAATTGAACCTGCCATTTTATTTTAATGCAATGTCTTTAGAGTAGTTGCTTTATTTTACAAATACTGTCTTTTAGGTAACACCTTAATGAGTATTTATCCATGTTTGCATTTACTTTTTCTACAGTATTATGATGAAATTGTGGACAGTTAAAATAAAACCAGTCAGTCTGAAATCTATGGGATTTACTTGCTGCTATCCTCACATCAAGTCAGTAATGCATTTTTCTTAACATTTTTATTTTGTTTTAGGATCATTTAACAGTACTGGTAGTTTTGGATTAAATTTAATTTGCATGGAGATAAACAGTAACTTAAGTGACTGGAACTGGAAACCAGTTGATGCATTCACTTTTAAATCTCATGTTTCAGTTTGGAGAGGAAATGTAAGGATTGAATTAGAAAGCTCTAAACTCTTGATGAGAATTAGTGGTATAGAACAGAAGAAAATGAAACCTTCAGTTATTTTCCTTACAGTTAGGCTGAATGAAATTGTAAATCAACAAAAGATTTGGACAGCATTCCAATCATCAGCTTTACCTAATAAAAGTTCTAACAGAGCACTGAGCATACCATTTGAAACAAATATGAAATAAATATGAAATATGAATGACTTTAAAAAGAACCATATGAGAAGTAGAACAGTAATATCACCAAAATTCAAGCAAAGGAAATTTGAACTGAAATGTATGATGGGCAATTAAGTACCTATTTTGACAATTCTAAGTGGTCAAGTTTTTAAAGTATGACACAGAAACCTTAACCTATCTGTATATGAGTGATAAATGAGGCATTTTGTGTCATTACATTGCCATAAATCACCTTCTTTAACTGCTGATGGCTTTTATCAGCTCTAACCTTTTCAAGCTTCTATCAGAGTGCTAACATTTTCAACTTTGACACATATGCAGTTTACAAATTCTGCAGCTGATTAACTCTGGACAGAAGCTCATTGCCATCATTGTCTTCTTCAAGTTTGGTTACAGCTTCAGTGTCTCAAAAACTCACAGGCATCCTTCATATGCCAGAAAATACCATCTCACTTTGCTGGGCTGTGTTGAAAAGGATCCAAGATAATTCTCCTTTTGAAACAAGTAAATGAAAATATACTTTCAAAAGTAGTCTTCCACAGAAAGATTGAAATATGTATAATTATCATTAATTTAAAATAAACTGCTTTCCAAATAAAGGGATAAAAACGGTACGATCAACTTTACATGACTTTATAATATAAACAAGCTTGGAATAAAAAAAATGACTACATAAGAAATGCTGCTGTAAAAGTTTCTGAAGTAAACAACACTAAAAAGTTGAAAAATTTCTAATTATTACAGTGCATTGTATATATGACATGACAGAATCCTGCAATTATAAACTGATCATGATCATGGGCCCTTAAATAATTTTGCGGGATGCCTCACTAAATTCATCTCTCAACTACTTTGTGAATTTTAAAGATTATAAATAGCAATATCTTGAAACTATAAATTTCAAATATTCAATTTCAGCATTTCAGCACTTAGAACATGAAATTAATTCAACCATGATATACTCAGAGTACAATAAATGAAAGAGCAGAAAAAAAAAAGAGGAAAAAATGTCTTATTCTGTGTAAGGAAACCTAGAGATTTCAAGGAACAGTAGCTTTCTGTAGAAATTAATTTACCTATTTGCCTTACACATTCAAATTTTGCTACAAATAGATGATAAAATAGTTTATAAAATCTCATCCAGGTGTTTGACTTATAAAACATTTAAACTTACTGTACTATTCCAACAATAAAAAGACAGCCATATAGTAGCTCTTTCTGCTTTAGTAGCTTCAAGACATAGTAAGAATGGTATCAAAGCTTTAAGCTAAACACTTGTATTTTTGCTATTTTTTAAATTTAAAAACATGCAGAATATAATTGCAGATGTATTTCATCTATTCATTTCAGTGACTCATTCAATGAAATGAATTTCCAAGATATAACGTATCTAGACACTGAAACAAAGCCCAGGTTTAAAAAGATGCTGTCTTTAATAATATTAGTCAGACTGAAATTTTTATGTTGGTTGTGTGACTACCGGAAGCCTGGTACTTCAGATGGTATTAGTTTTGATAAGAGCTAACTAGACATCAGACCTGAATAATGAAACATGAAGAGACAGCCTTGGAACACGTAAATAAGAATGTCCGCAGAGATTCTCATGCAGCTGATTGTCTCTTGTTGATAAACAACACATCTTAGAAAAACAGTGGATGAAGGAAAAATTTTTGCAGCATCACAACTAATTTAGCCTTGCATTGCCAATATTTAAGGCCTATCCATAAAAAATGGAAAGTTCTTTATTTCACTAATAATGTCACGCATCAGAGAAGCTGTTCAGTTACACTTTGACAATTCAGATGTAAATCTTGGAATGTCTGTAAGTATTCATGACAAAGGAACATTTATCATTTAAATAAAAGGACATGATTTCCCAATGTTTGTATCAAAGACTAGTGACGGATGAGAGCATGCTTATCAAATGAAAAGAAGGAACACAGATGCTTACTATTTTGATTACAAAAGGAAAACAAAGACCTCTTTCCTGAATAAAGACCTAAACATTCATAAAGTACACACACAAATATATGTGTAAGTGTAGATAACAAACTGTGCATGCTTAGGAGCTTGGTATGTTCTCTAGCAGAAATGCTACAAATGCTAACTAGAGTAACTGCCAATTTACTTAAGGTCAGAAGAATCCACATAACACTGGACGTTGATAAACTCCAGTTAATTGCTTTTGAATTTCCATATTCAGAAGCAATTTTAGCTTTTTGCTATTAAAATTCAACAAGTAATAAAAGAGAAATTTTTTTGTAACTTGTTTTCTACTGCCTTAGTTCTAGGCTTAAGTTATACCTCTGTAACATCATCCTTATGTAACTTAAAACTGCATAAAATCAATCTAAGTATTACTGAAGACAAAAATGTAGACTATTCAAATGGCATGCAATATTGCAAGATAGTTGTGGAACTTCAGAGCCAAACTTTATTGTAAGCTTTTACATTGTTGATACTCAAGTCACCTTACTTCAATGTCTTGCTTTACGTGTACCCAAATTTTATCCAACTAATTTTGCATGTTTAGGAAGAACTAATAAACATCAAGATTTTTGCTTACTGAACCTGAGAGTCACAACCACTGCCAGTGAGACAGCCAAAATTTTGTTCAATTTGCAGATCCATATGCAGTGGCAAGGTCCCATGAGGTTCAATGATGCCTTCACAAAATGTTGCCAAATGATGATAACCTGCAAGTCCTTGAAATCCATCCTTCTCATTCTCCTTTAAGCAGGCAGTAACTATAAAGAAAATCTCTCTGACACTTTTCCATTAAAATTTTGAAATTAGTGAACAATTTTTTGATATCCTCAAGAAAGTACCCCAGTCACTCTAGTTCTGAACAGACAAAGAAAAGCCTCTTTGCTAACTGGGGAAACATTCATCAAACATACTTGTTTATACCTTGCTGTAGTTGTGAAACAATGAAAGTACTAAAACCTGAAAATAATTTAAGAAATGAGTCCCCCATCACACGGTTTTCAAGAATTTACAAGAGGGAACATTTTACTGTCTCTACAAAAATATGTAATTGAACATAAACTGGTGGTACTGAGGCAGAAAAAAAATATTTGAATCAAAAATATTCTTAATACAACAATATATTTATTATTGTTGAAATAAGCTTTACCCAAACATAAATGCATTTGAAGTTAAGAATGATATAACACAGTGTTTAAAAAAAATACACCAACACCAACAAGCATTTTGCTCTGCCACTCAGAAGCTTTAGTAAGACACATCTGATGATGTGCTTAATGCAACTTAGCTAAATATCCTCGTGTCTGCTTTAATGCAAGATTAGTGTTCTAGGGAAGCAGATTCTTATCCTCTGGAAACAGGAATCCATATTGTACAATCACACAGAATACACAACATGTAGGAAGTTTCAATATATACATTTCGGTCTCATTTTTAATCAAAAGAAACCCTCTCAGAGCTCTCACAGAGGCTGAACAAAAACGTGGTACACCATAGTGACACTGTATTTCTTTTTGTCTAAGCCAAGATTCAGGCACAAGGAATTTGTGCAACTGAGTGGAAATGTGATTCCTGTCCATTAACTGCCTAGGGACTACTGAATCTACTCATTTTGTACTTCAAATTACTCTTAGATTGTGCATTAACCTCACCAGTCCCATGCTTCTAAATGCTTTATTTACTGACTCCTATCTGTAATCAGCTATTGACATTATTTATTTTTTCCTTATATTAGTACATATAGTTTTGTATTCTATACATAGTAATTTATCATTTAATATATTAAAGGCTGCTTAAGACAAACAGAATTCCTCCACCTCTTGGACCTTTTGTGAAAAATTTACTGGATGCTCAATATATATAATATTCAACAGCATGTGAGAATAATTTTTATGCAACTCTGATAGTTAGAAAGATAGATAACTCAATTATTAGATCATCTATCAAAATATTCAGATGTGTAAGAGGCNNNAGATGTTTAAGAGGCTACTAAAAAGATTGATGACTGAGAAAGTCCACTGATTCTCTAGCCATCATATCCACACATTTGGCTAGACAACATTTTTCGCTGCCTTCACAAGCAAGCTTCATTACCCATCACTCCACTGAAAAGAGTTTATTATGAGGCTGCCATCTTGGCAAGACTATTATTTAGATGATAAATGTTGGGGGAAAAAGTGTGTCTAGATTTTTTTTTTTAACATGAGCTTTTTGACAGATAAAACAAACAGCATCTACATTTCTAATTAACTTAAATTTGGCATATACAAATATAGGTCAGTAAAGCTATGATATGCTACTAGATTATCTTCTGTCTGAATCTTGCCCTTCATTTGCAAAATGTAAATTAACTAATTAGAAGAAAAGCAGCATTATTTGTGACAAAATGCTGCTCCTACTTTTTTTGCTTTGTGACATTTATGATCAACTGTAGCCCTTCATTCTAACTTCTAGTAGATGGATAATTATGCTCAAACTAATTTATTAGGCTTTCAGCATTGCAACCCAAATAAAAACTTGAGATTTCTGAAGGAAAAGAAGCACAATAACTGCAACATGTAGCTAAATTACATACTTGCCACTTCATTCACAATATCATGCTCATAACACATCTTGCATGAATACAGGTACAAATATTTTTACTTTCAATATTCAAGTACCTGTCTCAGAGGAAAGTCCCTATTAGCATTCTTAAAATTTCCTTGAAATCTCTGCATCCCTTCTGTATATGATGCACAATAGCAATAATATGGTTCATAAGTACTAAGATAGTATTATAGTTCATTAGTAGTAAGAGTTAAATTTCACTTGATATATCTACTACTCTCTTCAATTGTCATTTGAAATGGATTAGACTAGCACCTCCAGAGTTACAAAAATGAAGAGGGAGCTGATCATTCTTGAGTTTCAGCCCAGCAACTTGACCTTGTTAAATAAAAAATATATGATATCATAGCTTACAGGAAGGCATTCTTTTTGCTTTGGTTTGGTTTGAACTACTAGTAGGTAGATAAAGAACCAACACTAAAAGATACATTGAAAATGTCAGATGTAAATGTCAATTAAAAATTACACGGAATTCTGAAAGGTAAGGTCTGTGGGGGGTTGACATTCTTTGACATAGTGGAGTGTCTGCAACCAGGCCTTTGGCAAGAATAGCAGGATCTATGCTGTCAGCTCTTATCGTACATAAACTTAGATGCTTGTCTAATCTGAATGAGAAATACCAGGAGAACTGGAGCTGAAGCCTTGCAGTAATATGGAAGAAAGCTGAAAATGGTCTATCTACACTACATGAATCTCCTGTGACAAGAAAATGTTTAAGACAGTACAGAAAAATATAAGGGAAAATAATGTAAACAAAGACATACACTGCTTCATTTACTATTTTTTAAGTTCAGGATGTACCAATCTAGCAGTGAAAGAGGCTTATAGAAGAGAATTAAATTGTAACGAAAATCCCAGTTTCGTGTCTGTATGAAATGCAATACCTAAGGAGAACAACGCATGAAAATATACACTTAATATCAATCACTCAAATATAAATGATAATATGATCTGTTAAATAAAATATGGTCTGTTCTTTCTTTGCTTTGACAAACATTAGTTTTGATACAAAATTAAACAATCTACAATGCTCAGCAGAACAATTAACTTATGCTACGCATAAACCATGGTCTCAGTGAAAATATCTTCATGCTGTTTTTCAACCACATTGTTGAAAAGAGCATGACAGGTAAAATCTAAAAACATTCCTTTTGAGCTGGAGTAAAAAAAAAATATTTTTCATGAGCTATATGTTGATTTTTATATTGTTCATGTGTCATTAAATAAAGACAAAAATAATTAATATGAAAGGCTCTTGGAAATAGGCTGAA
>VWYP01010219.1:9306-24937 GCA_013400435.1 Pycnonotus jocosus
AGAGACTCTTACTGGCAATTTAAAAGCTCAGAATATGTGATCTTACAGCACACAATGGTTACCAGAGGCTATATATATATATATATATATCTCATGTAAGATAAAATCTTCAGGAAAAAAAGGTTTTCTTGATAGGATGAGACATATCATGTGTTATTTTTTGTGTTATTGTATAATGATTATTAAAAGTAATTTCAAAACTGGTGTTTATTTATGTGAAATGTGGACAGATTTGCCTTTGCCTCCTGCATCTCAGGTGCTTGATTCTGCGTGAGAAAAACACCCCATGCCTTGAAAGAAGGTCTGCCTTCTTCCTCTGGAAAAAGCTGAATGCAAGGACCTCTTCTTGGGAGTTATCACTATACAGTTGTCTTGTTCTTGTTTTTTCCTTAGAAATCTAAGCCTAGGATGTAGGTTTGAGACATAGAACTGGATTAAATGCACACAATATTTGGTCTGATTCATTATGACTACTCCTATTTTCTGTTCACACAGTCTGCCTGAGCTCACCCCAGCCCAGAGAACATAGCTCTTCAGGGAGACAGCCACACTTTTTCTATTTCACCTCAATCTGGGGAGTGTTGGACTTGCTGAATGAAGCTTTAATTTAAATCAGTATTAGAGAAGGTGATATTAGACCACTGTCTCTCAGTGCACTCTCACACCATCATAGTGATGCTAAACTGCACATATGGTCCCATCTCATAGAGGTTGTGTCTTGCTGACAAGCTTAGTGAGAGCCAAAGAGAAAGCTCTGTACCGATGATTTCTCTTTAGTCTTGTTCAGAAAAAATCCACATGGTACTACTAACTGCTGAAACATTTTCAAAATGTGTCTTTTAAAATTTATTTACAATTACTTCCAGAGGCCTCCATCATGAATTTCCCGCTGTAAGAATAGTACAATCCTGTGACATTTTTCCTTTGGTGCACTGAACTAAATTGGAAGGGAATCCCCACTAAAGTCATTAGAGCTGCTTGCGAGTTAAGGCACTGCACTCATTGTGAAGAAAATTACTGATCTTGGCATACTGTGGATAAAAATAGGGAAACAATTAACTTCTAACATTTTAGAAATGTTAAAATGATATAAAGATTTTACTCTCTGGTAAATTCTCTGAAATAAATAAATTTATTTATATCTATTTATTTTTATCTAAGTAAATTCTCTGAAATGTTGCTAATTCACAGAAAATGTAAATCCAAATTAAACCCATACTTTTAGCTTTCGGTAGGATGAGAAAATAGCTGGAGATGATTGTTGTTCATATTCTTGCACAGATAAGAAATAAATCATTCTTAACTGTCAGGTAGAATTGTGATTAGAAGTGTTGGTCAGTCTTGAATTCTGCCAACAGGAGAGCATGTCCAAAAGAACACAGACAACTGTTGTTGCAAAATATGTAACTGAAGATATCACACACTAGGTAGCCATTTGTGTTCAAATGCTTGCTTAGTAGATATTTATTTGTGTGTTCAGGGCCATAACTCTTGTCCAATTTTGACATGTGTATCCAGATGTTTATCCATTGAAAATTGGTTCTTTAGGATTATTTCAGAAACTTTTTTTTTTTTTTTTGCATAAAAACATGCATTTAAACGTTGCTGAATCTTCACTTTCTACTCATCCATTTTGTGGGAATTTCTTGTGATTACAGGATAGAGTATGGTGACTCCTTAAAATTAGTCTTTTTGTACTGCCAAAAAGGAAAAGAAGAATAAGTGCTGCTGCAGACAGAAGGAATGGCTGTAGGATTAAGGTTATGTCTGCCCAGAATGTTCCTGCTGATAAGCCTGAAGTCCATTCAGTGCTATGGAGATGCATGAGGGCTGTTGTCCCTTTGTGATGGACATAACAGCTGTCAGCACTTTCCAGAATATGATTAAATCCTTTTTGCTTTTTACACACCTTTCATGTGTCCTACTGAAATTCAAACAACATCAAAGGATACATAATTGAGAGACAGGCTTTGTGAAACTGAAATTCTTGTGAATTCTTAGACCAAGAAAACGTTTCCATGTTCTTTTTTTCCATTTCTTGGTCAGACTAAGACTGTTTTTTGCGAGCATGGTCCCTTCCAGCTTTCATATCGAGGCTACTGCTACGCAGTACTGTTGTACAAAAATCGGATGAAATTACCTATTAGAAAATAACTATCAAAGTGGTTACAATCACTTTCATTTTTTAGAACAAGAAAAGTACTGAATATATATTCAGAAAATGTCAACAACATGCTCTACACAAAGCATTCCCATTAACACAGAAACTCCTCTCATCCTTAAGGGGAAGAGATCACAGTCAACTCCATAGCAGAGAGGAAGACTGAAGAAAATAGTGACATTTTACCTGTACAAGTCTGAGGGCTTCCACATTTCCACATTTTTGCTCTTTAGTAGTTGACAGTGTGCTAACTACTACTACTACTTCATGAATCAGCCAAGAGAAACCAGCCATGCAGAAAATTCTTAATGTTTGGAGCCTGTGAGTTGAAAGGGGTTTTTGCCTCTCACCATATATCTCTGTATTACTGTCATTGTCATAGAAAGTTATATTGTGATCCTCAAAGGTTAGACGTAGGAGAATGTATTTGCTAAACAGAGAAGGACATCTCCTTTACATTTCTAATTTGAATTCATTACCAAGCAATGTAGCACCTTCTGGTGTAGTTTCCTAGTGGACATGTACAAGAAATATAACAAGAGAAGGCTCAAGTCAGCATTATTCATTCATAAGACAACTGCAGCATACAAAGATGTAACTCCCATGTTTGAGGTATTTGTGATTCCAGAAGAGCAAATTTCTGAAATTAAAATGAAACCTCATCAGTTAGATAATATTTAGATTTCAAACCAGAAAGGAGTTACTAAGGACTGTCAAAGCCTTATGCCATGTAAGTGGAAATATTTTATGCATGCAGATGGTCTATGGTCTATTTGGCTTACTATTACAGTGAAACAGGTAGGAACATAATGATATCTTACATAAAAATGTTTCTTTTTGATCATTTACAGCTGTTTTTCTTGTTTTCATTGTGCATTTGAGCAACTGTTTGTTTCAGTCAAGGATTAAATTCCTCCCTACTGGAATGTATACTGGAACATATTTAGTACTCAGGAAATCCTTGCTAAATAGAAGAGTGCTAAAAATGGAAATCATATTATATTCTATATTGAAGGCAGATTAGTACAGTTCACTAGCAGGTATGTTGTAGAAAGCTAGGATTCCAAAGTGCTTGGAATCACTATTAATTTATCAAGTCCCTTTCCAAAGAAGGAGACAATAGTAAAACAAATGGTGAGTCATGAATTCCACGATCACCAAACCTACAGCTCTATTTCCTATTATAGATAATTTCAATTGAACATATATGGGTTTTTTCCTTCCAGCTCCATAGAAAATTTAAGAAGCTGTAGTGTATGACAGAGAGAGAACCTTAAAGCAGCCAAGAGAAGAATCTTCCACATGTGAAGAAAATCTTGTAAAATTTGATGTAAAATTCAGGGTGATTTTACTGAGGAGAACTGGAGCTTTTCAACTACCATACCCTGTGAGGCACATTATCTGCAGGACCTGATGCGAGACGGCAACTGTGAGAGAGCACAAGATTTCGTCCCATGATCTCTGTGCCTCTGGAGATGCATGTTGCCATTTCATTTGTCCTTCTACCTCTGAAGAGAAGGGTGAGAACCATAATCACTTTCTCAAGGTGGTATTTTATTGCATCACAGTATTTAAAAAAATAAAATATAGCAGAATTTCTGATTTTAGAATACAAATAGATATTTCTCACAGTAATAATAATTTTCAAGTATTATTATTACTATTTATAACTATGCCATTTTTTGCATCCTCATCTGAATTCTTGTTTGTGGCAGTCTTGGTGTCTTTATACCACATGTCAGAAGTAATATCTTATTGTTAATTCAGTGAACATCCAAATTTGCCTGTGATTTTCTGTCTTTTTATTTCCTGTACAGCTGTTGAAATGGAGTACATTCCTTTCTGGTTTTTTAGTACATCTGCAAGAGAGCCATGAGGGTCCATATGCTTAACACCCTCCTGCAATATTTCATAACACTATGGAGCTAAGTGGTAGTCAGAGAAATCGATGGAAAATAACTCACTGCCATTATTATTTTTATCCATTAATTTACTGAAATAATTGTTCTCATCAATTATCTCTAATTTATTTGCAGTTATTTCAGCATACTGTTACTTTATACACATATGTAATTCCTTTATCCACATTTTTTAGTTCCTCCACTGCATGCAATGCTTAAAATGTCATTAAAAGCCATGAAAATCATAATCTTGTGAAGACTTTGAAATTCAGATTTTTTTTTCAAAAGATACATAAAATTCTGAGATACAGTCAGGCATGAATGGAACAAAACAATTCAATTTATTTTATACGGTTACATTCACATGAAGTTTCATAAAATTATATTTCTTTTCCTGAAAGACAAGAGTAATAGCAAGATAAAACCTTGCAGAACTGACAACAGTGTCTTTGGTGCATGCAGAAAGTGACAAAAGAGTGGTGTGATGGATTAAAAAGAAATGAATGTTAAAATAAAAAACAGAGGCAATTTTTTTGTCACCTAGAGAAGGTGATTGTGATCCATACAACTTCAATGTAAAGATAAGGGAGAGATTAAATGAAAGTTACAAAGAAGAAGAGAGAGATTAAATGAGAGAAAGCTGCCAATACTTGAGAAATCCCCCCAAAAAGGAATAGTTCTGCATAGTCATGAGAGAGCTGATAGGAGATCCAGATAAAGTAGGTAGAAGTTGATTGACAGGGCCAGCATAAAGAAAATCTAAAGGGAAATTTTGTAATGAGAAGGGGAAACTTGCCTTTGCTGTCATAGAAACAGTACTACACCTCAGGTCTCTGAAGAAGAATCTGGCCTCACTATTATGAACTCCTTAAATTTAAGGATTAATATCTTCTAATATCTTTTAATACAGACTATGACAAAAATTATTGAAATACCAGTGTAACCTTATGATAACAAAGGGTGGTCGTTCTCAAAGCATATGTCTTCAAGCATTTAGAACAGAGGAGAAAAGGGAGGACAGAAGAGGTACACAACCAGCTATTGTCTGCATAACGAAATCTGAGAATCTCTTGTAGATTAGAAAAATAGAAATACTATTGCTTTGTAAATCTAGATCTAAAATATATCTAATTTTTCTATGTTTATTCTTTGCTGACTGGTGCAGCATGTGCTTTACTGGTTGAAGGTCTGGCTGAAGGCTATCAACCTGTGAATTCTGGCGCTCCTTTTGATCCTTTTCCCTAACTCCACAGAGACACCAGGTCACTTCACTTGACCTTCAATTAATTCTGTCATCCTGTTTTCTGAGATGACAGTAACAGGTGAACATGTAGCTTTTTCTCCAGGTGCATGCACAGTTTTTAGTCACTAGTCCCATGTCGCTGCTGACCAAAGTGTCAGAGTTAGCTGAGACTGAGCTGGTTGTTGTAATACTTCACTCTTGATGCACAGAACAATTCTGGTCAGTGCTGAGCCCTCAGCAGGTGCCCAGTTGATGATGAAACTGCCTGCATTGCACTGCTGCTTTAATAACACGGAGGCAAAAAGTAAAAGTAGGAATAGGTAGCAGCATAGCAAGAATAGTTTCCAAGGCCTGTGAGGGTCAGAAATACTAAAATGATCCTTAAAATTTTGGACAAATGAGTGTTAGAAGATAAGGAGAAACACCATCAGCGGTCAAGGCAGGAACTACAACTGTTAAAGGGCAGGACTTCCAGAGCTGGGGCAGCTGACCTGGCCTCTGCTCTGGAGATGGAGGGATGAAGGAGACACAAGGGGGCCTGACACACTGACAAGTGGAGGTTTGAGAGAAACAGGAGGAAGAGCTGGAGGTGTAAAATTTATATGTCACTTTTTGTAGCACCTATTTCAAAGAGAGGTGATTACTATTTGTTTGTATTTCATTTTTGAGTCTAGAATATTGTACTGGTACTTCACAACTTTTACATCTTTGCTTTTTTTTGTATGCACATTTTCTTTTCAGAACAGTCTGCTTGGATTTTGCCAACCACGATGAAGCAGGATTTTTGAATACCTATGCATATTTTAACTGTTAACTTTCCTGAAAATGTTGTGGCTTGCTTGGCAAAATACTTGAAATCCATACAGAATTCCAGCCTATCCAATTCAAAAGACTGAATTTGTCAAATTGGAGTTACATGAACTCCCTAAATAGACAAAACCAAGCAGGTTGTATCAAAAAATTTTCAAGTATAGTGGAATGGATGATTACAGTTTGTATCACATTACTTCTTTAATACTTTTAACAGACCCATAAAAAAATTGTATGCAATATTTTGCACATATAACAGCATTCCAGAGCTAGGCTGCAGTCTCTTTAATTACATGAATACTTTCATTGATTTATATGAGATGCTTCATATAAATAACCATAAAAAAGTCTATTCCCTATGCTCACATACTAGCTTGCAGTTTTGTAAGGTTATGGTAGTGCAATGTGCTTGATATTAAATTCTTACTGACAAATGAGGAGGTTTATTTTACTGACCAAATTGCAATGTGTGCAGATTAATAAAAATATGACTTACTGGGTTCCATGGCATGTGTATAGAGGAGCACGGAGGATTTATGCAGTTCTGTAGGGGGAATGCTGTGTTCTGAAGAAGTTTATGAGTCTTCATCAAGTGGAGAAACACATGAGTTATGAGATTCTCTTTAAAGCACTGTTATTTGCTGAAGTAAAAATGGCCAGCTTCCCTGGCTATATGACATTCATACCCCACAATCTGAGGAATTGAGGAGAGAAAGGGCAGCAAAGTTGTCCAAATGGAGACCTGTACCCAGTGGAGGAAACAGCCAACAGGAACCTCGTGAAAATCAATGATTCAGTGCTGAGTCATGCACATGGGAAGGCAGGACATGCAGAAATACAGGCCACCAACATTACATTGTATTGAGATCAGCACAGTCAGTGGGTGGAAGGAAATCAGTACCCTGCATTTCTTCTCAGATACACACTGATCACCTGCAGCGAGGCTTATTCAGCCTCAAGAAGAGAATTTTTTGGGGGCATGACCCAAACAAGAGCCAGTACTTCTGGAGAGATTATTGAGAAGATGGAGCCAGGATCTTCCCAACAGTGCATGGCAGGAGGATAAGAAAATGAACACAAACAGCAACAGCAGAGGTTGTGACTGGATAAAGGGACAAAAGCATTTTCCTGATTAGGGCAAGGAAGTAATGGCACAAGTTGTCCAGAGAAAATGTGCAGTCTCTATGCCAGTTTACAAAACACAAGCTTTTTCCGCACCTGGCTGGTTAAAGCCCTGAGGAACCTGGTCTGTCCCCAGCTGGACCTGCTGTGAGCAGGGGGTTGGATTGGAAGTCTTCTGAACTCCCTTCCTGCCAGAATTGTTTAGTGGCTCTGTGATCCTTCATAGCCATTGCTCCTCTAGGCTTGGCAGTAGGACAGGACATGCACCTGTGCCCCAGGAAATGCCTGTGAGAGAAATTAGTAGCTCTTTCTTGCTCGCTTTTTGCTAAAAAAAGGATGTGGAACATCCAAAAACCTCACCCTACTATTTATCATGTGTGATATCTCTGAGAGACATCAGTTCATCAATAGCCACAGCCATGTTATTCTTGGGCTATGTCTTATGACACAAAATGAGTGAAAACTGTAGAAGTGAAGGTGGAAAGCCTTGTGCATGTCCTTGGAAGGTAACAAGAAGAGGTGGGAACACTGTTTTTCAAAAACTGCTTACTGGTACAAGAATAAAGGAGCATGAATCTTGTTCCTCAGCCTGAGGATTGTGTAAGAAAGGGATAGCTGGGAACTGAGGTGACTGAGGTGACTGAGGTGACTGAGGTAAGCCTACGACAAGCCTCAGCTGCACTGTTAAAGAGCTCTCAGTCAGTTCAGTGCCAGCAGCTGCTTCAGTGAGGCTGCCTGAAAGAGCATATATCCTCTGCTTGCTTCAGTCTGTGCCAGCAAAGTCACCACTCTGACAAATTGATTACATTGAAAACA
Organism: Pycnonotus jocosus; assembly: GCA_013400435.1. NCBI lineage: Eukaryota > Metazoa > Chordata > Aves > Passeriformes > Pycnonotidae > Pycnonotus > Pycnonotus jocosus. Next base: position 17,360 of record VWYP01010219.1, read on the forward strand.
GCATTGCTATTAACAAAAAGCCTTGCTCTGTGCAGTCTTCACAACTGGGTAAAACATGACTAGGTACAAACAAAAATATGCTCTCTAGAATATTTAGGATACTAAAAAAACATTCTTGCAGCACACTAGCAGAAATCTATTAATAAATCCTGATCAATTTTGTCCTTTTGAGTTAAATGTGATTCTTGCTCCAGTGGGGTTTTCCTGGAAAGAAGGAAGTTAATACAACATGCTGTACCAGAAAATAAGTTATACTGGAATGAATAAAAAATGATCTAACAGTAATCCACTTGCCTAATGATTTTTATTTAAAAATTGGAATAGTCAATTTAAGGAAAATCTCTTACCGGTCCCTTTTATTATAGCAAATGACTAAGTTAGAGCTGTTATTTACTCATCCTAAATCATACGTCTAAAGAGCACTTCATGAAAACAATTATAAAAAAACACTGCTTAATTTTGCACCTCTTCCTGCTTTCATAATCTTTGTCAAGTGAATGGAATAATTTCTACCATTTATGTTTTTATTACAGTATTTGTCATTAGAATGAGGTGTCACAAAGCATTTAGACTGTCTCTTATTTCATGAGTTAAAATAGTATGACATATTGTAGTGTCCTTTTTAATTTTCTGCATTTCCCTCTGTTCCTTTATGATGCTCTCTTTATCTGCATATCTTCTACAGAGAAGGGCAGTGGAGCTGGTGAAGGGTCTGAGGAGCAGTTGAGGGAGCTGGTGTTGTTTAGCCTGAAGAAAAGCAGGCTCAGGGGCAACTTTATCACTCTCTACAGCTCCCTGATAGCCAGGTGGAGGTCAGGCTCTTCTCCCAGGCAACTAGACAGGAGAACACGACACAGTCTCAGCCTGCTCCAGGGAAGGTTCAGGTTGGACAGTAGGAAGAATTTTTTTCAGAGAAAGTGTGTTTAAACATTGGGAGTGGCTGCCTAGGGAAGTGGTGGAGCTCCATCTCTGAAGGTGTTTTAGGAAACACTGGACATGATCTCGGTGCCATGGTCTGGCTGACAAGGTAGTGTTTGGTCATAGTTTGGACTTGATCTTGGGCCTTTTCCAACCTGTGTCTGTGATGCTTCATTCTAAGATGGTAAATGTGAACTTGCAAAATATGAATGAGCAAATGACACAAACCAGAATGTCTCGTGGAAATAATCCCAGTGTGTCTATCCACACAGTGTGATCTTGTCAGCACATTTTGACTTACCTCAAAATGGCATTACAGGCGTGTCAGCAGCATTGGTACAATGATGCTGTGCTACACAGTGCTATGAAAACCCAAAGTAGTCAGGGAACATCTCATTGCCATAAGATGTGAAAGATACACAGAAATATAGGACATTTCTACTCATATCTAGTTGTGAAACTGTTGCTAATAAACTGGCAAGATTTTAAAAAATCCCCTTTTTTGATATTTAAACTAGTATTTGACAATGACACATTAAGATGAAACCCTTAAAGGGATAATTTATCTTACATTGGCTCAGTATAAAACTCTTTTATATTGAAATATCTAGTCCTTGTCAATCTTGGAGATGTTTCAACTGCAGTTTTTAATGGCAGTAATAGATGTTTAAACTGTAGGTTTTTACTCACTCCTATGACTAAACAGAAAACAGCCTGTCATTGTGGTTGAGTCAAAGTACATGCAAACATGGTCCATCCCTGACACTGTTAAGATGAAAAAAGAACTGAAGAAACAGTGTAATGGATTGTATAACTGCCAACAAAATTTCTTTAACTTAGATATAATTTAAAATGCAGCCTGAATCAGACAATGTGACTGGTGACTCCTTGTCTCACTTAATCTTTTCTTCACTCTTGGATGATGATAGAAAAATAGTTGCAGAGATCACACGTATAGTTAATATAATTTAGAGCTTCCTTCTCAAAGAAAAACATTAGCTAACTGGCAGCAACTTGCTTTAGAAAATCCTGGACACTTTCATGCAGTCTTTGGTCCCAGAATGGTCTTTTCTTACAATATGGATATTGTAACAAGAGGTACAGAGTTAATATTTCAGATGAAATACAAATAACTCTGATACTTTATCTTAGATTATCAAGAAATTTGTGAGAACAAAATACCAATTTTAGTGGTCAAGAATACACATTGCTTTTGTTTTGTGTGAGCCTCATAACATGAAGGGACTAAACTGAATATTATTTGTTACTGATTTGGGCTGAGAAATCTTGCAACTGATACAGCATAAACTCATTCCATCATATTGCCCTTGGTGGTAGGTTACATAAATAAATGGTTGGAAGTGCCTTCTAAATCATAGGTCTTATGAGTGTGGCTCACAGGATTCGCAGAGGAGGAGCAAGACTTACAGAAAACTCAGTGTGACCGAATACCTGATGACTGGTTCTGAAACACATGTGAAACAAGGTAAAAAGTAATGGAAGCTGGGAAGCTACAAAACACAGGGTGTTGTGCTGAGAAAGTCTGAGAGTGTTCCTCTGTCATGACAGCAGGATATGAGAAATGATGGGAGCGTGGCTAAAGATGGATGCTTGGGCAGGACTGATGAACAGGACAAGGGAAGATAACAATACACACTCCTTTTCATGGGAGGAAATGAAGGCATGGAGGACTGTTGAGTACCTTGTTATCGTGTCTCCCCTTGCAGAGAAATAGTTTGTATTTTTCTTTAAATCAAAGATTTTGCATATCTCCATAAATCCTTCTTCTCTTTCTGATGAAGCCTTCTAATTTTTTTAATATACTCTGTGATATTAAATGCACAGAAAGTAATCTAAATAACCACAATTATGTTCATTTAAATTAAATATACATTTTTAAAGAAAAAAATTAAAATTAAATACAAAAATATGACAATCTAAAAGTAGTATCAAAGCTTGATACTACTACAACCTTGACAATTTGTTTCAATAAATCAAGTTATGTGCTATATCCATGACCTTCTTCAGATAGGAAAATTAAAGGTTGCATAACTGCAGTGCATAACACTTTTTCTGTGGTGAACTGCTTCAGACCAAGTTTCCTGTCATTGAAAACTGTGTGAAACTGAAGACGCCAGAATTCTGGTTCTGCTTCCAGCTGATGCATGCAAAATAAGTGCTACAGGGTGGGTGGTTGCCACAGGGACACACTGCTGACTGTTCAATTTTCCCACCAGGGCGTCCAGCTTCTTTTCTGCAGGTCTGCTCCCATGCAGTCAGTCCCTTGAGTGTAGTGTTTCACCGGGCTATTACATCCTAAGTGTAAAACTTACCATGTTTGTGTGTTGGTCCCCATGAGATTCCTTCTGGGCTTCCCAGATTACAGTTTGTCTAGCAAAATACTACAGGAGGTGGTGTGGAAAGGCAAGATAAATGTCACCTGTACATGGTGGTGGCCATTTCATTGTGGAAGCAAATCAGGTGGTAAAGTAAAAATTTCTCTTCATAAATCCACACTTGCTGTCCCTCTCATGCTTCAAAATGATTTTTAGGAGGAACTGCTACATAAAACCCTACAAGTATTAGAGTGGATTTGGCTTTCCTGCACTTTTCTAGATTCTCTTGCTTGCCTTTTTGAATATGAGTTTAACATTTGTCTTCTACCAGTTAGTGCTCCTTCTTCAATCTTCTCTTTTTAGAATACAGGTATTTCCATTTACTCTTTAATTTAAAACACTTCTTGTTATGTTTCAATTCAATAGCTATTTCAGTTCAAATATAGTTTGACCCAAGCTTAAAATGATGAGTCTGCATGTAATTTAAAAAGAAGAAAATTATAAATAACATAAAAATGTAATAAACATAGATAAATTATTGGACTCTTTCTAGAATAATGAAAAGAAAAAGTGAATAAATACTTGTGAAACTAGAGAGCTATTTATTTAAATTATTATAAAGCGTATATTTCGGCAAAATAAGCAACAAAACAAGGGTAAAGGTTTCATATTTTAATGTTTATGTAAGTTGACAAGAAAAAATTCATCAGGAAAGTTACAGGAAATGCAAATACAGGACTTGATTAAATAAAAATTTCTTGTTTTCTATTTTCAATTTGCTTACAATATTTTTTTTTAAATTTACCAGCAGTGCCCCAAGTGAGCATCTACCCCAGTCTTTTAGCAGAATCTGCAGCTTCTCATTGAAGTGCCATCCAAAATAATATCAATGTACCTATTAGTACATATTACATATTACCCATATAGTACACTAATTACATATTAGTAATTTAGACTTAATATTTACAAGGAACCCATTTTTCTCCTTCAGTGTGCTTTACTGCTGCATTTATCATGACTGTCTTTTCCAGTTCACTCATTGAGAACCTATGAAATTCCTTGAGGACTTTTTCCTTTTAGGACTTTCTGTCTTTAGAAATAAATTAACACAATCTTATATCTGCCGTATCTGCAAAATACGTTATTAGTTGCAATTGTTTTTACTATGACTTAATCAACACTAACATGGCATCTATGTTTAGAGTACTAACTTTTAAATAATCAGTTTGTGAGCAGGCAGCACTCTAGGGCAACTAAAAATTAAACACTAAGTGCTGATAGGCAGGTGCTCAAAATTACACATATGTCAAACTGGTAACTGGCTGAGCAACAAGCATGGCATGCACAGACTCTGAATATGAGACATTCTCTGAAGTGTGTGCAATTCAATTGGTGGTTTTGTTTTCCTTCAAAGGAGAGGTGTGTATCAAGGAAGAATATCAATGCTGAGATCGATCATGATTAGAAAGTCATTAACTAGTACTTAAAAATCTACTTTATTGACTTTTAAAGATCTGTTTAGCACATGTTTGTGTTTTAGTATGCTTAATTTGTTTCATTGTCTTCAAATGTTGCTCCAAAAGGGAAACTGATTATGCAAATCAGCTATTTATTTGATGTTATCCTTTTGTTTATATCAAATGTACCTAAAATCTCCTTTCCCTGAAGACAGCACAGGCAAACAGTCACACAAGAAAAAGCCCACTAAAGTGATCTATCTTTCACATTTGCTTTTGTTGCCTATCATGCTCTCACACAAACTCAGACAATTAATATCCATAGAAAGGGGGTGGGAGTTAAGTTTCTAGGTGGAGCTTATCTTTGTATTGATAACTTAGTGGTATCTAGAAAACAACAATGACATCATGAGAGATTGACTTTTATGCAACCTGAACCTACAACAGCTGCAGCTCCTCCTGGCATACCACTGCTCAAATTCCTTTGGTTGTGATTCTCCCCAGGCATTCCCAATCACACACTGGGGTTTCCCATGTGACCATGTGGTTATCACTACCTAAAAACACTTTTTTTTTCTCTTTCTGATTAAATTCAATCTCCAGCTCAGTGACTCATGGTGGTAATTATCCTTTCCCCATGTAAAAGTAGCATGCAACACATTTTATGACCTTATCCTGAGGCAGCTGGTCCTTTGACATAAAAATCCATTAATCTGTCCAGCTCGGCTCCTCAGAATATTGTCAAGAGAAAGTATCTCCTGATGCTCACATATTCCCCCACCTTCACTGTTACAATTGCTACTCAAGCTAAAGCACAAGTCCTGTCACTTGTTCACTCAATTCAAGAGGAAGAAAGAGTGAGGAGGGGCCAAATTAGGAGCTTCTTTAGCTGGATTTACCCATCTCTGCAAAGCCATCGCTGAGGAAAGTTTGTATTTCCTACCAGCACAATTAGACAAAGGGAAGAAGAAACTCTGCAAGGGGACTTGAAAGTCCTTGATTCTCATTACTAAGGTTTTAAAATAGTCCAGCATTCCTCATGCAATGTGTCTGCTGAGAATGATTTCCCTGTTTCTCATTATGTATGAATGCCAGTGCACTGTGCAGCACAGTTGATTAATAAGGTCAGAATTAGAAACTGAGAGCTTTCCTTTTCTTAGCATCTACTGCCATTTTCTCTCAACAAGGTTTTCTTTGTAGATTTTCTGTGACCTGAAACATAGGTCTTACTGGAACAGAAGTTACATATTTTGTCACGTAGAGCTATGAGGAGTGTGTGGTGTCTTACATTTTTTAAAAAAAATCATATATTGTGTTTTGAATAGTTTGTATTAAAATCTTTTACTCGCTATAGAATACTTTGGAAAAATGCATTAATTGCTAGGAAACTTCTTTTTTATCAGTAAATAAGCTCTATATACTCAGATAGCATTTTGTTTTCAGAAGGATAAGTCATTCCTTTATCTGAATTTTGAATAAAGCAACTCAGTGTCTTTCAAGTGTCACAATGCCATCAATCCACTATGACTAAGTTCCTCATTGATACAGTGACTAAAGCCATGAATTTCAAATTAATTCTAAGTTATTTTAGCTGTCTACAAATTACACAACCTTCTTCTTACCACTGCAGCCAAAGTTTTGTGTATCAAACTACCTAACACCTATCCAACTATATTTTAGAAGCATATTATCAAGTGTCCATTAGTTCTTTCAAAAAAAACCCCTTATGTCCAGATTTACAAATGTTTGTTTTATTTTCTTTTTATTTTTAGATTCTTCCATTTCTTTTCCTGAGGTTATGCAATTCTTAATCCTGTGATATTAACTATAATAACTGGCCTGGAGATTCCTGGTGATCCTTCAATCAGCTCAGATTTTTGGTTTGAAAAATGTCATGGAGAAAAACCCTAAAAACCATTACAGTCCCCACCAGTGTGGCACATAAAAAGAACAAAAGCTAAATGGAGAAGATTTTATCCATATTCATCCTCAAATTAACCTAGTGCAGAAATCAGAATTTGAGGGAATCACTGACACATAGAATGGTTGGCTGAAAAGAGATTCTGCTGCTTGAGAGAGGACTGTTGGAATGTAAGAACTGGGCCAGCTCTGACTTTGTTCAGCTAAGTAGGACGGACTCTTCACAGCCTTTCTGGATACCATAACCCTTTCAGTACTGCACTGCTCTCCTAAAAATGTTCTTTACATCCAACCTGAACTTTCAGCTTGAAAGTCATGGCTGCTGCTGCTTTTATTTTCTTCTGTTTCTACAGGGAGGAATTTCATTCTGTGACTTTGAAACACCTGTTCAGGTATAGGAAGGTATTAAGTTACCTATCAACCTTCTCTTTGTCAGACTAACTAATCCCATTTCTCAATACTGCTCCTCCTATGTCACATGTCATTAGCTGTCTTGGTAACCTCCATAGATTCCTTCCAGTCCCTCAATATCCAGCTGGAACAGCAGGCCCAAAACTGCACACTGTACTCTAGACACAGCCTCATCTCTACATGGAAGAAGATGAATTTATCTTCTAAATCAGGCTGTGCAGTGTGTGGCTACTTATTCTGCATTTGTGATTGAGGCGCACAGTGGCTCATACTTTGCAATAACATCCAGGTCCTTCCCACCATGGATAGTGCTCAGTCAGTTGGTTCTCAGTTTTGGTTGATGGAAAGGATTTTTCTGTCCCAAATTCAATCCTTGCCCTTCTTGTGGTGTGCTGAGGGTTAGATTTGTTTCTTTTTTACTTACAGAATTTTTTTCCCATAAGTTGCTAGGAAACTAACTACTGGGTACTTATGGGTACTTAAGCAAAACAGAAAAAGGAGCCAAAGTCCAGCGAGGAGTGTAGCACCTGGCTACA
>VWYP01010228.1:0-41555 GCA_013400435.1 Pycnonotus jocosus
TTTATATGTATTTATATATATGCGTTTGTCTACGCTGTCTGGCTGATACGAAACATCTGCAACCTATGTTTGCCTCTGCTGTCTTGCAGAGAGTCACATGGCTGATCTTTATTAGTTCTGGGATCTACTCTAGAGCTATGTACTTCTTTTTGTAGGTCTGTAGTCCTTTGAAATTTATTTGATTTCTGCTCTACTGGTCACATTTGTGTGTTACCACTGTCATCAAAGTCCATCAGACACCAGACCATTCCTTCCTTCATGAAGCCTTATTTCAATTGCTGACTTTGTCATTCAAAATTCAGGTACTTCAGGCTTGATCTCATTCACAAGTTTTATAAGCACAGGGAGTAGTTTAAATTGATTACATCATTCAGAAAGGATTAAATTTATCACATTGTAGTAATTTAAATTTGCATATGGTTATGAGCTGGGATGAAAGAAAGTCAGAAATTTTTATGGAATTTATGGCATTTAAAATTAATAGCATATCTATCCATTCCAAAAGCACCATTTGCTTAAAATTACAGGAACTTTACATTGACCTCTGCAATAAATAAAAGAAACATATTACATAATATTATTGATTATTTAAATTTTCCTTCATATATTAAAATATATTCATATATTTAAAATTTAATAATAGACTTTAGCTAGTTTTTGAAATGGTAGCTTAGTGAACAATACTTTGCTAATAATTTACTGAAAGAATTTTTATCTGAGAGTCAAAGTGTTTTTGTTAAATTAATTTTTTTTAAATTTAACTGGACATGAGGAACATGATCAATGACTAATATAAGTATCATAAACCTTATTTACTAGCCTGTGTGATCCCACTTGTATGCACAAAGCTGATTATGTCTCCAGTGAAACAGTTTCAGTATTGTCTTTATTTTAATTTAATTTTAATATCAATAATTTAATGGAAAGTGCTTTGTAAACAGCAAGTGTTGAGTCATTTTTAAGACTTATATTGAAAGTGTATCAAAGTGGAAAGACAATGGAATTTTAAAGTTAAAATCAAAGAAAGTTTAATTTTTTGATGGTAAATAATATAAGGCATAGCACAAAAATACTAAAAATGTACAGAAATGCTAAAAAATACTAAAACCATCTTTTTAAATTCATCATATTAAAACTGATAAATGCATATTGTCATCAGCCAAATTAAGGAAAGCTTCTAGGAGTCATCAGTGAAAGATACAAAAGGCAGAAAAGCAAGGCTCTAGTAGTTCTGGAGAAAACTTTGGAGTGCATTCTCTTTTGTCTATTTAAAAATTGTAGGTATTTAATAATTTTAAAGTTGAATCAAACTTTTGAAATGCATATCTCATTTCATATTTATCCCTGTTTCGATTTGGGAACTGGACCAGAGAACCTCCAGATGAAACTTATAATCTTATTTAATGTACTAGGTCTGTGGTACATAGGTTCCGTTCTTCACCAGTTGAGTTGTTGCATTTCTAGAATGAAATTCCTGTAAAACATGGGAACTCTTCCTGTACTGAATTCAAGACAAGAAGGAATTAATGATGAAATTGTTTCTCTGGACAGATAAAGATGTCTTGTCACTTTCCTGGAAAACCAAACCAAACCAAACCAAACACCTGATAAAGGTTATTTTTCACTTAGCATACTAGAAAAATTTGGAGAGAGGGAGAGTGGGGGGACTAGAATGGAGGAATTTTAGAAGGAAAATATAATATGAGGTCAATAAATTTTATTAAAAAATTGTTGCTTTGTTGCAAATTAAAGGAAAAAAGCTTTCCTGAATTATCCTGAACTATCTCAAACTATCTCATATGTATAATTTTTGAGGAGAGCTGTAATTTGTGAGCTCTCTATTTCTGAGTCTCCCAAGCCTTTTTTGCATAAAATCTCTTCTATGACAAAATTTGATGGGAAGTCTATACCCAGTGATGCCTTTCCTCAATACAATAGCAGGTAATTTCTGTTGCTTAAAAACACCTCAAAAAAGGTATTTTAGGGAACAGAAATTGGCAAAAGTAGATGCTGTGTTGCAAGGAGATTTATTTTAATTGTATCTAATTATGGTTTTGATACCTTCAAAACAAAAGAGTTGCATAGAAAAATGATTAATTTTGACAAAATTAAGTAGTGTTTAATCTACAAGAGATCTACGGTTCAGCAGAAGTTAAAAATTAAGCAGGAATTTTTGGTTTAAAGTCCTTCAAGTAAAACAGCCCCTGCGGGTTTATTAAACTTAAGAGAGAGAAATATTTGTAGGCTGCAATTCCAAATTCAATTCTACAATAGTATTAGCTTTTCAAGTTGCAGGAAGTTTGTCAATATATGAATAGCTTCTATCTACAACAGGAATAAATAGAGGAAAATAAATATGCTTCTGAGTACCAGAGTAGCCTTTTTTCTTCCATGAATTTTTCATAGACTTATTTCTAACTAAAGAAAGCATGGGTAGTTTTGTCACTCAAATTTTGCCTTCCACTCTGTCCCATTTGGTATTTCCAAGGTAACTTGACAAAAAGGAAAGCTATACAATTTTGCAGACATAAAATAACAACAACAACACCATCACCATCACCATCAATCATCACCAAAAGATGTATAAATCTAATGATTATGAAATCTAATTACAGGAATGCTCAGGATTAATAGTCAGTTTTTTAAATGAAGCATAGAAAACATATGTATAATGTGTTCCTGTCAGTAAAAATATGACTTTATGCAGCTTTTATGTCTTTTTAGAGTACTGGGAACAAAAAAGATCACCAACCCCAAAACCAGCCTAGAAAGATGAGCAATTGTATCCAGAGAAGATAACTGTAAATTCCAGTGATTTTGAAAAAGAACATGGTAAAAAAGGAGAAAATTGCATGAAGAATGCTCTTATTTTGTTATTATGAGTTTACTAAAAGCCCTCTTTTTTCCCACTTTCATACCCTGGCACATCAGTGGTAAAAGTGTCTGTATCCTAATGCTTGGGTGTCACATTCTTCGTTCAGTAGCCAACACAAGGTCCCTTGAAGCATTGCTTGGACTGCATGACTGTACCTTGGTACATAATTTAAAATCTAATTAAAGCATACAGACATTTTAATTGCTCAAATTTACAGTTCAGCTCTTCTGAAATTTGTGGTTCAGGAGAATGTTCAGAAGAATCACAGCACCCCCTCTTTATGCAGGGTGAAGAGGCAGTTCTCCTCAGTTGCCTGATTTGTTCTGGATCACAGCAAGAGATGGCTTTGCATCCTGAAATGATAATTTACTTAACTTCCAAATGTTTGTTTGGTCTGAAACACATATGGAAACACCTGTGAATGAATGTTCTGAAATATCTGTGCAAAACCCCCTTTTGCCTGCTCCAAAAATTCCCTGGAACAACCCAACAAGGAATAGTTTGTGTGCAAAGTTTACCTGAGTAAACTGAGCAAAGGCTGAAAAATATTTATGTGTTTCGTATTTGAATTCACTATAAAACACTTGGCTCAATCGATTGCCTCAGGGTCAGTTTTTAATATTCTCTTCTGTAGGCTTTGCTTATGTTTAAGAAAAAAAAACCCCATGTGCTGACTGCTGCTGTTTCACCAAGGATCATCCTCAAAAACTTTTCATTTTGAGTGATATCTAATTACAGTCAATTTTGTATTTGTGCTAATCTCTAAAGTGCGCTGCAAATTCAGAGAGAACATTGTTTTGTTATCTAAAGCAACCATAAAGCTCTTAAAGGTGACCATTACAGATTGCACGCCAAAATGCTTTCAGTTCCTATTTGTGCCCTTGTTCTTAGCAAAGATGTTTTCAGAAAAATAATCAATATTAGGCCCTCTAGTCCCCACCTTCTAATTATCTAATTAGGCACAGAAATGTAACACAAACCACTACACTTTTTTTTTTTTTTTTCTTTTCACAGTTACTTATTTCAGCTCTTCTCCCTAAGGAGGGTTATCTTGCTCCCTAAATTTTAATTTATTAAGTGTTTCACCTGAAAGCAATCACCCTTGCAGTCAATTCCCAGAATAAAACATCTGCCTTTTCAATTCAGACAGCTTATAAATGAAGAAATACACCAGGGACACAGAATTACGTTCTCTTTCAGAATGTAGAGGTGTTTTACTCAGGTGGTATTCCAGCATCAGTCAACTTGTTCTGAATTATGAATAAGCTTATTATTGAACTGGGCTAGGGAAAACACAATTAGCATACATTTCCTCAGCTCACTTCCTAGGTTTCTCATGTTTCAGATCTTTTTTATTAATTATTTTTCCTATACTAATTGACCTTTACAGGGGCTACCTGAGGCTTATAAGTCCTTTGACTGGGAGTTCTACCAGACCTAATATTTTCTTGAAGCATGTTTAATCTTGAACATTACAATTGTGGTTTTAGTGCTATCTGAAAAATTATGTCTTAAAATTCTATGAGGATGAATTCTTCATAAATTATTCCTATTGACACCAGAAGGTTCTATCTTGCATTTGAACAACTTCTTAATGTTTTAAGGTAAAATTGATGTGCAGGACAAATTGTATAAAGGCAAAATAATTCAACAACTTAATTTTTGTAATACAATATGCATGAAAAAAATGATATTTACATGTTAAGACACATGACTGCAATTTTCTCTGATTTACAAATCAATTTACATTTTCAATCGCTTTTTGTCCTCTGTGTAAGGATTGAGAAAAAACAGGCAAACACCTTACAAATATGGAAGTACATGTTTGAAGAAGAACCAATATCCAAAACACAGAGTGGTTTCTAGTAATTCTTAGTTAAACCTGCTTCCAGCATTTTCATTCAAATACACAGGGAATGCTTTACTTAAAGCAGTACATTTACAATTTTGCCATCTCCAGTATGGAAGGCAAACTTGAATCTTGCAAACAGGAGCTAACATTCTATACATTGAGGCCAACTGACATTACTGATAACCGAGATTAAAACATGCCGTGATGTTAGGATGAAACTTGCAGTCTCTTTTCTTCTGGGGAGGCAAATTCCTACAATCAGTGTCTTATCCATATGGCAGATTTTTACTGTTACTTTTTGTCATCTTTGTGAAGTGATAGGAGCCTTAAGGACTCATTCTTTTCACCTTTCACCATTATTGTCCTTCACATACTCAGTGATCCAGAAAGATTTTTGAAAGAAAGTAGATGCCAACAAGTATGAGTATTTCTTTGACTAATATAACTTGTGAAATATGACATGAAGGATTAAAATTAAAAAAATAGTTTTCTGTTATCAATATTATCTGCAGCTACCTATTTTCTGGGCTAGATATTATTGGTTATGGTTTTAAAAAAGAAATGACAGAAATATTTAGATGAGTCCTTACCTGACCAAGACATTCAAATTATAAAATCACACAGATATGGCTAATCTCAACCAAAACCTATTTTTATAATATTTGGTATTTCTTACCTACAGTGAAAAGCAGTATGAAATAAAATTATAATTATATAATTGTTTTTACAGGTATGTGATTTGTAGGGTAGATTAATCCTATCCCTTCAGATGATTTTAGATCAGTTTTCCAGAGAAAAGGAAACAAATGAAACTAAGTTACTTGACTTTTGTCCTTACCAAAGGAAATATGGAATCGATGGAAGACCATAACAACTGTTTATTAGAGATTTTTATATACATTTTGCAATGGTTTCTAAATATCTTGCTTATGCAGAAGCTCTCATCACAAAATTCTGTCTCTGGGATGATTAGAGGATGAATCCCAGAAGTGTTCTGCAACTCTTGTGGATATGACCAAAACATCACATGTATGTCTGCACGTATTCACATTTCCTTATTTCCACACCTCTCCTCCACACACCCTCAGATGCACATAAACACTACCTAAAACCTCTTGAAAAAGAAATGAAATGGTCAGTTACAAACATCTTCTATTCATTAACTTGGTAGGATATTTTCCTTAAGTGCCATTTGTGAGTAAAATATGCTCTTCCTGCAGAGAAAGGGAGAAAATGGTGCTCACACTTCGTATCAAAGGGACAACCATCAGAATTTTGGTCTTTTCTGAGCTTCCCATAAAGTAAGACTGCTCAGTTTTGCTGCAATTGCTTCTAGAAACAACACTGCAGGATCTCAAACGCACCTCTTTGACCAGTTTTGAGTCACCTAGAAGTGTTTTCCACATATTTTTATTTTAGAAGCCAGCCAAATCTGTTATATTTGGTATTATCCATGTTTAGGTATTGACAATAAGTAGCCAGGGTGGTGTAGAATCTCTGTGTGCCAACATATTTCCTTTACAGTACTGCTTCATAATGCCAGATGCCACTGAGACAATGCCACTGAGCTCCCATGCAATTTGACACTGAAACATTGCAAAAAGTGATTTCACCCTGTTAGAACATGAACAAGAAATTTACAGGATAGCTGTGATACCCCTTCAAAAGATACTGCTACACTGAAAATTCTGAACTGGGTTTTGAGGCGTGTAGCATGCTGTCAGAACATTTCCTAATATTGAGTACCACAATGCTTTAACATAGACAGACGAGTGATTCTGCGTGATAAATGTAAACCTGAGCTTCTACAGATCTCAGTGCTATGACTTAGCTAATACTAAACAGTAATAATATTTTGCATTGCTGGTGTTCACCAGTAAGCATTACCTAAACCTCAATAACAACTTTATTTTACACATACTTTGAGGATTGAAAATGTGTTCTATTGCAATGAGAGTGAGTCTTTTACAAGTGTTTTCAAGGAAAAAAGCCCTCAGGCATACAGCACAAGATGGATCACCTAGAATAGCTCATAACATTTATGACAGCCTTATAGAACTTGGATCAGGGTCTCTGAGTTGTATCTGTCCTCTGAACTGGTAACTCTCCCATGGTGCTTTTACTGTAGATTCTGAATCTCTAGTTATTAATTAATTGAACCCATGCACATACGATTAAAAATTTTAAAGTCTTATGATAAATGAGTGTCTTTATACAAATACATTTCTGCAATGTATGAGTGGGAAAAATCAGAGTTGTTATTTCATAAGGTCCCATACTGAAATGAACATGTTTACCCCCAGATATGAAAAAATATTTTGCAACTTGGTAGTCCAATGATCAAGTCCATATTATCAAGGAGATAATATTTTCTCTGCCAAAAGAATATTAATATTTTTAAAATGGACAGGACAGCGAACAGTCTAAGAGAAGCAAAACCCCCTGCTTTCTGAATAAAGTCTGGATCAATATTATCTGGGCATTTTTTTCAGGGAAGGCAGACTAACAATATACAGCATTTGTAGGGCTTTGGTTATATGGCTCAGATAAGCATCTATAGCTTGCCAAATGCTTGAGAAGAAGGGAAAACAGAGGTGTATCTTGGATTAAAGGTGATTTTCTTTCTTTTCTGATATTTGTGTTTTTATGCATTCTTCAACTGTATTTTTTACCTAGGATTTTATAAAGAAGTAAACATATTTCCTTTTAGTCTAGGAGGGCTACAGGCTGACCTTGGCTGAATGCCAGGCACCCACCAAAACTGCTCTATCATTCTACTCACACAAGTGCATACAGGAGAGAAAATGTAACCAAAGGTTCATGGGCTGGGATACAGACTGGGTCAGGTCTCTCATCATACTGCCACTGGGAAACAGACTCAACTTAGGGATAAAAATTGAATTTATTACTAACAAAATCAGAGCAGGATGATGGGAAGTAAACTGAATCTAAAAACATATGAGAGTGTGTAGCAGCAATCAAGGAAGCAGCCTGAGAAGACTTTCCTGAAAGAATCCTTAGCTGCTGGTTTGGGCAGGAGTAAGCAGTCACAGGCTGTTCCTACTTGGAAAGCTTGGGAAAAAATTACTTCACTGGAAGTATGTCTAGAACTAAAATGCCAACTTTATTTAACAATAGAGTGAATCTAGGCTGTGACACAACAGGGGAATTTCTGCAAGTCTGAGGGCCCTTCTAATTGTGAGGCACAACCAAGGACTGTTTAGTCTGTCTCAGCTATTCTCAAAGTGAAAGAAAACGTGGTTTAAAACAAATGCTAGGCTCATTTATCCTGAGCTGTTGCATACACCCAGCTTTTTGCTGTGTCATCATGAGACTCATAGAGAGCTTGGACCTGTATGGGAAATGTCTTCAATAGTCAGAACCAGGAAAGATGCAAAGTCTGAATTTTCATTAAATAATGCAGTGTATTTCTGTGAGACTGAAGGCACTGAGAACAGGAATTTCCAGCCTACTACTCAGTGGTACCTGTTGACAGCACTGAAGATTTTAAAGAATTCTTGTGGAATTCTTTACATTAACTTGTCTGGCATACATTCAGTATTAGAAAATTGATTAGAGACATATCAGATGTCTAGAGAAAAAAGGTGAGCTCTGAGGTCAGAACATCTTCTCCTTCACTTTTGTTTTAATATTATTTTCAGGTTTGGGATTTCCCTAATAACAGAGCAAAACTTCTGTTTCTCTAAATGATTTCAGAGCTGTCTTTTCTGATTCATGAGTTTTCCTTTTCTCCTCCATTCCGGTCTCCTTCCCTGGAAATCAATTGCCATGTCTGTAGTAAGAGCAGTGCACAGCTTTGTAGGGTACCAGGGATGGGCTGTGGAGGCAGACCAGGGAATCCTCTTGGTGTGTAGATCTGCTGCTGAAGAAAAGCATTTTTCCTCCTCCTGAACAGGGTGAGAAGATAATGCGTCATTCCCTTACCTCTTCCACTTGCTTAATAACACTCCTTTACTGATTGTCAATATACATTATAAAAAGACACCATCTCACTCTCTGAAGTCATGTTGGGTGAAAAGATTCCTGTGTACTCTCTCTGAGATTCAATGCATTGTTTAAGGTGGTGCAAACATCTAAGATGTCATATTGGCATGAAATTTAAACCCTTATACTTGTAACTACAATAGTTTTGGTACTGTATCTCTTATCTTGATTACACAGCTTGACACTAGAATACTTTTTTTTCCTGTTCAGCCTACAGACAATATCTTTGAGCACCACAGGAACAAAATTTGAGGTAGATATTCATACTGTCCTGGATGGAAGTGGTTATACAGGCAAGATGCACTGCAGCAAACACACTAACTTGCTCTTAGCTCCTGATCTCTGTGTTTTATTGTCAGTAGCAGAAATAATTGCAGAGCACTATGGCACTTAGCACTCTGGCTGAACAGAAAAGAACTGTAGTGTTGGGTTTTGGGAAGACAAACTCCTGTCTGACTTCCCTCCTCCCACAAAAAGTTATCCTTGTATTATCCTTCCCTCTCAAAATTCTCCTTATTAGCATTGGGGATTTTTGCATTTAATATTTGAGAACTTCTGGATCCTGAGATACATTGTATTGTCCCTAGCTTATGAACTTCCATGCCAGTTGAAATAACTAATCTATTTATTCCAATATTCCTCTATACCTGGGTCATTTTCAGTGGTGACCAACAGATAATTATAGTGCAATGGAGTCACATATATAAAACATTCTTACCATAAGCAGCAATTTACAAATTAGCTAGAGATTCAGCCAAAAAATTTCTGTTTTCCTGAAATCCTTCAAACCAGAAGATCATTTCTTGGCCAAATACTGAATCTGAGTTTGCATGGTTTGTTTTTCATACACGTAATTATGGAATGTAACAGTTACAGTGGTCATAAAGTTTCTAATTCTAAATAGGTTGGGGTATTTTGGGAGGCTTTGGTTTTGGAATTTTTCTTGGTTTTGTTTTTTTTTCCCCTTCCTTCAAAAATATTACATATTTTCTCTGATTTTTCTCTGCATGCTTTGGAGATAATTGTTTGCATTTGCAATGTATGTGGGCATAACATCTGCCTCAGAGTGAGTTGCTGTGTTCACTACTCAATGAAGCAGTGAAGCATTTGAAATGCAGGAACATCCCTCAGACATCGTTGCCAGTTAATGATTCTTCATGCTCTGAATGTTGCATCTCATGCATCCTGTGCCTATTAATCTTAAAATTACACTCCTCACCTTATCAGTAGTCTCACTAAGAAACACATCCAACAAAACCAACAAAACCTGAGAGGAGCCTTTGGAGAAACAATCATGTGTCTTTGTCATTCAAAAAAGAAAAAAAAAAGTTGAGGTTATTCTCCCTGTGTTCCTCTGTAAATAACCAACATTTAACTTGGAGCTAGTCATGGCTAATCAGGCTTCATACACAGAAGTCAAAATTAACAAATGTCCTGCTGCTCTTTTCTGACAATCTTTTTGGGGGTTTTTTTCCATATCCATCCTGGTGTCTGGAAATGAGGCAAGCATTAAGTTAGTAGGCTGAACAGCTAAGCAGATGTGAATAAAAATCAATGATAAATGCAATGTTCAGGAGGATGGAATGAATCTAAAATGCTACATTAACAAATTTAGATCAAATTAAGAAAGAATTTCCAACCTGTCTGAAATGAGGGTGCACATCAAAGAGGAACTTGCACTTTTGGAAAAGAACAATATATTCTTAAAAGACTGTCGGGGAACATTTTAACGACAAGATATTTTAATCCAAATTTTTTTTAAAAATATATTTGTACTTGTTTTGCCATTTACTAGGAACTCTAGCTAAAACACTGCCTCTCCTAACTGATGCAGTCTTTTTACAGTCAAAGTTCTTAAATAACAAGATATGTATTAGTGATTAAGCCCTTTGTGTTAAACTGTATGGTAGTCTCAAAAAGGAAAAGTGGATAGATTTGAAGTAACCTGTGGTAATATAGAGCTTCCCAGTAGGATTTGACAAGCTTTTCTTTTTCATATCTTGAATGCAAACTAGAGTGGCTTGCATGAAATATCACCTTAAAAAAGAAAACACCTTGAAGGCTGCCGTCAAGGAAAAAGGGAAAAAGAGAAGGCAGCAGGGAAACTCTTGCACAGTGAACTATGGTTTCAGTACCAATGACTCCAATAGTTAAAGAAAGCTCAGAGTCTCAGGGCTTTTTGAATCTTGAAAAAGTCTATTATAATATTTACTTTGAATTACAATTTTTCTCCCACAATAATGTGCAACACTTTCTATCAACACATTTTAAAGTATTAATAAATCTTAAAAAGAGATTGAGTAATGCAGAAATTGAAAGATTAGGATTTTTAAAACCTACTTATCTGTATCAAAGTGGATCATAATGAATTTCAAGAGGGGCACAGAAAGTTCTTACTAAGCCAAAACCTGAATTATACTGTTTGATAAAAATAATAATTTAAATTATTTTTTCCCAAGGTCATACAATACAAAGCAACTTAGGATTTGTGTGTCAGAGTACTAAAGAATATTAAGAGGTGCTAAGCATTAGATCTTGATTTCAAGTATTTGCAAGACTTTTCTTCCTCAATCTTCAGGGTTTTGAACTGGTTTAAAAGCCAAAATGACCATTAAATATTATTCTATTTTCTAGTTTGCAACCAGACAGTCCCTAAAAAAACATTGTGGTGGAAAAAAGAATATTAAAAGAATACAGCATTTTGAAAATTTAAGGATAACACATAATTTACAGAAATATCCTTCTCAAACTAACAAAAATATGAGATCTTTAGAGGCTGTTCTGGACTTATTTAGATTTCAGCTTGTTAAGGACTGAGTTGATGATGGCATGTTATATGACAAGTAGTTCAGAAATTCCTAAAATAAAATTTCCTTAAAATACATAACTGAGAAGTAAAAGAAAACAGTTTATCTGTCTTCAGAGTAGTGGATTGATTTCCCCATTTTAAAAACAGGTTCTAGGATGGTTTTTATTATGTATTAGGAGACTATCCTTGTTTAACAATGCTTATTTCAGCTAAAACAAAAGAAAAATCATTTGCATCTAATCCATTATGGATTTGATCCGGAGCTTGTAGAAATCAGCTATTTAGTAAACCAGTATGGTCTCTGAGTCAGGCCACATATGAAGGAAGAAAATGTTTCTGGCTCCAAGAAAAAGATGTTCTTTTTTTTTTTTTTGTTATCCTGTAAATCTTGAAGATCTGGAATAGCAGCAATATGATATACTAGCAGAATTTAATTTACATGTTGAGAAAGCAAAGCTGACTTATCAAATGCTGAACCACAAAATAAATAAAAAGGTAAGACTTAACAAATAACATCATAAACCTTTATCTTAAGTCCCCATATTCGTGAACTGTAAGATAGTGGCCGATTTAGATTTATGATGATTGTGTATTTCTGTTTCTGCTTATTCAAAAGTTTTTGATGGCAATATGATTATAAATGGGTTTGCTTGCTGGGTTGCATAAAATGGAGTGCATTCTACTTTCAGATGCCTATAATTATTTTAAATATATATCTATCTATTTAAAAGGAATTCAGCATTATTCAATTACACTCTTCATTATTTTCTGGACACTGCTTTGATCAGCATCCTGGAAAAAGCACTAGTTGTTTTTGAGCACCTCACTGAAGATGCAGGGAAGGATATCCCCAATTTTCATCCCATTTAAAGAGGAATGAATTAATATTTAACAATGACAAAACTGTATCAGGAAATAGTTTTGAGTATTATGCTACTCTTCTTATTATTCATGCTTATTAATTCTAAGTGAATTGAATCAGGCAGTTATCCTTTCAGTGTTGGCGTTAGCATCCAGGTTTTCAAAATTCTTCCCAAAAATTCTGGAACAGAGTATACCGCTTGCTATTTTGGAGTTAAAAGCAGAGTAGGAAACAAACCTTCAGCATGTTTCTAATGAAACAGAGTGGGATTGAAAGTGCTGTAATAAAATTGCCAAAGGGAGTAAGTTCTCAAGGCAAATCAGGCACCGTTCAAATACTAAATCTTGTTTTGCATTCCAGCAAGCAGAAAAAAAGGGAGATGCAACAAAGAAAACAGACATCATCTTAGATTAGTCCAACGTAAATGAAAGAAAGAAAGCAAGCTGAAAATTGTAGAAGAGTTGATTTCACTACATGTTTATGTTAATAGGGTATTTGACTTTTGAATGCTTCATAAACCCTGTTATGTTCAATGCTATTTGAGGTAGTAAAACAGCTGGAACTCTGCCAGAAGCTTTAATTGGAATCAGCTTAGGAGGCACTGACAAGGTTTCCCAGTGTTTAGTTTCAACCTTATAATAAAAATGCAAAATTATGTGCTATGTATTTTTTGTTCCTCTTTGGTGTACGCCCATAAAGGTGAGATGTAGTTGTGCTAGAAAATAGAATAATTTTTTCTCACATGCCCCAGGCCAGTGTTTTAAGAGGGCGGTGTGAGTAGTGTCGCTTATAATGAGAGGTTTCCTCACAAAGGAGGCTGCAGAGACTCACCACAGAGCTCTCCTTTTTTGTGCATCTTGGTCATTGATTAGGCCAGTGTGTCAGATGGCCACAATAACACCAGAGGTGTTAGCAGTATATGACTAGGGAAGGGGATCAGAGGGCATCACCAAAGAAACATCAGAGGAGCAGTCTGATTACACTCTTCATCTAACAATAAATTAGAGGGCTGCAGACCAGGGCATCTTGCCATACAGAGGGTAGAGATTATTGTTTTGTGCAGCCAGCCCTGCAGGCTTGTTCACATGGAGGAACTTGAAAGACAAAATTTTGTCCCAGGAAACAACTGCACTGTTTGAGCCTTTGAAACTGATTAAAATCTTTGATTCAGGACTATTAAAAAAAGATTATTCATTCATTAGCTATAGCTACAAATTAATAGATTAAAAAAATCTTTCTCCCTTCAGATTGTCTGCATGATCTCTTGGAATTCTATACTTGATAAATGTAGGTCATACAGATATGTAACAAATATAGATAAATGACTTTCATCAAGGTTGTTAAGACAGGAATGAATCCCAGGATAATGTTACATTGTCAAGAGGCCAAAAGTAGTCAAGAAAGTCATGTCTGGAAAACATAGCTTTCAGAGTTTTAATAGAAAATCTTCACCTTGGGAAACTTCACAGAAAATGCCACCTGCCCTGTCCATCCCCATCCCATGAAGCCATTTTTTGTAGGCTGTTTGGTGTCACTACCAAACCTCACCACAAGCACTACTGCTGCATTCAATGCAGTTCCTCATCAGCTTCAATGTTTAAACACATAAAGTGAAAGCAAGAATAAGAAATAGCAAAAGCCATCTTTGTCTGCTTTTTACAATTACTTTGAAATATCATGACTGAGTAGCAGAAAGGTACTGACTGAGATAGAAATAATTTTTCCAGGCCAACAGAAGTTTTATAAACTTGCTCCTAGCCACAGGTTCAGGTTTTACAAGGAACTATAATCTCAGACACATAAAGGCTTTTGAGTTCTGTGGCCTGGGGGTTTAAAGGAAAGGCAGATGATTTGATGATTTGTCACTAGCTCAGTGCTGCAGACCTGTACACCAACACAGACCAACAAATACACTTATAGCATTACCTGTAAGAGGACACAGGTTTTGTACTGACCTAATAGTGCAGTGGTTCAGTACTTGTAGGGGCTTCCTTTGACCTGAGCTTATATCCAGCTTGCTTTAGGTATCATAGCAATTGTCTACCAGTCAGGTGCCTACTGTCTAAATTGGCCTTAGCTTAGTTTTTCACTTTTGCACAGAACAGTGCATAATCCTAATTAACAGAGAGTTGTAATAACTAGCAATTCTATGCAGACTGAATTCTTTATGACCCTGGAATAAAAATGGGCTGTGAGAAAGCATAGGCATAAGAGGATACAGAGTCTTTAGACTGTGAAAACCCACAAATCTTCATGGTCAGTCACTGCTTATTAAAAGGATGCAACCCTGAGAGACAGGTAAATCAGTCCTAGAGTTAGCAAAAAGGACAGGAGACAAGTATAATGGGGAATTCAGAACCAAGGAAGAAAGTGAGAGAGAGTGCATTCTAGTAGATAATGTAAAGAACTTAGTGACAAGTGGATGAAAAACTGAGAACAGAGGTAACCCCAGTCCATAATTGTGGATTGTTTCCACAATCATCCTGTCAGAGGTTGGCATGCTGAGGAAATCATTGTACCTCTCTCCCTGATTCTTTTTGAGTAACCCAGTGGGGTACTGGAAAGTGAACACAGAGGAAAGGTACTTATATGTTCAAAATGTGTAGCAGTATGATAAAGGATTTTTTCCAGTAATAATTAGGTCATTCAGACTATGACTTTTAGTTAAATTACAGCTGCAATAATAACTGCTTATTGTGTTTGATTAGGCTGTTAAGACTTCAATTAAACTAACAATACATTTTGACTCTGTTATGGCTCCTTTTTTTGCCCAGAACAACATTTTGAAAGTATGAGTGAATACCACATGTATGCACCCTGGTTTCTCTGAAGAAGTACACAAGCCTGTGGAGAAAGAAAAATAAAGGCTGAATTTGAAAACTGGTAAGAACATATGGCTATGCATTTATCATATTATTGATGTTAAAGATCATCCACTGGCTATCCCAGCTGCTGTTCAGTACAATCTCATACTTGTTAAGATTGATAATTGTACATGTTTAGTTGTTTCTCAGGAATCTCACTCTGCAGGAAATAAAGTGAAAGTAAAGTGTTAAAATACTCCCATCTGCTCCAAAGTTAGACAAGAATTTGTCCCAGTAGTCTGCCTTTTACCAAAATTCTGTTCTGAGTGATTACTGAAGCTCCACAAAATGAAAGAAAAAAGATTTAGGTTTCTCTTTGCATTTTCCAACTGATGTACTGACAGACTCTCATGGTAAAAAATTATTGTAAAGAATCAAGACTCACTAGCCCTTGTATTCCTTGCCTAAGGTTGGCAGGCAAGCAGCAACAACAAGCTAGGGTTTGGTTATGTTCTTTTTGCCTTGTTTGTTGTAGGTTTTTTGCTTCCCTTTCCAAAAGGTCAGTTAAGAGCAACTAATATAACTGGGCCCATTGGTTTTTGTTCTAGAATGCTCTGTAGAGCACATGAAAGCAATCTTCTGTGTTCAGCATCTGTCTGATGAAGTTCAGTATTTTTCCATGGTTATAGTCATACTTAACTCAGGAACACCTTCCTTAATATCAGGTAGAAACAGGAAGTGACATTGTTCTCATCATTGTCTAATTCCATATTACATCACTTCATTTTCAGACTCTGCAAAGATAAATGTTATTCATACACTTTTATCTGCAGTGCTATAACAGCATTACAGTGGGAATGAAATTTCCCTTCTTTAGCTGGCAGAAATGATTTTAAAGACAAGAAAGGGTTTAATGGATGACCTAAAATCATCTTCCTGCTTCAGAGAAATAAACCTGAAGAGTTCTGTCCAGCTGAGCAGCTGACAAGAGATAAACAAAAGCCAAATATCTAGCAACTCTAAGATTATCAAAAGCTGAACATCTAGTGTCTACCAGTAGATAGCAGACAAGGTTGAACAGTAGGAACTGAATGACGGGGAAGAGAGCAGAAAACAAATTAGAGAACAAGTTTAACACAAGCGCAGAGGAATACATCTGAAAAGTGCTGCAAAACTAGATAAAACACAATTTGAACTCTGCATAGTTTGTATTTGCTTATTGTCTTTTTTAAAGAAAAGGTAATGCAACTCCTAAATATTTCCCCTCCCTTGATATTCTCAGAGCATCAGGTGCATTAAATGAAATATATTTGAATGGTGGTAAATCATCAGCAGGTCCTTGCTCTAGTCAGGACAGGGTTGATTTTTGCAGTAATCAGGAGGGGCATGGCCAGAACCCTGTGGTTGTTCTATACTACTTCATGCCATGCAGAATGGACAGAGAGGGGTTCCATCCCTCCCAGTGTGGGCTGGTGGCAGACTGTGTGGTTCTGTGGTGACAGGTTCCACATGGGGAGCATTTGTGCATGAGTTGTTTGCCTGCCTTTCGCATTCTGCTATTAATATTGTTCTTACTGTTCATTTTATTATTTCATTCCTGTTTCTAGGAAATTGCTCTTATTGCAACCCATGATCTATTTTGTGCCTCCAGTTGTCCTCTCCATCTCGCTGCAGGACAAGGGGTGTTGGGAGGAAATGAGAAAGCAGCACACAGCCTGGTGTGTTCCATTGGGAACAGTAAATTGGGGAACTCCATTCCTAAACCATGGACACTATAACACCCATCTATGGAAACACGTTTGAAGGAACAAAAGTTTGTGAAAATGGAAAAAAATATGATTCCTTCATTTATTTTAGATTTGAGTGCTATTTATAGTTTATAGTTTATATTATCAAAATAGTTTTGAGACTTCATTGTATGCATCTATTTTAAGTTCACTTATTAAGAACCTTATTTTTGCCCCTGTCCAGACAGGTAGGTTACACAAGACACACCTGTGATGTGTTCATCATACAAAGCAATTGCATCAAGTTGTTCATCTGATGATCAAGACCAATTTGTCATAATGAGCATTGCTGATCTCTCTCTGTGCCACTGCAAGTGCTTTTGTGACTCTTACTGTGTTTACTCTGTTGCTGTTGATTACACATGGCTCTGTGGAAGCCAGAGTATCAGGACCATAATTTTCACATATCTTTGACTCCAGCTGAAGGTTTTTTGTTTGTTCTGAATCAAAAAATTCTAAAAGGAAGGCTATATCATTAGGACAACCAAGCTGTAGCCATCTCAGCATGTGTGCTAGGCTATGCTGTCTCATACAAGGATGACCTTCATTACTAATTTGGGTCATGAGCATGGTGGAGCATCTTGATATAACCCTCCATCAGCCACTTTGTACTACGCACAAGAAAAGCCAACTCATTCTTTCTTCTTAAGCCAATCCCATTACGTCTAAACTGACCTCTTTTTATGCAAATACATACAACATTTCTAAAGATAGTAAATTTTTGAGTAGGTGATATCTTTTACAAATATTGAAATGTGGTAAACTGGTCATGCAGACAATGTATGAGCATTTGATCTTTCTGCCATGCCCTGCAAAGTGCAAGGCTCTAAACTGCACTTCAGCTTCTGAGAAATGTCACAGGGAATTTTTCATAGAGCTGAGGGGTTTTTACCAAATCAGACTTCATGTATGAAAGCTGACTGTTAGCAAGGTATTCCTTACTTCTAATCAAAATGTGCCTTTAAAATGTTGTTACTATTTGAATAGTTATACAAATGATTAGGAAAGGAGCTGTATGGGTGACCATGTGTGTGACAGACATCTGATTGCTACCAGCATCCAGCATGTGTTGGGTAAATATATTTTAAGCTATGAAGATATGTCATACTAAAAAAAAAAATCAGAAATGTAGAAACTATAACTTACCACAGGATTTATTTTGCTAAACAAGCACATTGAAAATGACTCAAGGTGTTCTTCAAAGGGATTTCTATATTTAAAATGAGTTAGTGTTCTCAAGTGTGCATATGTGTGGGCAGTATAGTTTAAAGACTGATACATTTTGTGACATGCAAGTTACAGGAAGGGGATTCAATGTACCATTTCATGTCTCACTTAGTGCTGTACATCATTTATGAGCTGGACAATCTAATTGACAGTTCATCACTTCCAGCAGGATGAGGCAGGAAACTGCTACCAGCCCTTGATATTCTGCCTTTGAAACTCTGTGTGGAGGAAACAGCAAGAAGAAAAACTGCTCGCAGTGAGAGTTTTGGGGACTGAAAGGTGATCTCTAGTCCTAAAATATGTGATAAATTAGGAATTGATGTTGTCTGAGTGAACATGTTACAGCAGGCTGCTTAAATAAAGGAATGTAGGTTACTGAGCTAAAACCCACAATAGCGATTTTTCTGTCTGTGCTTTACAGATCAATTTTGTGACAGCATTGCTGTGCCAGAGCACACTCCTCAAACACTAAACAAATTCTTGAGGAGTTTATTCCCCATACAATAGAAAAATTTCACTCTGTGGTGTGATATACATTAAACCTGAGATCATCTCCCTGAATTATCACAAGCTGCAGATAGGTAGATGAGGTAACATATTACCTTCTTTTTACACAAGAAATAATCTTTGTTAGGTAGAGAATTATAATGCTGCTCTTTCAGGAGAATGAGGAAAGTAAAGCAGACAGGACAGCTATGTGTAAAAAGGAGCAGATGTGAACTGCTGGTCCTGATTCTCTTTAATCAGTAAAGACAAGGTTCTGATAGACAGGGACAAGTTTAAAGCAAAGACTTTTCAGCATGGAAATATCATTGATATTTCCTTGTCTGGACATGAAGTGCAATGAAACCAGAAAACAAAGTTGACTCTGTGTACCAGCAAGGATTTCCTATATTATAAGGGAAGCATGAAAGAGGATTTAAAAGCCAATCTTTCTTTCTCCCTTTTATCAGAAGGGTTGCAGAGGCACTCTATTTTTCTTTTTTGTCCAGTTCTACAGGCCCTTTGCATTCTGGATGGCAGAGGTGTAAATAAAAGTCACTTAAATCCATGTCATCTTTCAAAGTTGCCAGGCACTGTTCTTTTCATTATGGTTACACACTGCTCACAAACCCTTTTGTTTGGTTTCTTTGTAATTTTCTTTAGTGTGCCAAAAGACCATAAAAATAATTCATATTGACACAGAACTGAGCTATTTAAAAATAGTCCATATTTATCAGTAGTATGAATAGGCAATTTTAGTACAGCCACCTAATACTAGGATTTTCAAAACAGCTTGGAACATAATTCCTTCAGACTCCATAGAATATTACGGCCAGGGTTCCTAGCAGCATACATATTAAGAGTACAGATACGGCAAGAGCTTCTCATAATTATATACAGGTTTGATAAAGCATTTTGCTTAATCCCAGGAATTGGTTTAAGTGGTCCACAGATTTTGCAAGGCATAAATTGCACTCAGAAAATAAAGGTGGTTTTTTTTTTCCATAATAATTTTCCTTCTTGGAAAATGTCTTTAGTGCAGAATGAAACTTACTGCATAAGCCTCCCTTTTGTGCATTTTCCATAAACTTCAGACAATCCTCTCCTGAAACAATCTTATCTCTTCAAAAAGTAATTGTTATAGCCCTCTGCTGGAGTAGAATTATCTAACTTTTCTCATCAAATCTCATTATTTCAACAGATAGAGCACTGTCTAATTGTCTTGACACTAAGAACCCCGGCTAATCAAACAATTTAAAAACACTTGGCTGATTCTTTGATAAAGACTGAAAGAATCAGCAAATCTTTGGGAGAAGTCAGCAGGTATAACCCAGTATACCTATCTTTCAGGTTTCTATTGAGACTTTTCCTTATCCTTCTGGCACATTGATTTTATGAACATCCATGTGTGTGCTGTTATTTTGATCAACATTTGTCAGGGTGAGAACAAAGATGTAAAACTATATGAAAATTTACAAAAAGGTTATGTTGTAGAATACCTGTTACTTGAACTCAAGATGTCCTTGACATTTAGATTCAGAGCTCTTTCAAGATACTAGAGGCAGGATTCCCAGGGAGTCCTATGCTCTACAGTGGAGGCACAAAACTACAAATCTACAGCTGTGGGGTAGGAGTTAGCTGGCACCCAGGGACTCACCACACTGACAGGGGGGTCTGATCTGGTTGCCAGGGATTTTCTGTGATTTGTGACAGTTTTGCCAATCATTAGCTCCCAAACCACTTGCCGTACAGCTGACATAAAACCCAACTTAAGCCTGGGATATCCTTGCACAGGCTCTGTCCCAGAAGCTAAAGACTTTCAGACTCCTTTCTCAAACAAAGTCAGAAACATATTATTTCTCATTAGGATGGATTTTCTAGCTCCAGGCAATGCTCTGGTCTACTTCAGAGCAGTAAGTAGGTGACTGGCAACAGCTGCAGGAAACTCATGCACTGTGTGAATAAAAAAAGGTCAAATATCTAGGCCCAATTTCCTCTGCTGTAAACCAGAAATCTTATTACCAGCTTAACACACTTCTATTAAAGCCCTGTGATCCTTGGATGAAAATCTCTGCATATTATTACATTATCTTTGTTCCATGCACTATGTCAAGGCCTGAGCTCAGCCCAGAAGCATGCTTCCTTAAACACTGCCAATTGCATTGTGTCACTCCTGAATTAATTCAGAATTTCTGTTTTTAAAAGCAATTCCTCTCCACATCCATTAAAAAAATCCAAAAAACAAAATAAACAAAAACCCAACCAGGCAGGCAAAAACCTTAATACCAAAATATGCCAAATACTTTTGGAAGTAGTGCTAATCAAATTTTACCTTTTGGATTTTATGACCGAAGAACTTAATCTAAGAATGAAACCATGAGGAGACATGTGGGTGACTATTGCACTGGGTTTTTCATCCTGCCACATAAGTTTAAGGAAAGTTCCATTTATTGTATGCTCCTTGTTGAACCTGCTAAATAGAAACAGTCTGCAAGGGGAATAAATCTAACAAAATTATAATGCGCTACCAGGGTTTGCTCTAAAAATGTATTTCCTTTTAGGAAGCTTATCCTGAAGCTCTTTTGTCAATCAGTATTGCCCCTGTTCAGCTTCACAACCTGATTTTGTAGGGCTTGTCCAATACTTTCACTTTATAATAATTTTTAAATTGGTGAAATCTATTAGTTCAATCCAAAATCATGGGCATCCAGTGCTTCACTATTATCAGTATACCTCATCCTCACAATGGCCTTGTGAAACAGACAAATAATCTGGATCTGTATTAAGGATGGGAAAGGGCACACACACAATACATGTGGGCCATGATTCAAGACTGCTGAGTTAGCACTGATTTAATTGTACCCTAAGAAGAAACACCATGTGGAGCTAATTGGTTGGTCCCAGTGCAGGTACTTTGACTTGCAGAACCAGAAAGTTATTCTGTTACCCATCATATGGTTATCTGGTATGAAGGGTCCAGGTTTCTTATATGCTTTGGGTCCTGAATTTATTTGGAGCGATCTTGATTCTAACCTGTGGTGTAGACATACCTTGAAATGTGAAAAAGAAAGACTTAGCTCCACAAAGTATTGTAAGACCTATGACTATTTAAGTGGAAGCTAGGCACTCACAACCTTGTGAGGATCAGGTTCTTTCTAAGCTAATCATGGTCCTAAAGGCCAAGCAGGGAACTGTTTTTCACCATCAGTTCCTGAAGTTATTGCTGTTGTCACCAGAACGTCCAAAAGAGGTTTTCCATCCAAGCTGCTTTTGCAGAAGAATCTATCAATGAAAGAGCTTACATGCTTTTGAAACTCTCTGATTTGACTGTTCCTGCTGCAGCTGAAAGCATCCCTAGGAGTGTCTCATACAACAGCCACTGGTTGAAGAAAACTTGCACATCTTTCCTGACATCAGACATGGGCTGGTTTGGTAGCACTGCATGGAGAAGAGTGTTTGATCAGAACATTTCTGCAAACAGGTACAAACTAGCCAGCTGGAACCATAAAAACCCTGAACACACAGTTTTGCTGGGTCCACCCTCAAAATGTACTTTTATGGAATAGCAGCAGAGCAAAGAATAGAGCCTAAAATAATAATACACACCCCTGGCCCCCAAACCCCAAAGAATATTGGCTTTGAATTTTGTTAAATTCAGACCCATTTTTTCTGGTCCTCTTCCTTCTCCAAAGCAACATTGCCCTTATTGTAGTGAAACAAAACAAATGAAAGATTACTAAGAAAAGAATGGCAAAAAATTCCTTTAAAAAATTGTTTTCTACCTCTTGATGTAATAATTTTTCCACATGATCTGGATTTGGTAAGACTGCCAGAGGAATGACCTTGTTCAGTACTTCAGTTTATGCTTCCATCTTCAAGAATTTGAGGTGGTTTATGAGCCAGGAAATGTAAAATACGAGAACACATCTTAAAGCAGATACATTTCTTTTATGGAATAAATAGAAAATTGCAGTTTCTTCTATGGCAGAAGCCCTAAGTTATAAGAGTATAATAAAATCAAACTTGAAATTTCCAGTTTTATGTTATATTTTTCTCCTGTCAGAGGGAAAGTTAATAAGAACTGCCTTTGGTAGAAGGCATCTAAAAGAAAAACAAATGAAAGGGGAAAATAAGTGAGAGGTTTTATTTATTTATTTATTTATTTAGTGTTGCTGTGAAGACTTTCATTATTGACATTGTTTTATTGAGGGCAAAAATGCTTTTCAGTACAGCTAGAGAAAAGTGCCTTCCATACCTGCTCTTTAAGTTCAGTTCAGCGCATTCAAAGCCAGAGCACAGGAGGCCATACAGAATATAACAGACTTTCTTCAACAAAACTTTTATTCAGAACTATTTTTTTAAGGTGTTAAGGGAAACATGGAGTGTATGTAGTGAGTTAGATCTCAGTATTTCTTTGCTGCCCATTTTTCCCAAAAACTTTACTTCTTGGGGAGATCTCTGACATAGAGTGAAAATCTTTTAAAATTACTACCCAGAAAATCAAGCCTTGGGCTAAAGTCAAGACTTGGTTGACTGTCGTAGCTGTATATCTAACTTTAAGCAAGGTAAAAGTGTCCTTGACAATGAATGCTTATGCACCTTTCTGTATGGGGACATATATATCACAGCCAAATTTGTACTTTTAGGTAGACACCTCTCATGATAAGTTTTCTATTGCAAGATATGCAATATGCATTTGGAACAATGTGATAAAAAGCATTCATATGCCATAAGACAGATTGTACCTATTGAAAAATGCATTGTCTGTGATCATTTTTAAAAGGAGAAAAATATTTCTGCTTCCTCTAAATATTGTTTTATGGAAACAGTAAGAATAAAACCCATTCAATTTTTGTTGCTGTTCCTGGCCTTGGTGTCTCTCCTCAGTCCACCACATATTAGCCAAAGTATTGAGTATTTTGTGGTTTTGGTTTTTTATAAGTGTAAGATGTTTGGTTTTAAACCCAGCATTTACATTTTGGTTTGTGCTACACTTTCAGCAGAAATTCGGGGTGATTAGCATACGTCCAGAGTAACATATCTTTTTGTCACTAATTATAATTCTATTCATAGCAATTCTGTTACAGAAACATAAACTATAGGATCATTTTAGCATAGTATATGGCATGTTTTTTTAAAAAAAATTAAGCTAAACTATTATTAAATTCCTGATAAATATAATACATTGGCAAATAGTGGGCCTTGAAAAAAGAAATTCTAATTTATATAATTCTATATAGAAGAATGTTAAATTGCCAGAAAAGAAGAAACAGGAAGGCAGAAATGAAGACTTTAAATTAATCTGCTAAAGCCATGCTACAGAGTATCTCTTTTCTAAGCTATATGAAAGATTGAAAGTTGACTGGCCAGTAACATATGTGGACAAAATAAGAAGGAATATTTGGTGCAAATCGCTTTACCAAATAAAGCAGTGTTCAATAGAGAAGACATGCATTTGAAGGAGTTGCAAGCTTTTAAGTGATTTAATAGCCCTGCCTGGTATAGACAGAGAGGAAATGGGTTGGGCTTTATTCTTTGGTGTGAAGCAGAATATGACATGAGTGCTTTGGCAGGCATCACGCTTCCTTTGACCGGCAATATTTCACCGTCGCTTAAGCAATGTCTTTCCACTGAGAGGCAAAGCTTGAGTCCTGACTCCCTTTCGGTTAATGCCATCAGTTCTTGGGAAGAGAGGCTTTCATATGCTGCCAGCCCCAGTGTGGGCATTCATCTTCCACTCATCTAGGTGTTTTCACCTCTGTCAGATGTGTGACGTATTCTTAAGATGTTGGCAGATCTAATGTTGCAGAAATGCCCAGTGCTCTGTCAGGACTGAAGTTAATTTGTGTTTCAACAGCATCTCACTGAGGTGATAGTTCTGAGGAAAAATTACATCCCAACCTCTCTTTCTCTTTCCTTGCTTTGTTTGGTAGCAGTAATGACTCTGCTCCCTGGGGTGGATCTGACAAAAGAGCTAAGGGAGCTAGAGCTGTGGGATGAACAAATAAGCACACTCTGTTGTGCAGTGAGGGAGGTAGCATCTGTCCCGTGGCAGCTGATCCTGGCCCTTCATCACCCACTGGATGAAGTTATCTTTGTGAATATTTTATCAGATTTATAAGGGACATGACAATACAAGCATGAAGACAATACAGGATGCTTCTTTTTTGTCCACACAAGAATATGTAAAACAGAGATATGGAAAAAAAGTAATTTCTCAGCAGTGTTTGAATCTTGTTTTAAACATGAAAAAAAACCAGAATGGAGGGGGAAAAAGAGAAATAATTGATACAATGTTTTAATCTCTATTAAAACCTCTCACATCTACTATGTCAATTAAATTCTTGATGCAATCCAATTTAAGCATAAGTTTTTCAGTGTATTGATATGCAAAAGGTTTCTAAACGTGTACATTTGTGATCATATACACCAAAAATATCTTTCCCTGTTTTTCTCAGAATCACAGAATCAATTAAGTTGGAAAAGACCTCGAAGATCATGGAATCCAATATTTGATCAGTCACTATGTCAACTAGACCAGAGCACTAAGTGCCACATCCAATCCTTCTTCCCTTTAACAGCTTCAGGAATTGTGACTCTACCATCTCCCTTGACAGCCCTTTCTATGAAGAAATTTGTCCTAATATCCAGCCTGCACCTTTCTTGGCATGGTTTGAGGCCATGTCCTTTTGTCCTGTTACTTGTTACCTGGCACGAGAGGCCCCTACCTTGCTAAAACCTCATTTCAGGCAATTGTAGAGAGTGAAAAGGTCACTCCTCAGCCCCTGCTTCTCCAGACTAATCAACTCCAGATTCCTCAGCTGTTCCCCACAGGACTTACACTCTAGATACCTAACTACCAGATCAACTTGAGATTAGAAATCTGAAATTTCTTTCCCAAAATAGTTTTACCATACTAGAAAGTAACTTCTGAAAGTCACAGATGTAATATAAAGTGCATCTTACATTTTTCTGTCATGCATACTAGAGCTCTGGAAAAGTAGAAGACTGCTGCAGTAGAAAATGAATTTCTTGATATGACCTTGTTATAAAGTTTAGAGAGTGACAGTCCTTAAACTCATTTCCTGTATCATCCCACCTTACTTTGTACTGAGGGATCTGGCTATATTTTCAGAGTAGTTTATAGATGGACTTTTAAGTGCAAATGATTTGATGCTGGAACTGTGTGTTTGTCATCCTTGGTAAAGTGGATGATCTAAGATTTCAGCTTAAAGGTGATACTGCAACAGAGGACTGTACAAATAATAAATGATAATAATTAATCAAAACAGTCTGAGCATGAAAAGTAGCACTACACAGCTCCCCCAGGTGCCTCTTCCTGACTTGAAGAGTTCACCTTGAGGATGAATTGCAAGTTCATTCCCCATGCCCATGAAATTTCCAGTCTCTCTGAGAGGCTCTATTAGCAGCAACTGTGTTTGTAATTTGTAGACGTGTCAGTCAACTAATTTCATATAGACCACTGAACAATTATTAGAATGCAACAATTTGGATTTTTACTGACCCAGGCTGAATTTCAGCTGGTAATTTACATCTGAAAGACTCCATATGGTATTACAAAGTCCCCAAGCCTGCAGTTTCCAACTGTTCATTTAATTCAGGTATGCTTATTAGTTTTAACACATTCACACAGTCTACACAACTTAGTTTGTAGATCTGCATGGAAAAATGCCATTGACTTGCTAATGCATATGGAAAGCATATTTTGTTAAATTAATTTGTATGGGCCTAGGACATTAATCAAAAATGTTAGTAATTTCAGAGCACTCAATTTCTTTCCCCTTTATGTTGTTCCTTGTTTTCAGAGTGGGGGCTTCAATTCTCCACCTCTGGAAGTGTTGCACAGAATCACAGAATTCTTGGGGTTGGAAGGGACCTCTGGGTATAATCTAGTCCACCCCCTTTCTAAAACAGGTTCACCTGGAGCAGGTTGGACAGGTTCACATCTAGCTGGGTTATGAATATGTCCAGAGCAAGAGACTCTGCAATCTCTGAGTTGCCTGTTCCCATCCTGGGTCACCCTCAAAATGTTCACTCCATGTGATTCAGTTTGTGCCCATTGCCCTTTGTCCTGTTGCTGGTCTGAACTGAAAAGAGCTCATCCCCATCCTCTTGACACCCACTCTTAAAAGGTTTGTGTGCACTGATAATATCCTCCTTACGTATTGATAAGTCCTCTCTTCAGGCTAATCAGCCCCAGCTCCCTCAGTCTCTCTTCATAAGAGAGTTGACCCAGCCCCCTGGCCATCTCTGTAGCCCTCCACTGGACTCGCTACCTGTCTTTACTGTACTGGGGAGCCCAGAATAGGACATAGCACTCCAGATTTGGCTTCACCAGGCTGAGTGAAGGGGCCAGATCACCTCCTGGAACATGCTAGCAGTGCTCTTCTCTGTGCAGCCCAGGATACCTCTGGTCTTCTTGGCCACAAGGGCCACTGCTGGCTCATGGACAGCTTGTTGTCCACCAGGACCCCCAGGTCCTCCTCTGCAGAGCTCCAGCAGACCAGCCACACCTGTACCGGTGTGTTGGATTATTTCTCCCTTTGTTGAACTTGATCAGGTCCCTCTCTGCCCAAACCTCTATCCTTACATGGATGCTTTTGCCCTCACTTTTGCTGTGCTGTCCAGCCTGGCTCTCTGCCCAGCCACACGAAGCTTGAGGCTCCAGCTTGCTCCTGAGAGCCCTGGTATGCCTTGGGAGAGGGCTCTGCCAGCAATAGGGAAGCTGTGTGGATTTACCCTTCCTGTGGCCTGGACTGTAGACCCAGGGCCCAGCAGCTGCTTTCTAGGAATCTTCCCGTGAGTCACAGGGAAATTTGTCCCTGGACATGGAAAATGTGAGAAGGTTCAGAGGGTCCATTTCGCTTGAGCAGATGCTGTGCAGTTTAAATAATTGACTTAACCATTTGTTCAAGGTTTTAATCCTTGGAGAACTACTAAAATATTTGGACACCTGGGAGCACGTGAATACTACTGACTTCCTTAATGCATTTATCATCAATGCTTTTTCTGGGATTAACATCTTGAACTAAGAACTTGCATAATATCAGATTTTATGAGAAGTTCTCATCCTTGCCTAGTTAGAAAAACCACAAGGGAGCAGCCTTTCTTAAGGTTTCTCAGGCCTTTTGGTTATCAACCAGCAAGTATAGAGAGGCACAAACAAATGAAGTTAAGGTAGAACTTTCCATGCATATCATCTATTTCAACACTTGACAGCGGGAAATTCACTTTGTTTTATTTTATTTGCAGGCAGTGCTCAGTCTTGCATGAGACAGAGAGTGTTTGGCCCAGATCTACGAGAGCTAATCAGCATACTAGGAATTAACTAGGAGAATAAGTGCTATGCTGCATTAGCCTGGGGGCTTAGGGGGTGTTCTTTACAGAAGTGAGCCCCACAAGGACTTAGGAAGAGCTTGCCTCCATCAAACTGTGAGGACTAAATAGCCAGGTCTAGGTCATAAATGTTATTCTACTTCTGGGAACTGCAATGGGCTCTGAGATCAACTGACTGCCAGAACAAGACATAAACTTCCTCCTCCCTGACCTCTGACTGTCTAGAAGCTTTGCTACCATTGAAAAGACACAAGCACTGCCAGAAGTCTTGTCCAAGCAGCCTGAACCAAATCTGTACAACGACAGCCAGAGTCAGCAAAATACTGGAAAGAAGGATCTCATTCTCATGCAAATGTCTTGAGAAAGAGAGAATAAGAGAAGTGAAATATACAGAAAATGTGATATATTGCAATAGTTTCTAAAAAGAACATTTTTCAAAGTTTTCTTGAGCTGTCAGCAGCTGTTTAAATTTGTTCAGAAGCAATGGGGCAAAATGAAATCTTTTTCATATATGATTATTTTTATATTTTCAGGGTCTTTTTTCCCCCCAGGTATTATCTAGTGACACACAAGATAATGCACTGGGTCCAGGCAGAAACACTGCAAAAAAGATCAAACATTTCACTTCATCATCTTCAAATACTTTCATGCTACCATGGGCAAGAAGAATAGAGGAAAAGAAGCAAAAGGACATTTTAAAAAGGATCGAGGAAAGAAAGAGTTTATACACTGACCTGCTACAAATTACTGCTAGTAAAGCTGAAAAATCCCCAAATGTTGGAGATGTAGCAGTCTGGGAATGCAAGTAGAGATTTAAACTTCAATGAACAGCCTTACCTCCCCCGATGTCTGCTTGGAGAAACATAGTCCCTGCTGTTCAGCTATTAGTCTCAGGAGGAAGAGAAATGTGCAGGTGGCCTATATATAAAGTATACATGATTATACAGGTATGGCCTATCTACGTGTGAATGCAGTAATGGAAGTATTGAGGGCCAAGACTCATCTACTTTATTAATTTTTTTTAAAAAAGATTTTAAAAAAAATTAATTCTGAATCTCACCACTCATAGTTAAGGTATGATACAGAAAACCTCAGGTGGCCTTTTTATTTGTTTATGTTCTGTGTCATGAATTTAGAGTGTCACTTTTTTTTTTTTTTAACAGGTGAGTAATAGGCTTTCCTAATAATGTCTTTAATATTTCATCGAAATGGTAAATTCTTATTTCTATCATGCTGAGCACTTTCTTCAGAATAAAGCATCACTACTTTTCCATCCTTACCCCTGCAACATATGATTACTCTCTACTCTGTATTTAATTTTATTTAAGCATCTCACAACTTTGTATAAAGAAGTGGATATGTATATAATAGAACAATGAGGACTTCACACCACTTTCCAGTTAGGCTTAGTTAAGAAATGTAAGAAGCTTTAGGAGAAAACCCATTTTGTCAAAATTGCTTTGCCAGTTGGAACATTAAAGAAATTAAATATTTTGGGCAGCCACCTCAATTTTTACATGCTTATTGTGACATATTCCTTGTCATTAGAAGACAGTGTTCCTTGTCATTAGGAGACAGTGACAGTGATGATTTCAGTGAGTGTGTGATGATTTCAGCAGACAGAACTGTATCAAACCTAATTATCAGTCACATATAGGAGGGGTAAGAAGCTCTTAATATAAGTGAGAGCTGTTTCAAATGCTGTCTTAATAAACCATAAAATTCTCAGGCTGTTATTCAGTGGCTATTCTGCTTTTAATAACACAACCATTTTCATAGCTGTCTGTTATTTCTTCAAAATTAATTAAGATTGTGTAAAAAAGCTTGCTATTGATAGAAAAACTAGGCTTTTGGCCCCCTTATTCTAACGATTTTTTGAATCAAAATCAATAAAGTATTGCTTGAAGGTTTTTTAGAAGCTGACTGAAAGATATTGTGGAGTAAGTTTGAAAATGCCCAGAGAGGAGTGAACTGCAGAGACAGGTTTATGCAGTGTTTAGCTTCTTCATCTCCCATGGGACAGTGATCAGAGAGAGGCAAAATGGTATCAAAGGAGCACAGTTGTTCTTTTTTTCATTTTTTAAAGGCAAAAAAAAGTTTTCTTTCTTTGTAGTGGGCTTAAGGAAGTTTGACCCATTAAGCTCTTTATTTATCAATTTGTTTTTTCTAATATTATATGACAGATCTCTAAAAAAAAGTGGAAAGGTCAGAGACAGAAAAGTGTGTTTTGGTCTCACACTGTTGCAGCAGCAAAGGAGGCATTGATTATTAATGGCATTAATTAATGGCAGGAAAGAAAGATCCTGTATGGGCCCTGCCACTAGGAAGAGTCCACAACCTAAAGTACTCAATATGTGATAATGGCTCTGACAGTGGGCTATTAGTAGCCTTCTGTATACCTTTTTTCTCCTTAAATTCAAATCCAGAGTTATAAGTAATTTCAAAAATGATACAGAAATGGCAATGATAAGAGGGACACATTTTGAACCACTGTGTGCACTTTTTTAAAATATAAAAAAAGAAATAAAAAGTTTAATGATAGAAAACTGCAATCCCAGCCGTGTTTTCAGATTTTGTATTTGATAGCCACAGGCTGCAGGACAATGTTTGTGACAAACCTGCATTTTGAGAAACCTGTCAAAGACATGACAAAAATATAGCCTGCTTTTTATAGCCTCCAGCAATACCATCTCATGCTCTGATCTCTCTAGATTTTACATGCTCTGGTAGGCAGGTTGAGTGCTTGACTGGCAAACTCCAAGGAAACCCAAAATACTGCTAGTGACTGCTGGCTGTTGTGCAGTTACCACTGTCTTTGTTCAACACTGAGCCTGTCACCTGACATATCTGTAA
Source organism: Pycnonotus jocosus (assembly GCA_013400435.1). Taxonomy (NCBI): domain Eukaryota; kingdom Metazoa; phylum Chordata; class Aves; order Passeriformes; family Pycnonotidae; genus Pycnonotus; species Pycnonotus jocosus. The sequence continues at coordinate 30,915 of VWYP01010228.1, forward strand.
CAGGTACTGACTTCGGGAATAAAGGCTCCAAGTCAAGTTGCTTAATCACCCAAGGTCTCATAAGGACCTTACATCAGGGAAAATACAAGTTTTAATGTACTGTTGATTTACATTCTTCCTGCAGCTACATTCAGAGGCAGAATGCTTTAGTCCCTGTTTGAAGCTCTTCTCGTGTGGTGTCTGCTACATCATATTGGTTTTCTGATTTATGCAGTGGAGTTTGGGAGACAGAATTGCTCATAAATACTCTTCAGTTTCTTCAAGTCTGGAATTAGCTTATGATTTAATATGTGTAAAATACTTTGGAATCTCTGAGAAAGGTGCTATAGAATGCACTTTCAGGGGTAGTTTCAGATGTGCAAGGTCAGGCCATGGCAGAAAAGTGGTAAGAGAGAGAGCATATATAATTTCAATGGATATATCACATTTAAAAGTCTTTATCAAAGGGAATCCTGGGGCAACCTGCAGATGAGGAAGATTATACCTCAACAGACCCTAAAAGAAATTAAAGGGATTTACAAAAGCATATCTTCCTGATGCATGCTTGAAACATTATGACTGTACAAGCATGATGCAAATTGTTGTGGCTAGACCTTGACCAGCAGCCAAGCCCCACGTGGCCACTTGCTTCTCCATCAGGAGGATCAGAGACAGAAATGGAAGGGTAAAAACTGGAAAACCCATGGTGAGATGGAGACAGTTTAATAGGGAAAGCAAAAGCCATGAACAGAAGCAAAGCAAACCAAGGAATTAATTCATCACCTCCCATGGACAGGCAGGTGTTCAGCCATCTCCGGGGCAGCGGGGCCCCATCACATGTAACAGTGATTTGGAAAGACAAACCCTGTCACACAAGACATCCTCAAATTTCTGCTTCTTCCCTCACTTTATATCTTGAGCATGATGCCATGTGGTCTGGAATATCCCTTTGGTCAGTTTGGGTCTCCCCCGACCTCCCATGCAACCCCAACTTCCTCACCAGCATGGCTGTATGGAAAGCAGAAAAGGCCTTGGCTCTGTGCAACCCCTGCTCAGCAACTACAGAAACATCTCTATATTAGCAACCCTGTATTCAGCACAAATCCAAAACACAGCCCCACACTAGCCACTCTGAAAAAAATTAACTCTATTCCAGCCAAAACCAGCAGATTAATTTCGGAATTATCTGTTAATAGTGAAGTGATAGGATTGTTCAGTTTGTTGACTTTTTTTTTAGAAAACTGCAAAATGAAAATTAGGAAAATTAACTTAATTTTGACATCATATAGTCATCAATAGAAGGAGGCCATGCCAATTTGCTAAATAAAATTTATATTTTAAAACAAAATTGCCAGTAATTACTGTAATTTTCTATTCCCCAAATCTCTGGTTGACAATAGCTTCAGATGGCTTCCCATGTCATGTTACAGCTCTAGTTATAGCTTCGTGTTGCTGCTGAACATTACAAAAAATATTGGCTATTTATCTTTGAATGGCTGATAGCATTATAGTCTTAAATAGGAGCCTTTTTGCAATGGCTTTCTAAAAGATTAGTATAGCATACAAATATTTATTATTCTAAATATAACAGTAGAGAGATTATTGAGTCCACTATGGAGTCTAGTGCTATAAGTCTCACTTATCAAAAAAAAGAGGTCCCTAAAAAACCCAAAAGCTATTGAGCTTTGCACAAGCAGCAATAATTTTTTAAAAAGCAGCAAAAAATTCCTGAGGTGCAAGAAGAAAACAAATGAGAACGCAAAAAAAAATAGGGAGGAAAAGGCAGAAGACTGGAACTGTCACTGGAAAGGCAAGTATTTATGGGTGATCTCAGCACATTAGTACAGTATGGGAAGTCCTATCCTGACCTGAACTCAGAACAAGTACATATTATTGATGGAGGTTGTAGTGTCTCCTCTTTGGATGCTGCTAGTACTTTTTCTATCCAGGCTTGAAGGCTGTGGCCATAAAATTTTTAGGTCTGAAAGATTTTTGCCTGCTAAGCAGCTGCTAACTTTTCCCAAGAGAAAAAGCTCTCAAGCAAGCTTCTTCTCAAAACAATTTTAGCAAACAACTATCCTTTCTCAAAACAATTGTTTCTCAAACGGTGTGGTGGTTAAGATTTGGCGCTCTTAGCTCTGTGACCCGGGTTCAATGCCTGGTCAGAGAAACAGCACGACACCAACTGGAGAAGGATTGTTTTGAGAAAGGATAGTTGTTTGCCAAAATTGTTTTGAGAAGAAGCTTGCTTGAGAGCTTTTTCTCTTGGGAAAAGTTAGCAGCTGCTTAGCAGGCAAAAATCTTTCAGACCTAGAAATATCAGGGCCACAGAAGGCTTCTCTGCTTACTACAAATCTGCATGTAAAAGATCACAAAAAGCAGAATACTTGCAAGGTGTAGGGCAATGCTCCTAGCACCCAAAATTTAAAATCTCTTCGCTTTGATTATCTTCTTTCTGGAATTTCTTATATAGCTTTTAGGCAGGAGAATTGTGCTTCTAATCTAAAGCTGACACTGAGTGCATGATATTGTGTTGTTTGGGGCTGTGCCTATATGTGCTGGCCAGTTCTGACAGAGTCAGACTTGGGTGCCTGGGGAGCATTGTTGAGCCTAAGTGGAAACATAAATTCAAGGAGTGACCCAGTTAAACAGCCACTGGTCATACAGTGGTAGTTGTGCAGTTCTGGTCCTCTCCATCTCAGAGCACATATAGTTGAAAATAGTCTGAGGAAAGGTAACAAGGATTATGAAAGATCCACATCCATGTGAGAAACAAGTAAGTGAAAGAGAAGCCTTCTGTTTGAAAAAGAAATGAGTAGACATGGTATAAGCAGATTTGAATAGTTAGGCATCTTGGTTTCTTCATCTTTCTTTACCAGACATCAGGAGAGGAAGGAGTCAAAAGTAGCCAGGATATAGGTGAGTTGAACAGTCTGCAAGAGTTTAGTTGTGGTACTCCTTGCCAGAATTTGCTGCAATTATTTAAGCTTAAAAAGATCCCAGAGAAAGCTGGTGAAAGTCATTGAAAACAAATCCTTGTGAGATTTCCATGTATGTATGTATCCATGTATATATGATCAGGGATTACTTGAACTGCAAAAAAGTTTGGAGCCAAAGGGAATATTTCAAGATAAAGTATATGGTAACTCTGTTCTTATACTCTTGTCAGAAACTTCCTTTTGCTCTCTCTGAGAGATGGACATAGGGCTTAGAGGACCTGGTCAGACCAAAGATGACTCATGGTTTTGGCATGCAGCTCTACCTGGGTTGTCCAGGCTTGCCAGGCTGCTTTGAACACAGGCAGTAAGAAGCACCTATGGTGCAAAACAGCACTGAAGCATTGAATGATCAATTGATATTGCATGATAACAGAGGAAAAGGAGCAACAGAAAAAGGATCTGCAGTGGAAAAACAGGTAGTTAAAAGCTACGTGAGAGTTGAAACTCCCTGGAAATAGAAGAGTTTTAAACAGCACTTCACTCTGCCTTTGCTAGCAAGGGATATCAGGAAAAGGCACAGTTTCAGAAAGGTAGTCTTTCTAACAATAGCTAGCTCTGAAGCTCTTGATGTGTTTAATAGCTTCCACTTAACTCATGTAGAATAGATTGACTGTAAAACTGCTAGGAATATTTGAAGTTTCCTGTATTCTACGGGAATATTAAATGGATGAGAAGGCTTATATATTTTTTTTTCTTTTTTTTTCCCACCAATATGGGAAAATACAAGCCTTGAGTGTGGAACTGAGGCTGAAAAACCGGCTTTGCAATCTGGAACAGTGGGAGGACGTGCTAAGATATGGTGAAAGAATGCAATGACAGAGTATGTGCAGTGCACCCAAAGACAGTGGAATGAGGTGAGATGAGTTCACACAGCAGAACGGACAATGTTTCCACAAAAGATAAAAAGGTTGTAATGAGGCATTCATTCATTCTAAGCTGAACATTAGAAGGCAGTAAAAAAAGTGCTGCTAGACTCATCCAATCAGAACTGGCAAGAGAAAAGCACAGGTATAATTAACAAATTAATCTTTCTGTTTAATGTATGTGTCTGTTTCTATTAAATGCGTGTGTAAATTAGATACATGTTCAAATAACATACTAGCAAACAATATTTGAATATTATCAGGAGAAATTAATATGCTCTTATATTAAAAGCACATCCACCCAGTGTCTCAAAGGTATGAGTCAACAAATACTGAGTCAAAATAATCTGAAAGACCTGGTAGAAGAGAGATGAAGCTCAATAAAGTAATAACAAAAAATAGTTGAGAATCTCTCCAAAGTGTGTACGGGTTTGCCCTAATACAACATAGTGAAAATTGTTGCCTATTTATTAAGAAATATAAAATACCACTGTGCTCCAATACATTGGGAAACTGCTTTTTTGAAGAAAATATCTGAATTTATTTTAAATATATTGTAAGCTTTGTACTCTAAGGACTATCAGCATTAGGTGAACATGCTTGCTAAAGAAGCAGAGGTCTTTTATACAGCATTTGACAAAAATTTAATAGATCAAGAGACTAGAACCATCTATTGTCTGTGAACTGATAAAAATGCCTTATCTGATCTGAGACAAATATGTGTACACTGAGGTCCAGAATTAACAACAAGTGGGAGACCTCAAAGGGAATAATGAGAACTATTATCAAGCTGTGCCTCACACGATATCATCTTCACATCTCAGAATGCAGAATGCTGTATTGAACCAGCTATTTTGCTGTTAAGTGTCTGCCAGGGATAACAATCATCTTTGCCTCTCTGGCATGCATTAAACAACAAAACCAACTGAATGTCTTGTAATTTTACTAGTGCGTTAATGGAGTTTCATTGACCCAAATAAAAGAACAGGTCATCTTGAAAATTAATATATTCAGAAAATGTATTTCATAAAATCAGAATTATTTCTGACTGTAAATAACACCACAATTCTTTTTAGGAGTTGCTCAAATTTATCTTTGACAGGAAATGGTTTTTTTTTAGTGCGGGTAGTGCTCATGATACCAGAGACAGCATGTAGCTGCTTCCTGAGAACATGACAGGATGAAGCCATTTGCACCCATATGTAGGTCTGTCAGCCCTACAAAAGCAGGATTTGAATCTAGAAAAATGTGGAAATCACTGCTTTTGGGGAAGAGTGGCTTTTACATTGTTTCTGGCCAAGAACTGTAAGTGAGAGCGGGACTGGTGTACTGGGACACCGTGCTACTGCATATCCCTGAGAGCGACCTGCGCCTTCAGGGCCTGGTGTGCTCTGCTAATGAAGGGCTGAGGACAAAGGTGAGGAGACGAGGTCCTGTTTGGAAATCTGGGTGCTGTTTACTGTTGGCACGTGCAACATGTTCCAGGGACCAGAGCCAAAATGGGGACAAGGATCCAGGGTTATATACCAGACAAAGGGGTGGTCCTTGAGGGTCAGGGTCCGATAGGGATGGGGAAAAGTGGTGCAAAGGTGATCCCCTTGGGAAGGCTGACCTGAAACACAGACTGGACAGAGCTGAGAGAATAAAGTAGGTATTTATTGAAAGGCCTCCAGGATCCACCTTGGGCAGAATAGGAGCCTGACCAGAGCTACAGTCAAGGTGGATACAAAATGGTCACAAAATGGCTGGAAGTGACCATGTCTTAGGTTTTTATAAGTTTTGGTCCATTTGCATATTGAGGTTCAATTGTGCAATTACAGCTTCAGGTTGTGAGGTCTCATCCTTCTTGTTTTCTCTCTTCAGTCCATTCTTGTTTATGCTGTCAGGCCTGAAAGTTTTCTTTGGGACTCAGCAGGAAAAGGATTTGTTTTGTCTACCTGCTCTGTGAAGACACCTCACTAGAACTTAATATGAGGCTCAGGACTACACCCCTAGGCAGCACGGAATGTGAAAATATGAAAGATAAAGCTTAAGGCATCAAAGGGGTAAATATGAACTTGGGGGGGACTAATGGGGTTACAGGATTGAAACACTGTGGCAAAAATAACCCAATGGGGTTCAAGAGAAGGAAGAACATTCTAGGATGGGTGCACATATGGTGAACGGGGGCTGGACAGGGTGACATAAACTTAACAAACTGATAGAACACTTAAAACTTAAGAAATATTAACATGTGGCTGCAAAGGCCCATGGGAGAAAGGTTTTACTCACCCTAATCTAAAAGGGAATCTATCTCTCAGGCCCCTGGGCCTCCACAGACTGGTCCCTTATTTCTTGCACTGGTGTAGATAAAATTAAACAGTTTTCCTTTTCAAAGTAAATCTTTTTCTTAGAATTTCAGAATCCAGTCATTTATGTTTCCATTGAGAGGAACTTTGTCATGGGATAAAGGTTTAATCCCCAATACACTGTGCATTTTAATCAGTTTAAATCTTTGCCTGAGAACAGACATTTCACAATCAATGGATTTTAATAACCTTTGGGTGGAAATTGCATTAAAGACAAGCAATAATACTTTTCTGATTTCCTCTTTGTTACTATTCGTTTTCTATTTTGTTATTAAGAATCTTAGCATGAGACCCAGATCTTAATTTTTTTCTCAGGCATTCATCTGTTCTTGATGAATTTTCTCATATGAAGTTCTAATCCTCTGTTTTTGACAACATAATCATTTCCACAGCAGCTAATTGCAATATTTGTAACCACTGATTAGAACTACAGGTGGGGATATGTAGTCAGGATCTACTGAATTAAAAACAAAACAAATCCCAGACAAGCCAAAATAGATGACAGAGAACAGAAGTGTTTTCATAACTGGGTTTCCAAAGCAACTATTTTAATTTTTGTTTACAAAAACCAGCAGATGTAGGCATCCATTGCAAGTGGAAGACTTCTCTAGACATAGTCTTTTGATAACTCTGCTTCCCTTATTATGATTTCTTTACAGGAATGGAATATAAGGTGATTGGAATTATAAGGTTTTTTTTTCCTTGAGCCACAGAAAAAGAAATCACCTGTGAACTAATGTTTCTGTCAGTCTGAGGTCTCTTCTTGATTATTAGAAACTAGAGCAAAGCACAGAATTTTGCTTTTATCAGCCACTATGTGTTTGCTTAGAGAGACAGTGAAAGAAGGAAATATCAAATATTTTGACTGGATCACTGAAGAAAGAGTTATTATTTTATAATTTGCCCTACAAGGAATGTGTGCTGTGGCAGTGTCCCATCACCAATGCAGGAGGCAGCTGTAGCCCACCTGTGTTTCCTGCCTTCTTGTCCTCCATACTGGTACATTTTAATTATCCTTCCACCCTTAGCCAGGCAATCCCAAGCTGGATCAAGAAGAAATGAGAACAGAGTTCACCCCATTATTCAGTTTTCTAGTTCAGCAGATAGAAGCTGCTTTTCACATTTTTTCCTAGATCTGCAGTTGCAACATTTTTTGATGTGTTGTATGCATTGTGGCTTGGATTTTTTAAAGCAGAAGTAGGTGGGATAATTATAGGGAAAAAATATTTCAGAGGCAGCAGATCAGTAGCTGACATTTTAGCCCTGAGCATGAGGGTGGAATTTCCAGTGCATCTGGGAAACTCTTCCTTTCTGCAGTGCATTTTCTTCCTTCAGATTGCATACAGGCAGTTATACCCAGCAAGAGAGGATAAAAAGGGCTGTGACAATCTATCCCCAAGTGAAGAATAGAATGCAGGCATCAGAACAGCTAGACCTGGCTTAGATAAAGCAAAACTGTGCTTTTACTCATAAATTGTCTTGAACCTAATTCAGTCTATAGTTCTTAGAGGACTGAAAATGCCTATTCAGAACTTTATTGCAAATATCAAGCAATGAGGAGTTTTAATACAAGTTGTGGACTATGGAAGAGTAGAAAACTTATTAACTAGGTTTTCTAATTTATTTTTTTTTAACTAGTATTTTTTTCTGGCCTACTACTTTCAACCAGCAAATAATTGTCTGGGTTAGCGATTTTTTATTAGATTGAAGCTAGAAAATATGGACAGGTTCAGAGCAAAACAATCACAAACAATTTTTTTTCCCTCCAAGTTTTATTTAACTGGCCCTCATGCCTATGAAAATCACCTCCAAATCAATACTATTGATTATATTTCAAAGCTCATTATGAGGACAGTTTGGAGTGAAGTGGCAGGTAATCAGACTTTGCTTTTGATTCTGTTTGTCAGTACTGTATCTTAAGATATATTTTTTAACAACATGGTTTTGAAGCTTCATTTGCCACAACTTTGAGCACTTCAGTCATTGAGGCATGTGTTCCATGCAAGGGCTTTTAATTTTTTATGGTGTAAATAAATCTGTTCTGCTCCAGACTCACAAATGCAGAAAATTTTTAATGTCAATATGCATCTACCTGTATGTGAATCAATTCAGATGAGTCTATGACTCTTTCTTACATTCATTTTCAGTGAATATTCAAAGAGTGACTGCAATTATCAATCAAAACTTTGCTTATTAAACAGAATTTTACTTAATTACAGAATATTTTGAAATTGCCTGAATTTATTTTTCAACCTATATGGGAAAGAATTTTGCTTTAATAGGAGTTGTGGACTCTACTCCTCTGATGGAAGAAATGCTCTTCAGGGGAAAAAGGTGAATATTGAGTATATAGAAAAGAAGTAATTTGAAACTGTAATTGTGAAGCAACTGAAATTGCCCTTGCCCCATAATAGATTAAATTATCTGTGGTTAAGCAAGTGTAAGAGGGAAAAGAAAAAAAACCAAACCACTCAAAAATGCTGCAGATAAAGGCATGTGCTTCATTTTTTTTCCTTTCTGCTTGTTGAAGAACAATCACAAGTATTATCAAGACTACTGTTCTCCAAGCCTGTGGTATAAATTAAGTGAAATAATTTAGTAAGGAAGATGGTAGCATATTCTTTTATTGAAAATTGCCACTTTTCTATCCTGGGCACAGTGGGATGCCTGCCTGCCTGCAGTGATCACACCTTGTTTCTACCTGGACCAACACTACCTTTCCTTAGGTTCTCTAGAGGGTCTCCCAAGGGTCTCTCCAGTTCCACTCCCTGAATTCCACCACTTTTAACCCACCAGAAAAGTGTTGTCTTTTAGGCTCCAGCCTGTCACTCCTGTTACCCAATTACTTTTCCCTCATTTAGACCCTCTCTGAAAGAAAATCCATTCATTTGTGGAGATCCACGCTCTTGCATCTCCAGAGCCCCAAAACAATGAGAATCTGTTAGTTAACGCTGTGTAATCATCTGAAAATAAAGGTGATACCATATCATAGCAGAGTCCCCAGCAGAAACTGCTCCACCTTGAATCCTTGGGGGATATCTCCTTTATGATCCCCTGGTGACTTTTAAAACTCACCAAGGACACACTGAGCATCTGCTGGTTGGCCTAGTATCACAGTGTTGTGTTTGTGGTCTTTATTTCTTCACTCCACTGAACTGCAGCAGCCAGCTGCTGAAGTGAGTGCATGAAATCATTTGTCTTTCAGCCCAAGCAGAGTACTTACGACAGACAGCAGTGAGAGGAGCTCGTGCTTGCTGCTACAAGGATGAGATTCATGTAAGTCCCTTGTAAAATGCTGGTGCCATCAAGGATGAGCAGTGCTGTATTTGTTCATCCAGTTTGGAAAAAGGGAGAGTGCCAGTTCCCAGAATCCTTCTGAGTAGTTCTGTCCTGGCAGTTCAACCTCTTCCCAGACAGAACTGAAGTCTCTCCCTTCTTCACACTTAGCTACTCATAAAAAGAGAGGGGGGAAGAGACCTACATTTTACAGGTGACCTGCTGCATGCTGGAATAACTGGAGTTCATAACCACAGAGAACTAAACCTGAGAGCAATCCATATATGCTGAACTGCTCCTGCCTGAAATCTTCTGAGGCAGCGTTTCAGTGTGATACTACAGTTAAAATTTTCACAAACAGTTCAAAGGCAAGGGTCAGCTTTCAAATTGCTTCCAGTAGAAATTTTAACCAGCTAAGGCCTCAAAAGTAGCTGATAAATGTATGAAAATCCATGAGAATACAGAATAGTGCATATTTAATTCTGAGTTTGTATCTCCATTTGACTTGTGTGATTTCACCGAACTAAACACTGATTGGGTGCTTGTTGCAATGTCAGGGTTGCTATTAAATGAAATTTCTTATGTTCTGAAATACTGTACGGGGACATGTACTGTTTGCTATCAGTCTAAATAATAGCTAGATGTTGGGTTGCATCCCTAACTTAATCAGGCCGCTTGTTAAGTGCTTTTAAGGATTAGAAGTATGTTTCAGGGGAAAAAAAGTAAAATATATATTCATATATATGAATATATATGAATACATATGTCTGGCTATATTTTATATGAAACAAAGTGCAGTCATTTCTCCCATTCCTCCAAATGATCTAAGAATAGAAAGATTTAATTCATTTGGAAGATTATTGAGCAGATTATATTACTGGACAGATTGAATTTGTTTGACTACAAGTAAATAAAATATCAAAGCAGGAGAGAAGAAAATGGGCAGATACAAAAGCATCTAGACTAAGACTATTCAGGTGTTCAGAATGGTTTTGAAGCACTTCATATTATTAAACGATTAATTCAATTCATAGAAAATGTCATTCTGATGAGAGCTGAGTAGATTGTTATCAATGAATTTAGTCTCTTTGGATCAACAACTTTCGGTGGAAAGATTCTTGAATTTGTCTGCTTAATTTTACTCAGAGGTGGGGCTTTTTCCTCTTTTTTTTTTTT
>VWYP01010230.1:0-18333 GCA_013400435.1 Pycnonotus jocosus
ACAGAGGAGATTTGGAAAGGTCTTTGCTGGAGAATACATGGAGCTAACCAGGCATAAGAAGCAAAAAGTCCAATGGTTGTTTTCCAAATGGTCCCAATAAAAGACAATAAAATGGAATTAATGATCTGGGAGCAGAGAGAGAGGTGTAAAATGTCAAAGGACAGAAAAGGCCAATTCTTATTTAATGAGGATCAGAATTAACCCTGTGGCTTATGAACTTTTTCATACTGTGAATGAGGTCAAAGGAGGTCTAATTCAGTTAAAGAGTGAGGAGTCCCAGTGTAAGTAAATGTGTATACATTGATAGACAGATATTCCACCATCAAAACAAAAGGATGAAAACACCCCAGGGAGAAGTTGTTGCATTTCCAGAGCAGCTCTGGTGTGACAAGGAACCATAAACATCCACGTGGGCAGTGAGAGAGCTGAGCTGTTTGATGTGTCAGGGTCAGGGTCAGGAGAACAGGAGAGTGGCTGACCCTCAATCCAACCTACTGAAAAATAAAATAAAATAAAATTAAAATTTGTCAATTCTTTGTTTTCCTGGCTTGTATCTCTCAGACAGGGATTGAGGCACCATGCAGCAATGGTGCCTCAATTGGAGAGCAGAAATGCTGCTGCACAGAGGTCTCCTGTGTCCCTCCTGAAACACAGCTGCCATTTCCCCTTCCATCTCCCATTTCCCAAAGAGAGGTTACAGAAATGTCTTGGTTTGAAAGACAGGTCTCTGCTGAGGAAGGCAGGAGTCTCCTTTGGAACGGAAAACGTAACCACCCTACCTCGGAATTATTATAATTTTGAAATTAAGAGGCTCTCAGGCAAAGATATGAGAATAGGAATAACAGTTCTTTACTAGTGCGTATAATAAAGCAAGCAAACAAACAATAACTCTGGCATTAACACCAAACAGAACCAGGACCCCAGTGACCCCCTCTTGGCTGGGGTCCTGCTTTCCCTTGGGTGCAGTTCCGGGCACGGCCAGCAGGGGCGCTGGTGGCTCCCGGCCGGGCAGGGTGGTGCAATGGTTCCCCCGTGGCTGCAGGGGGCGCTGTGGGGCAGCTCGGAGAGCACGCGGTAATGGCGGCTGGGCCCTGAGGGGACGGGATGGAGGAGAGGCTTTGCTTTGCAAACCCCTGGGGCAGTCTGATCTCAGTGCCCCAGCAGGACTGTGAGGAACACCAAGCTGGAACGACAGGAATGAGCAGAACTCCCAGGCTGGTGGATGAGATGGATCAGGAGCTCTGAAGCCATGGCTGGAACCACGTGATTTATTAAAAAATATGGATATTGATCTAATACCAATATCCATCTATGACAGACAAAGACTCTTTAACAGTTTAAAGTTATAAAGTGTATGTTTATTACGACGCCGGGCAGCGTGGGGATAGCTCCAAATACACACCACCATTCACAGATGATCACAGGGGCTTTTTATGTACAGGAGTATTGAACACCCAAAATACAAATGTATATTCATAAATCTGGTACATCCCATTCTTTGCGCCATATGGTAATTAGCTAAAAAGCTATTAAGCATGTGTAGTTTGTTCTTTGAAATGGGTTGGTGGTCCCTTTTATGGGTCAGGGGTCCCAAGATGATGAAGTAAGATGGGTCTTCCTCGCTTTGACTTTTTAACCTCTCGGTGTTATGTGACAACTGGACCCTTGCTTCCATATAGTTTTCCTGTTTTTCCAGGACTGTTTGATTTATGATTGTATTGTATTCTTGGATTCTATTGATTAGGTTCTCTGTTTATCAGAATACACAAACATAATACACAAACAGGCCTCATGATTTATCAGCTCCTTAAGTCTGGCTTCTGTTAGCAAGGGGAAGTCTATCTTACCTCAGCAATATCTAGTTTAACTAAAATCCTTAATTCTTCAGAATTAATGTCTCACGTGGGCTGTCTCAGCAGGCTGGGATGTGGGGCTGCAGCACAGGGAAAGCTCAGAGCAGGGCTGAGGGAGCAGCAGGGATGGGACAGCAGCAGCAACCCGGCTCCCAGCAGGAGAGGCAAGCTCAGGATCCCGGGCGTCTGAGCAGATGGTGATATTTCTCCCTTTTCTAGTGAGGTGGGTGTTAATAATTCCTCATGCAGTGGCTACTCTCATGAGCAGAAGCTCACCCCACAGCAGAAGAAGCAGGACCGAGCTGGGCCCTGGTGGCAGCAACAAATTCCCTTCCCCAAACCGCAGCTCCACCCATCCTCCTCCACTGCTCCGAAACAGAGAGAGAGAGAGAGAGAGAGAGAGAAAGCCAGCAGCTGCCTCAGCTCCATCTTTTATCTGCCCAATTCTCATGGTATATTTGCCTCCTCAGAGAGAAACCCCCAGATAACAGGAATACAACCAGATGCTCTCCTCCCCTGACCTTGGCCACCTCTTTTGTTTTTCTTAAGTACCCCAGTGGTAAGTGTTCCCTAGCAATTTTAGGGAAAAAAATCCCTAAGTAAAAAGGAACAAAAGGAAAGAAACTTGTTGTGGTTTAGGGTTTCTAACTCCCAACAAGAAAAAAAAAGGTGTTGAACTACCCCTTCTTTGGCACCATCATGTCATATATTTGCATCAGCTGATTTGTGGGAAATATTCAGATTTTACACTGCTAATATTTCAGCAGGTTCATGCAAGGTACTCAGAGACATTTAATCGTTGGGTTTGTCTTTATTTAGTAGAGGTTGTTTAATATCTGCAAAGCTGTTCAAACCACAGTGGATCAGCACATAATAAACCACAAGGGAACTCGGGGGTTTCTGAGCCAATTAAGCATCAATAGCCCTGGATTTGGAGGGCTTTCACCTCAGAGTTTGATTTTGGCTCTGCTAGTGAGCAATAGCATTAACACACCCCTCTGCTTCAGCACTAAATCAAAATGAGGCCTAAGCCATCACAGGCTGGTAGGGATCCAAACCTTCCCAAATGTCAGTGGTGCTTCCATGCTTGAATTTAATTCAAACCTACTCCTAACAAGAAAAGAGAGGGTATTACAGCAGCACTCCTGGATTTAGGCATGACAGCAGCTGGAGAAGGATGAAGACCTTCCTGAGAATGATGAAAGAAGGTCAAGCCCACGCATGAAGCACATGCTGATAGCAGAGGATAATTTACTTGCCTGAAGTGCTGGTGATGCCAGCTCTACCCCTGCATATGGTCTGAGAAAGGAGGAATGCATTGGCTGCCAGTGGATGTGGATCTGAGTTATGGGAGTTTGACAGGCTGGGAATCCCTGCTGAGCAGCAAACTTGGGAACAGGGTCAGGACTGTGGCCTGTGAGGGACTTTAGCACAGCCAACTCTATCTGAATAATAATTGTTCTGATTCCAATCATTATTTATAACCCCCACTATGCCTCTCACCTGAGCAGCACCAAAAAAAGCTTTAAAAGATGGTTGCAGCTTATTTACAACAGCTCCATTGGCTCGTAGCACTCTCCAGATGCATGTTAAAGCAGCAATAAGGGAAGCAAAAGCATTTTTAAAATTTGCTTTTAGAGCTGTGCATCGGTGACATGTATTTAAATCATCTGCACGCCATCAAGCATGGGCTCAAATTTAAATGTCACTGTGAAGCTCCTTCTCTTATTCCTTCACAGGCTTATTTGTCATCTTCCAATTCATGCAATGAAAGGAAGTGAGGAGAAAATTAGACAAACAAATAAAAATCTATGTTTTTAATGCAAAATGCAACCCTGGAAGCCTCTTACTGTAAGGGTTTTTGGTTTTTTTTTTAATATCTTTCAAGAAAAAGAGGGACAGAAAACAAAGCAAAACTGCTGTTAAAAGAAACAATAGACAAAGCAAAAGTCTTTCTCTTTGCTTAAATGTTGGAAGTAATATTGAAATGAAATAATCATTATTGTTGATCATCTGGCTATCAAAGTGGATGTTTACCTCCCTGTTTATTACCACCTTGTTGTGATAAATTTGTATAAGCACTGGGGAGACAGGAATTAAGTGGTAGGGTTTTTTTGCCAATCTTTAATTCTGAACTCATGAGAGGAGCTTCATTTCCCAGATCAATGAAATGTCTTTTTTTCCTGTCAATTTGACAAAGTGACTTACATATGCCGATATATATATATTATATTCCAATTCTTTTTTCAAGAATTCCCAGTTTATACTTCCTCAAATTATAGCATTGCTCTGAATATGAAAGCCTCAATGCTTCTTTTGACCAGTAATCTTATTTTTTTTGCTTAGACAAAATATTAAGAGCGGAAGCCATAAGTAATATAATACGGTTTCCATAACTATCACCACTATTAAAGCATTATTTCAGTTTTCCATTGGAATGGAATCCATAGAACAGACACAGATTATATGATATCAGTGATAAAATAATGATTGTCTGCAGTCATAGGGCCAAATGTTTGACTTTGAAGGCACAAAACACTAGTGCTGATGGCAGAATGTAATATGGCTTTTCACCTTCAGGCAAAAATATCTCCACTCAGTTTTAGTGCTGGTTGATGGTAAGCAAGAGATTTCTGATTACAGTCCTTTATTAGCAGACATTTGTTGTGTCTATTCAGAGTGAAAGTTTTGAATTTTCCCCCAAAAACCAAAGCTTCTGTGGCCTTGGGGTTGAGATGAGGATCACTATTCTTCTATAAAATGAATCAAGGCTGTAAGTTAGACCCAAATGTAAAAAAACCCCCAACATTTAAAAAATATACATCTCAGGTTATAATACCAAAAGAAACATGAAAAGGACTCAGAGTGTTCTTTCAAAAAGTCTCATCATTCAATGCCAGACCAAGGCTTTGAAGAAACCTTGAGTAATAGATGTGCTCATAAAATCCATAAGCTTCAATAAAATTAGTTATGTGATTGAATCCCATAACCTCTCAAACTGGGATATTTGGGTTTGTTTTTTTTTCTGTGGAGTTTAAGTCAGGATTTGTTTGTATATAAAATATGCAGTTTTGTTTGCATAAAATATGCAGTTTCATCACCAGAATAAGTCCCAAAGTCAACACCAGTAGTGGGAAAGGGATCTGGAGAATCCCACCCACTGCCCAAATCGTGCCTTTGGCACAAAGGTAGAGGTGGGACCAGGAGAGGAAAGATACTTTAATCTCGTGGTAGGACCAGAAGAGCTGTGAGGACAAAGGGAAATGATTTCAGAATGAGAGGGAGTAGGTTTAGATTGGATATGGGAATAAATTCTTCCCTGTGGGGTCGTGAGGCTCTGGCACAGGTTGCCCAGAGAAGCTGTGGCTGCCCCCTCCCTGGAAGTGTCCAAGGCCAACAGGATAGCAAACAGAACGGAATAACAAATGTAAGAAAATGTTTTTGCCAGGGTTCATGAATGAAAAAGCCTCACAAAGAACCTGAATGGGTGTGTAAACACATTGGTTAACTCAAGAACACAGGTTTATGTGCCTGTAATCAGCTGAGGTGCTTGGGAGTTAATCCAGCATTCAGGGAAGTAAAAGATTATTTGGTCTAGAAGAAAGAATAGCATGAACAGCTCCATTCAGCATTCCTAACAGAGCTGGAGGAATAATCTGCTCTCTGAATTTGGCCTCTAGTTCTGTTTTCCAATTATCCTCAGGCAGATGGTGATTTTGTTTTATTTATTCACTATTGGAATTATTTACTGGATAGCCTCAGTAAACAATTCTCACTTGATACAGTGCCAGTAAGCAGTTTCTTCAGGATCTTCAGTGCTTGCTCTGCTTCAATAAAATGCAAAGACCACCTGGAATCACTGTGGTTTCTTCTGGGATGAGCAGATGCCTTAGAATCAGGTTTCTAAAGAAAAAAGGGTGTGATTTTGGTATCAACATTCCCTTTCTAGGAATATTTCTGTAGACTGAGCTGTTTCCCATGATCAGTCATTCCAATGCCCAGAATTAGCCCAGGTACACAAAACAGCACCTGAGCTCCCAGCTCAGCCACACCTGGTCCCTCAGGTCTCTGCTTTCATTTCCCTGCTCAGAGCTGCAGCTTTTGGCTCTTCCTTCATGTGACAGACACTCAGCAGCTCGATGGTCAACATGGAGGAAATTTTAAGCAGCCTACGACTGCATACTCAGTCTTTTCAAATATTTTACTGTCCATTAAAGTAAAAGCTTGTCAGAGAAAATTGACATTAAAAATTATAAGCTTCTGTATACGAGTCTGCTTCTCCCCTCTGCCTGGGTCCTTCAGGCTGTCCCCAGCCTCTCTGGTGACCCATCATCTCTCCACATCCCTCCTGCTCCCCCACTTCTTCCTTCAGCTGGGAGAGGCTTTTAGATGCTGAATTCCTTTGACCCCGAGGTTCCCCACTTTGGAATACCCACACTTGTCACCCAGCACTTAGCAGAGCTAAAAGGCACCCTTGAATGGGGAGGGTTGCCCTTTGCCTGTCAGGAAGATGGATAAATAGATGATATTGGAGAAGCTGTTTAGCTTCATGCTTGGATTCCACTGCATCTGAGCAGCACTGAGATATTATAAATACACCAAAATAATCCAAATCAATAAAGCATAGGGAAATTCCCATCAGATATTACATCTCATAAAACAACTGCATCTGTCTGAGCAGGCAACCTAAAATATCTGCATTCCAGTTCTGTTATGAGGGATTATTTACCTAACCTAGCTGTCTACTGATCACATGGATCCTTTAAAGAAGTGCCCACTTCTTTATGAAAAATAATTTGCAGTTTGGGTTCATCCTATAGAAGTTGCCAATGAATTGTGAGCCTGCTCCACTTTTCCAGATATGGATTTCCACCAGGCAGAAATAAAGTACAAAATTATTTTCCTTATTTTATGGACCATAAGAAAAATCACTGATCTCAGGACTGAGAAACTGCCCAGCAAAGCAAATGACCATTCAAAGGAGAATTATAGAAGCATAAGGAATTGCCAATAAATAACACACCGATATTGAAAGCACAGGGTGAGCTATTAAACACATCAGAGGAAAAACCAACGTTCTTAATGCTGAGATCCTAAACAACCCTGGCAGCAGCTCCCAGGAGGACAAATCCATATATTCCAGTGACTCTGAAAAGGTCATTGGGTTTTGTTAATGAACAGTCTGGAAATCAGCATCTGTACATAAATACAGAAATATATAAAGCCAGGAGCTGAGGCTTGTGACAAGCGTGTTCAGCTTTGAAGTAACTTTGAACTGGCATTTTCCAGTGTGGAGCAGGGCAGGAACTGAAATTGTTGGATCAGTAAAAACTCAGGGGGTTGTAACTCAGTGTTCACAGAATCTCAGAATGGCTTGGGTTGAAAGAGACCTGAAAGCTCATCTTGTTCCACCCCCTGCCATGGTCAAGGACACCTTCCACTGTCCCAGGTTGCTCAAAGTCCCATCCACCTTGGCCTTATGTTGCCTAAACGTGGATGTTAAAACTAAGACAGTTATTTCCCTTGGGAGGCTGGGTTGGGAGCTGTGAAGGCCTGGACATCTGTGGAGAGCCACCAGCACATTCTCCTGACCAGGCAGTGCAATGGCTTTTTGAGAATAACTTCATTGTTAAACGGGGGTTTCTCACAGCATCACATTCTCCTGCTTTTGCCTGATGCAGCAAGCCACGGAGGAATCTGGAGTGTGTTTATGGAAGCACCGAATAGTTGAGATCTCTCATTTGGATGCTACAGGTAAGTGTGGAAAGGCAGGAATTCACACCAGCCACTCTGAGATGATGAGCTGGGCTAATTTGGCTCTCTCTGTAATTAAAGGAGAAGCTGCCTGAATGCTGTGAAGCAGCATTTCAACCAAGAACCTAATTTAGCTGCTCCCAGTCACACTCTGGGAGCTCTCCCTGCTCCCCATTGATTACAGAGGGAAGGAAAGGAGATCAGGTAGCTGTTGAGGTTTGAAAGCAAAANTACCTGTCTGAAATTGCTGGTACAAATACCCTGCAAAGTGCCCTAGAATGGAAAGATTAGCACAATTTCCAGGGAGGTGTAAAAGACCCTGAGCTGCACCCTACAAAAATTGCACAGCCTTTCCAGCTGCTGCTGGTTTTTGGTAGCTGCTGCTTCTAAAAGTTCTCTGCACAAAATGTTGTTTAAATGCTGTAGAATGGCTTATCAAAATAAAGCAAAATTAAAAGTGACAATTAACACCAAAATCCTAGATGCATCTGTTTTTCCTAGAATTCAAATCAGAGCACAGATATGACAGAGCAGCAGAGGTGCTAAAAGGAAGAACTTCTTGTGGCAAGTGTAGGTGATTGCAATGGAAAATTTGGACTTTAGAAAATAAATTTTACAACAATGTTGGAGGATGACATCCCCCTTATAAGATAAAAACCTTGTGAAACAAAGAATAAAGGAATACCATTCAAAATAAAAATAAGAAGCATAATGATTAAGTTTTCAACTTCTTCCACAGCCTGACAACAGATCTGACAAGTTATCACAAAGGCTGAAAACAAACAAAATAATACTGTTTTTTCAAATAAAAGAAATGGGAATAAACCTCAAAAATTTGAAATTATTGAAAACTTTTCTTTCAGCTTCAGTGGTACTGACTCATGAATAACCTTTGGCTAAGAAATTTTAGGTATAACTTCATGACCATAAAGTTTATTAGTCTTTCAGATGATACAAAATGGAAATATATTTTCTTCCATAAGCAGGTGCCACAGAGCAGTTTGACTCTTCCTTCTACAACACTTAGGTGTAAATTCTGCTTTGAAACAGGGTCTGTTCTAAGTTCAGCTTGAGACGTGAGAAAAATCCTGAATTCACAGGTTTTTAGGGACACTCCCTTCCTGTATTAGCAGATGTTCTTTATACCCTGTTTGAGCTAATTGAGCTCCCCTGGCACTGCAGACACTGCCCCAGAAAAACTCTCCCAAGATGGATTTGCTTTCATGGCTCTTCTCCTCTTCTTGTTTCATCCCTTTAGAGCTGTAGCAGGCAGAGGCTCATTTTACAAAATCTCTCTCTGTTGACTTCTGTGCCCACCATGTGGTCCCTGTTCACTGGAGCAAAAGCATTTTCCTGCCATCTCCCAGTCCTCCAAGCCCTGTTACTGGAAATGAAGTTTCGATGTCTCAGGCATTGGCACGGTTGCTCCTGCCCATGGAAGATGGAAGCACTAAACTGTTAAATTAACAGCTGCAAACAGCTCACAGAACTGGGATGAAAGCAAATGATTGTGACTTCAAATCGTTCCTCCTGAGCAGAGCAGGCCCCTGGTGCTGAGGGCACAAAGCAATCAGCCTGGCCGGGCTGGAATTCCACACCAAGCCAGATTCCACCTCCAAGACCAATCAGCTTAGATGAAACACTTGGAGAGAGAAAAATAATCCTGCAACTGATGGGGAAACCTTAAAAAATCATTGTGAAACGGAGGGTTATTTTAAGCCCCACATTGCTGCTCAGATGGCAGTGTTTTTTTCTGGACTGTTTCACCCATCCCTACACGATGATATAAAAGTCAGCGCTTCATTGAACTTCCTAATAGCCAGGACATATTTCCTTCCCGAGCCCAGCGCTGCCTCTCGCCATGAGCTTTCTCCTAAGCAGCATGACACAACATATTGTAGAGGGAAAATGATAATTAGAAGGAACATTCGAGCAGAGGAAGTTGTCTGGAAAAATGCTTTAGCTAAATGAAGCGGTGAAGATTGTTTTTAACTTAATCTGTTAAACACACACTCGCCCGCGCCCGCGCGCGGATCCAGCCCGGCTCAGGAGTGTCTGCTCACCGCCCATGGGTGGAGCACAAACCCCGGCAAGGAGGAGAAGAGAATTCTTGGTTTGATTTTATGGAGGTCAAATGGAAATGCAGAGGGTTTAAAGGCACATAAAGTACCTGAGTTAAGGAGTGAAGTGCTGCCAGAGCCGTGGCTGTGACCCAGCTCTGTCACACTCTGTGGAAGCGCTGGCTGCCCCTTCCACCAGCTCAGACATTTCAAGGCTGTGACCCGTATTCCCAAGGAAAATCTGCATCACCACTGGGAGCACAATTCAGTTTGGGTGCTTGAATCTTGCTTTCAACACAGAACCATTCTTCATATAGACTGGTTAATGTTTAAACCATTGGTAATTTCAGGCAACCGTGTATTAGAGATGGATGATAAAGACATATCTGATACAAATGATGAATATTGGAGAGAGAAATAAATGGAAAAGGTTGTCCTAAGGGAAAGAAAAAGAAGCACATTACAAAAGAGAAAAATCTTTTGCCCTGACAGTCAATTTCTGTTTGAGTCTTTGAAATATCTTGTGGGTGGGATGGTGGGAGAAAATGGAAATATAGAACATCCCATTTATTTAATTAACCAGACCACTGCAACACTAATATCTCCTCCACTGAGAAATGTTTTGCTCTTGCACAGATGAGGGAACCATCATTTTATTTTAGACCAAATTAATGTGGGCATGGAGGAGACAAGGATAGAATTCCATTTTTTGAACAATAAGGATCAATTTTGCTTTGGAAAATTCCCTCTTCCAACAGAGATAGTCCTATAAAAGCTACAGGGATGCCAGGCTGTCAGAAGCAGCCCCAAGTGANGTTCACTCTTCCAACAGTGATAGTCCTATAAAAGCTGTCAGAAGCAGCCCCAAGTGAAAGAAGGTTGGACAGTGCAGGCAGAGGTGCAAAAATTGCTCAGTAGAAGTTGTTTTTGCAGGTAAATCATCCTGTAATTGTGAAATGACTGGGATGGTTCTCTGTATGGAGATTCAGGGATGGGATAATGAACTGCAAAGCAGGGAATGACCGTGGGATAGGGAAGAAAGCAAGTGGTACTGGAACTGAAATGGGACTATGTGGGAGAGGGATTTTCCTCCTGTTCATAGCTCACCCTCAGCCTGCAGGCGTGGTGCAGAATGAGATCAGTACAGCACACATGTATTCTCCAGAACTGATTCTTTTTTCTGTTAATACAGAAAATATTTCTGCTAATACAGTAAGATTCCTTTTCTTGTAACCTTCTACTTTTCTCTTTCTGCCCTTGTTCCCTTTTGTCTTCAAGCAAAGAGAGAAGAATTTGAAAGCAGGGCTGGGTTTCAGCTCTTTGCTGGCAGCTCAGGGCAGTGCAGCTCAGCTCATTTGTGCTCAGGCTCCTCTCCAAAGTGCTGCAAAGTCAGGTTGGGACAGGGCAGCCCTGGGTCACTCTTGCAATCATTTTCCTTCTCACTCTTTTTCAGAAAGCTTTTAGAGTAACATGACAATTGCCAGTGTGGATAAGGATCAGTGACGGTTTCACTGAGTGACTTATCTCAAGAAATGATCAAAAAAGAAACTTCATACGAAAATATAAAACCTGCCACCCAAGAAAATAATGTAACAAATCCCTAGTCAAATAGAGAATAAATCTGGAGAAGAGCCCTGAAACTTACTACATGCAGAAGCTTCCCTCTTGATTAACTATTACAATTTTGGATATTTTAATGGTCCTCTTTGAATCTAGCTAGAAGTGATGTACTTCCACGCAGGAGATCAAATCAATCTTGGCACTCCTGGCCAAGCCTCATCCTCTGCATCCTTCCACCCATTGCTCAGATAAATTGCCTTGTCCAAGAAGGTGTTAGAGACTGTTCACTGAGTGCAATGTCTGCCCACAAATCTGCTCTTCACATCTGTGTAAATCTCGACTCCTCGCTCCCTGCAAAAGAAGCCAATTCCTTGTGGCCAAATGAGAAGACAAGAGGACAATCCAACACTCTGATGATGGGCCCTGATTAATTAGCTGATCTTTCTGGGGGTCCTGCATTGGGAAGAAGGGAGTCATGGGAGGTCATATTCTCCAGCAGAACCTCTATGGCAGACTCTCAGCACAAATGATACATTTCTCCTTGTTGGGTTTTATGTTTCCAGTAAATTTTGTGCAGGTGGAAGATGCCACCTTCATTGCCCTGGAGATCCAGACACCGTTGCAGGGGTTATTTCTTTTCTTGACACCACCTATAAACAAATATGTTTCTTCTCCCTTTTTTTTCTTTCCTCCTTTCTTTTCCTATCCTTTTAGAAACTTTCCCTGCACAATGGAGTCCATGTTCACTCTTTATACAGCCAAAAGCTGTTCATACATGACAGGGAGAAATTCTGCAACTACTCAGTGAGGAATCCCAGACCCTTCAGTCAGGTTGCAGGTTGGTTGACTCTGGCATTGATATGGGCTCCCTTGTTCGTCTTTCCAGTTTAAGCATCTGTTCTTAAGGAGAATGGACAATTTTTGGTCTTTAACACTCAGCTCATAGATAATCTCTCCCTGAAATGCCTTGCTACAAATCCTGAAGCAAGTAGAGGTTGTTATTTTGCAATATCTAATGTGAAACAAGACAATTCTTTTTTCTCTTATCTTGCTTGTACCTAAAAATCAGAACAATGGTTTACATCCAAGTGAATCCTCCGATATCACAAATACTCAAAATTGGTTCTTTGGGTTTTTTTCACATCTAGACTGGTAAATGAGCTCATGGCTTTGATGTGGCAGGGAAACCTCCATGAAAATGCCAAAAAGTGCCAGCAGCAGAGAGTTCAAGCTCTGGCAGCTGACTGCGCTTCTGCCTTTGCAAGTCCCTGCAGCACATGAGAAAACTTTGCAGCAGCCAGGTTTTCTGATTTGTTTTTCTGCTCATGAACTTTACCCACTGCTCTCAGTATCATTTTGAGAGCGCAGAAGTCACAATATTTTAGCTTTTTTTCTGGAAGAATCTGTTGCAGGAGATGCTGTAACAGCACCCACTGCCTATGTGTGACCCATCCCTCATTTTTAAGGACAGTACATCAGCCAGACTGAGTAAAACACAGTTCTAAAAGTGCATCTGGCACTGTGGATACCAGGCATTATCTGAAGGCTGAAAAAGTCCATTTTCTGCATCAATGGCAAAAAAAATAGGGCTGAGAAGAGTGGCTGACTTTAATAGGAGCAGGACAGGCTGCAGCTTAAAAGGAATCTGCTCCAGGTGACCGGTCTGAGCTGGTGATTTATTATTACTGCTGCCACCCCAGTGCTGTAGTAGATGCTGTGTTTGGGTGAAAGTCTATATGAGCTGTCAGAATTGTTGCTTGTGTGCTTCCTCTCCTGTAATAGGACTAAACACTCTGACACCTCCTACCCAGGAATATTTACTGCTACAGCCACGAGGAAGCATCAAATTAAATTTTCCAACCAGGGCAGGCTTCCTCCAGCCCTATTAGAGCATTACAGATTTCTTCAGTGACAGTTAAAGAACCTGAGACGATCAGCATTTATTGTTGGCTTTGATTTCTAGGTAAAAAGTAATAAATAAAATCCAAATTCAATAACCGCTCTCCTTGCAAAACATGTGTCATCTAGGAAGATCCATCATATATAGGCAGGTGCTACTGCACTCTCATTTGTACTTTGTCTGCAGGTGGCAAACTAAACCCAGGAAATAAATGTACTGTAATGGAAAAGTTAAATGTTCAAGAAAAAATTAAAAGCTAAACAAGTATTTTCACATCAGAGGAACTTTGACTTTACTACCAACAGCTCCATCATACAGAAAAACTTCAAAAGGACTTCAGCCCACACCATGAAGATTTTTTCCAGTTGATGTAAAATACTTTCCTCCTCTTCCAGATCCTTTTTCCCTACTTTAACCTCCATGATGGCAGTGTAAGCACCTGTATCATTGTCTTTATTTCCATCAGGGAGTCCTGGATGCTCCTTCTCCTTCCAACTCTTTGAAAGTCAGGAATGGCAGACACAAAACCAATGTGTATTATAGCAAGATGTGCTCTCCTAGAGACACTGCTCATCATTAAAGGATAGTGACTAATCTCTCCCATTATTTCTCTTTCATTAGGGAAATAATTGTCTGTACCAGACAACTTGTAGCAGAGTAATAAAGCAAAGAGTAAGTAGGGCTGTGAATAAATAGAATGAGTCAATATTGCTTTTGTTAAGTCAGATTGTGGCCAGAAATCTCCTAGCATTCTTTGAGGGTATTTATGAGCCTGTAAACAAAAAGGATTGGTCAGCATAGCATAGCTGTATATCCACAAGATTTCCATTAAATTTCCTTACTAAGAGTCTTAAAGAACTGAGTCCTCCATGGGACAAAACAACTTCTCAATTTGTGCATTAACAACTGGTTAGAATACAAGGAACAAAAGCCAAAGATGGTTTTTACTGGTTTCCAACAAGATTGCAAAAGGTTTTCTGCTTGAACTGTTTTTATTCAGTAGTTCTACATAACCTCAAAATGGGGATGAATATGGCAAATTGCTGAGGATAGAAATGTGCTTGTTATAACCACACTTGGAATTTATTTCAAAGAAGTGTATAAAGCTCCCAGGACATATAAAAATAGTAGAAGAAATACATTGAGAGGGAATTTTTGACTGGATAAATGATAGGAGTCTGGACTGTGTTAAATAGGCAGTGATGATTCAACTGTGGTGGATCAAGAAGGGTAAAAGATGAGCTGAACCTATGAAATTATTTTCTGTGGGGAGAAGATGTACATGGAAAGATTATTCCATTTCTCTCAATATAAAACCAGGGATGTATATAATGAAAAGAGTAAAAAACAGGGTTAAAGTAAATCATATATATTTTTAGCACGAAATAAATAATTGCTTGGAGGAGCTCATTGTCCCAGGATATTTCAGTGGCTGAAACTGTGAAGAGATTGGAAAAAGATTCATTGAGATAAGCTGCTGTTGTTGCACAAAGCTATTTACACCTATTACACATTATGTAGCCCAAAAAGCCCTGAACTCCAGAAGCTGGGAAAATCATCAATTTTAAATTACTTTTCTTCTTGTAGATTCTATCCTAGAGAACCCACTATCACTCCCATCACCATCAAGACAGGGAGCTGGTGTTTGATCCAGCATAGTACAGCAGTTCTTCCATTTTTATGGGAATAATTCCATAGTACAGCCACCACCTGAGCCTGCCTGGCACACAAAGTGCCTGGAGAGGAGCTGAGCCTCAGCTGGCCATGGACAGGGGTAGGAGGCTACAATAATTCAGGATTTTATACCCATTTGTACCTCAGATTGCTCACATTATGTCTTCAATATACCCTGTTTTATATCAAAATGGCCCTTTCTCTTTGCAGTGACATGACATAACATCATATAGAAAACAGTCCAGTTTAATAAAACATTGCCTATAGGTACATAAAAACAAATTTTCCTTGTCCTAATGGTGCCATTGGAGGAAGCTAACTGATTGTGGGTAGGACAAGATTATGGTGGAGTCAAACTCATTCTGGGATATCAGGGATGTTTGTCAACAGAGATACCTGGAGACAAAAAAGTGATGAAAAAGAGAGTTGATGAATTGTGAGCATGAGCCTCAAACCTGCCCTCTCTTCCTTTCCAGATACTGTAAAAGGTTTAGGCAATTTTTGGAAGATGTTTGGCTGTGAAGGACATCCAGAAAACCTTCTGCTCTTGCCCCTGTTCAAAGACCACTGGAGTCAAAGGGGCCCTTTCCTGCAGCACTTTGTGCTCAGGCTTCAGCTCCCAGAGCAGATTATCCATGGCAGATAACTGGCAGGGAAGCAGTGCTGTGCTGCCTTCCTCAGCCATTAATTGCAGATCCAAATCAGTGGCCCAGATAGCAAAGAAAAGGACAGTTTGCCACTCACTGAGCCTGGCTTAGCTCAATCTGCCCTCCTGCCCATCACCCCTCAGAGCTGCTGAGCTGATCCAACTCCATCCCTTTGTTCTTTCTCTGTGACTCTGGTGTTTGCTGGAAACCTCTCCCCTGAGAGGTGGCACCTGCAGGTTATCAATGAACAGAGACCCCATCCTTTTGTGTGCTGGCTCCCAGCTCCATCCCATAGGGGCTGCCGTTTCTGAATTGTTTGGGAGTGTGTGGGTTGCCTTGTCACATTGGTTGGGTAATGAGAGGGTACAGAAAACAGCCTGAGATCTGCTGCTAGAGATGTGTAATTATTGCTGATCTCAAGGGAGCTGGCAAGTTGGGGTTTCTTTATTATTATTATTTGTTCTATGACAATGGTATCTGGATGTTTAACTTTCAGCCTTATCCCGTATTTAACAAGCTGAAAAGATGGATGTATCAGCAGGGTTTCTAAGGGGAAAAGAGTGTGTTAGAGTGCTTAGTGCCCTGTGCTGCTGTGTGGGTGTTTCTGAAAGCACAGGATACAGGTGATTGCAGCTTACCTGAGGCTCACTTTGGGTTCGTTCCTGTCCTGTATTTTCTGCCACAGAAAAAACACATCACAACCCAAGGCTATGTGGTGAAATTACACCCTTATAACAACAAAATCCATATTAATGGATAACACTGCTAACGCAGAAACATACACCTTTACATTTCAAATGTATGCCCACTTTCATTTAGCTTTAGCAAAACACAAGGTCAGATGATTCCCCAGCCAGCCAGGAACCCTCCAGGTACCAGAGGCCATGTGTTTTCCTCCAGAGAACTGACATCCTTGTGGTGGGTTGGAGTGAGAGCCAACATCCCAGCCACGAATTATAAGAAACAAGACATCAGCCTTGGTCTATACATTACAAATTCTAGCAATTTTCTCAATAGAGAGATTACTACTCCATATATCTGCTTGGAGGGGAGAGTACTAAGGGAAACTGTAAGCTACAACCCTGTAACCCCATCACACATCAACCCTCAGAGACCTGACAGCATCCATCACCTAAGATTTCAGCAGTGTGGAACCCAAGGATGAACCTGTGCCTCTCTTTGGTGAATCTCTTTTGAGACAGACCAAATTTATTAAACACACAAAATGACCTCAGCAGAATTACAGCGTCACAGTCTGATTTTGGCTGCTTTTCAGTGGGACTCCCTGCTCTGTGGGGTTCTGTGCATTTGCAGCACCTAAAGGGAGGTGATATTTTAGGTGCCTCATTTCAAATGTGTAGGACTAAAGGACACAACCCAAAACTTAGTGGCAATTTCAATGCAAATTTGTCCCCATTCCTTCCTCTCCCCGTAAAAGACACTGTTGTGTTGTGACTTAAGTCTGACAAAATATTGAAGTTTAGTTGAGTTTGCTCACTTTTTTCCTGTTTGTTTCTGGAAAAAAGAAAACCCAATAGGAGATCATGCCCCTTTTTATCCATTCCTCTTAGGAAAAGTTTGGACATGCTCAGTTCCAGAAAATTTCCATGATAGAAAAAATTCCGTTCTCTGAAAATCCACAGAAAATCTGAGAGAAGCACCTCATCTTTTTGCACTCAGACATCCCTTTAATGAAAATGCCCTATTCTGGGACTAAACCAGTGCACCTGTAAATTGTTGCTGGTTTTGAGCTGGATTCCACTTGCACACTTGCTTACCTGCAACTGCATGGAGAAAGAGCAGGTTGAAAGGCAAGGAATGATGTATATAAAATGGAGATGGATTGTGAGGGCACAGTGAGTGTTTAATTTGCAGGAAAATACAGCAGAACCAAGATCTGAGCACTCAGGTTTGGTCCCTGAAAAGCAGAGGCTGCTGTGGCCATTGTTTGGTTGGAAGCAAAGGGGAAAGGAGGCCCCAGAGCTGAGAGAAAAGCAGATTTCGTGACTAAACTGTGTGAAAATGAGCTGTGATCCATCGGGAGAGAGAGTCTGGCACTTGCCTCACCTTCATCCGTGCTGTTTCCTCTCCTGCTGCTTGAAGATAGCCAAGAGCTTCCTTTTTAATCAAGGACCATTGGAAAGCACCAGCGGGCTCCCACTCACAACGCATTGATTGGCTTCCAACCGCAGTGACAATTGCATCCTGTAATCAAAGCAGCAATCATTAACGGCACGATTATTCCCCCTCCACACACACACACACACTCACACACTCCTGTAGCAGGAGGGATGACTCTGACATGCAGAACACAAACAAAGCTCAGCGTTCAAGCTCGTTCCAGGTGGATCCTTTGCCAGAGGCTCCAGGAGGGCAGGTGTTGGTGGCAGAGTCTGCGGATCAAGACTGGAAATCAAAAGGCAGATCCAATGGAACTGAGAGGGAATCCAGGGTGATGCAATTGTCATTTTCCCTCAGTGTCTCCCCATCCCATCCCTGCTGCTTGACCATCCCTCCTCAGGCTCACCCTGAGCTGTTGGCACTGGCCTGGAATGGCCTTCTCACAGGTTCCCTTCCCCATCGCTTGCAGGGTGCTGTAGCCATGGGAGAACATGGAATTTTGGGGTGTCTGACTTGGAACACAGCTGGGACAGTTCATTCTGGAGATACCAGTCTGCTGCCAGATTCCTTTTCCTTTTTACTGTCCTCACCTGCTTTCAGCTCCCTTTCAGATGTTTCATTTCTTCATAGGCTGTTCCCTCTCCACACCCAGGATACGGGCTGGGTCTCTTTTCTCTTCTCTTCTCTCTCCTTTGGACATCCACCTTCACCAGTGGCTCAATGCATTCTTTAGTACATCTGCCTTTTCCTTTCTTTCTTTCTTT
>VWYP01010230.1:18405-31760 GCA_013400435.1 Pycnonotus jocosus
CTTTTTCCTTTTCCTTTCTTTCTTTCTTTTTTTTTTTTTTTTTTTTCTGACTGTGAAATAAATCTCCACAGAAAACTTATCCAGATGAAAAATGAATTCTTTTAACCTTTACATTTCCAAATCAGAGGAATAATACAGATGTTAAAGAATCAATGCCATCTGAACCTCACAGTCTGCTCTAAAGGCCAGAGAAAAAAAAATAAGAGTCAAGTAAAATCTTTATGTATTTTACTTTGAGTTGTGTTTGATGAAATAAAAATGAAAACTTTTTTCACCAGCCAATATCTGGTATTCCTTTAGAAATTTGGCTTCACTTTACTCCCTGATGATTCAAAAAATACTGTCAATGAAGGTTAATTTTTAAAGGTGGGTATTTTAGAACTGAGGTGTTGCAAAATGTTGTTCTGAAGTGCCAAAAAAGAGAAAAGTAATGGCAGTCTCAAAATCCACACTTGTATTTCTTCCCACCAAAGGTATACACTGAGTTGAAGCTTATTTTGCGTATAATTTTCATCTCTCTGATTTTCTGTTTGGGGTCTTTTCACATTTATTCCTTGTAAACAGCCATCCATTCCCCATGGTTATATATATATATATTTTTTTCCCCATAACTATCATTGTAGGAGTCAAAATCTAAAGGAGTCCAGCATAAAACAACTGACACATTTCTCTGTAATTATAGACCAGAGGTGTTCATGGAGCAGTGAAGATTCCATCAGCTGCAGCACCTCACCAGCACTAAACTAACTTCACACATACCTTTGTAGAAAACCAGGATAAAATGCTGCTTTATTTTCCATTTCTGGGATATTATGAAACATGGCTCAGACCTGGAATGAGATAGAGCATTTACAAAATACTATCCATAAGCAAATTTCTGGACAATAAGAGCATGAATTCTCTTTACTGCAAAGCATCATCTGGAAATGCTATGTGGCATCATCTGCTGATTCTTTATTTCCCTTCACACCTGGTTTCCAGGTTTTTAGGGGTGAAGAAGACTCTTCCATAAAATAATCAGTATGAGACAGAAAAAACAAGAACACAAGCCTGTCGCATTGGGAAAAATATTTCCCTGTCAGCCTGCATCAGACTGACTTATTAGCAAATCATTAGCAACAAGCAAATCTCCAGAGTTCGGAATTTCTTTCCATTCATTCCAGATAAATATTTAAATGTGTTTGTCTTTATTACATTTCTCTGGGCTTGTTCTAATGTATTTGGCCTGGAAATCAGACTGAGGGTTTTGGAATCTGGAGCAGCTTGGCAGAGCCCACAAACTAAATACAGAATAAATTAATAGTGCCTGATGGTTGGGCTGGGTGGCTTGACAAGGGATGATGTTCAAAAAAATCCCTTTAGATTTAGGATCTACTGGGGAAGAAATTAGAAAAGCAGAATGATGGAATCACAGAATAGAACAGCCATTAAATCTCATCTCATTCCAGCCCTGCCCTGGAACACCTTCCACTGTCCCAGGCTGCTCCAAGCCCTGTCCAGCCTGGCCTTGGACACTTCCAGGGATCCAGGGGCAGCCACAGCTGCTCTGGGCACTCTGTGCCAGGCCTGCCCACCCTCACAGGGAAGAATTTCTGCCCAGGATCCCATCCAAGTTTATCCCTTTGTCAGTTTTAAACCATTCCCCCTTGTCCTGCCACTCCATGAACTTGTCTGAAGTCCCTCTCCACCTTTCTTACAAAAAGACAGAGTTTGTTTGCTGTGGGACCTGCAGCCCTCCAGATCCCCTCTGATCTGCCCTTCTTACAGGCCATGTCTGCTCCTGCTTCAAGTGAGACCAAGGGCAGGAAGATCTAACCCCATTTTTCCAGCCCAGTAAATAGTTCAGGCCAGTTTTGAGAGTCTCTTTTTTTACAGCTTGTTCAGCTGCCTCCAGAGCCCTGCAGCAGAAAGGACCTGAAGTGGAAGAGGCAAAAAAGCCTTTCCCTGGTTGATTCTATTAATAAGTGGATTTATTCCCAAGCACACACATTTCTACTTTTCACAGCTGGTTCTGACCTCTGTCAGGGACTTCAGCTGAGAATGGCAATCAACCAGGGCACATCCCAACTCTCCAAGAGCAAGCAGCTCCCTAAGGCACAGTTTTCCAGCAGCTGGATCGTTGGAAAGAAGGCCAAGATCCCCACAAAAGAAACCACTGCCTCACAGAAGCTTTGCCTTGAGGGGAAACTTGCACTGCCACAAGCCACTTCAGCCACTGGGTTCAAGGCAATTCCCAGTGGGGGAAAAAAAAAGAAATAAAAATTGTCTGCCTCTTCTACTACGCAAACAGGCACAAAAGCACAAACATGTGCAGCACCGCCTTTTCTAAAAGTGCATTATTATTAACTGGAAACAGCAGCCAGATCCATCATGTTCAGCATGCCCCACATCACTGCTTCACTAAACACCACAGATTATTTCCCTGTAATTGCCTTCCTGAGCTGTCTAGGAGCCTCGATTCATTTCCATTAAAGCTTGGGAGGATGAGATCATTTAATATTCTCACATTCCCCTTTTTATTCCCCCCTCCCTTTTTTTTTTATTTTTTTATTTTACAATTATGTGCTCATTGTCACTCTCAGTCACTGAAGTTAAAGTTTAGCACTTGGTATTGCAGGGAAGCAGCTGAAACAATAGTGTAGTAGTGACAGTAATTTTCACCATATGTGTTTTCCCCTGAACTTAAGAGGGAAATACATTTATGCCCTGCACAATTTGACAGACAACAGCTTCACTTCTGTCACATCCCTTCACTTTGCTCAGGACAACTTGGTGGAGCAGACACGAGGAGAGAAAGCAGAAGAAAGCCCTGTAGCCTGCTGTGACCCAAGGGCTGACACCAAACTGGTAAATCATCTGCTGATTTTCTGCCTTTTGTAGCTGCAGAGTGTTAATTAAAACTGTTCTGGATGTAGATTAGGTTTCTGCACTCGGAAGTTGTCATCAATGCCTCACCTGCCTTGAATAAGAACTGCACATCCTGTGATAAATGCAGTGAACGTTTTGCCTGGTTTCACCGAGTGTCTGCAGCCTCCTCTGGAGGATTCATCCCTCACCAGGGCTGTGTCATCTCCTGTGCTGCCACTGAGCACACAGTGGGCTCATCCTCCTCCAGTGTGAGACAGCCTCCACCTGCTCATAGCAACAGAAACACTCGGATGGCTGCGGGTGAGATTGGATTTGATGCCAGGATCATCACCTCATAGAAAAATGGATATTAAGTGAACAATCCTTCCATCACACATGTACAAATCCTTGAGGTCTGCCACTCTGGAAGGACTGCTAATGTCTCTATTAGAGTTTCAGTGCTGGCTTTGTCTCACTGATGCTCTGCATTTGGGAACAGGATCCAAGATGCCATGTTGCCATTTCTGTGCCTTTTCCTCATTTTCTGCACATAGTTTTTCAGTTCTGATTTTTTTTTTTTTTCCTTTCTGATAACTGGTAATCTCATAAAGGAGCTATCAGATATTTCAAATCTCTCCTGTTCTGGTAATTACTACACTTTGATGCAGCAATCTTTTGATGTTGCTGCAACCTCATTTTTGCATTAGTTCCCCATGGCATTGCTGTCAGAGTCTGACCTGATCTGACCTCGTGTTCCCCCAAAATGTTTCTTGCCAGACAGGAGACCAGAAATCTTTGGACAGGGCTTTTCATCCTCATTCCCTGCTCAGCTGTGTGAGTGCCATATAAAACTTGGAGCCACACAGCCTGTGCTCATCTGAGCTCTGCCACACCGTGTGCCTGATCAGATCCAGAAGTAAAAGCTCACTTTAAAGGCCTGCTGAGGTAGCTTGGAGATCTCTGCATAATTCAGAAGATCCCAGTTAGTGTGGAAATGTGTATTCCACATTGGCAGCTCCATGGGGACATGAAAAGCAAAAATTCACACACTGTTGGTAGATGAAATGGCACAGAATAGGAAATATGATTAGCAAAAGCTAAAAGCAGAGCAGCCCCATGTTGTCTTTCCAGTTTTGATCTCCTAAAGCAGCTCTAGGGTCTTTTTGTTTTTGCAGCATTATTGGTTTTTGCATCATTTCTGGGTTTTGCAGCATTTACTGCAACGTTACCAGGCTCCTCCTCAGCTCTGCTGGGCCACAGAGGTTGTGAGCATCACCCTGGGCCCTGCTCTTCCTCTGCCTGCATTAATGAGCTCAGCCCCAGTGAGGGAAAAGCAGGAGAAAAATGGGAAATAGGACAGTTCCTGGGCTCTAGGAAGGATTATCCTCAATTTGCCTCAAAAAATAATTAAATCAAAACAAAGGGCCTGACACAGACTTATGCAACACTTGGCCAGCTCCTCATTTTGATTTCAGGGGCATGTAATGATTCACATCAGCTGGATGTCTAGCTCTATTTCCATATGCTAAGATCTGACACAATTACCAGTTTGCCAGTGCTCAAATAGTTTGGACATGAGGAGGATTCAGATAGGACAGACTGAAAACATTGAACTAAGCTGCCTCAAAGTGCCTCTCTGAACCCCCAGAATGGGAAGCCACCCTCCAGGCAAAGTGTTGCACGTTATTTGGGGAGCAGCTACGCGAAGCACCCCTGAGATCTCCTTGGGATGAGACCACCAACAAAGGGGTGAGGGATTATCTAAACCCTGTCTTTATCAAGGAAACAGGGGCTATTTTCTGTATTGATAGAGAAACACCATTCTCTGAACTCCAGGAAGGGAGGGAAGGAAAGAAGAGACAGCATTTCCCATGCACAGGCGTGAAGGAGACAAAACAAGACACATGAGCAGGCACGTTAAGATTTATTAACACATCACTAATGAGAGAAAAGCAAGGCCTGCTTCATATGAGGTTAAACACACTCAGGAGATGCAGGAGACTAAAAAACTGGAAGGGGTTGCCTATGCCACAGCCCCATGGACAGAAGGCAAATTTTAAATGGGACCAACAAGTCACTGAGACAGTGGTGCCACTCAGGTCAGCCAGCAGCCACAAAACAGCTCTGAGAGCCACAAATGAGCTGCTTCTCCTCGGTGAACCTGAGGGTTGGTGAAGTTATTTGAAGTGTTTGCCTGTAGATAGCACCTGTCAGGGTAGGCTGAGGTGAGAATGTGCAGCTTAACCATGTTCCCTGCCCAGGTCAGACCCCAGAGCCATCTTTCCTGAGGCTGGAAAGGAGAGCAGAAGAGGAGGAAGGCACACCCTGCTTCCCTGGGGCCTCTCAGCCACAGTCTCACGCTCCCCCAGGGCACTGGTGTTGCCACCCTGTTTGACCCCCCCAAACCATCCCTTACACCCTCTCCCACAGCTCAGGAAATTCTGGGATGTGCTCCTGGAGGCAACTTCTCTGCAGCCTTGGTGCTGCACAAGGCTCCTGATGGACGGAGAGTCCCAAACACAGTGCCAGTCTGACTCATCTAATGACTGACAAGAAGGATGCATTTCCACTGCACAAACCCTTTTATTTGTTTTTTTAAAGGCAATCAATAAGCCCCTGATTACAATGTTCCCTTCCTTGCCCTTGTTCAGATCTGTGTAAGCCTGGTAACGTCACTGAGTGGAACAGATAAAAGTTTTACTGGTCCTTCAGGGCTATTATGCCAAATGAGGAATTGCTACATATTCACCCACAAACAGCTGTTAATGTTTAAATTTTTTTACATAAAATGCTCTGGAAATAAAGATGCATTAGGCTGAGCAGCTCTTAATGCTCAGTTTTGCCTTGCAGTGTCTGCAGTGTGGAGGGCAATGCTTCTCTCCAGCATCACCACTGCCACACTGGGTTGAATACATCAGCAAAGGGTGAGAGCTCAGTTAAAATCTTGTTTGTATCATCTCCAGCTGCTGGGCTTGCACAGGGTCCTGGAACTTGGGCTCGCAGTGAGAGAACATTCAGATTTAAATCCACCCATCAGAAAGCAGAAAAACCCCTCACTTCTGAGCAGGGAATGCTTTTTACCTTCTTTTGTTTCTGCACATCAAAAAGAGTTGGAGTTTGTTGCCCACATCACAGGAAGCCAAACTGTTTTTCTGCTTACCTTCAGGATGTCTGATTTCTCCTGATTTCACTTTACAGCTTTTTAGATGCGGGGCAGTGGTTGAATGAAGCTGAACCTCGCCAGCAGCCTCCTGGCACGGTGGACTTACACCTATTCCTCCAACAGCACACATGAAATGAAGCCTTCAAGCAGATGAGAAGTAAACTACAGGTCCCAAGAGGCCAGAGGAAGTGGATTAATCACTCTCTGAAATATGGAGGCCATAGCAAATGAGAATAGATGGGGGTTGATGTCAGGAGCAGGAGCTGGCAGTGGGGCCCAAACTCTGATAGCTCCTCAGAACATGGCTCAGCCTGGCTTTCATCTCCCAGGGTCTGGAACAGTTCTGTGCTTCAAAAAAAGCCTTTGAGAGATATCTCTATTTAAAAGGGAAGGAAATTGAGAAAGGCAATCACATCAACAAGCCCAGCAGTGCTCAGCCTGTGGAACTGATGCCACCCAAAATATCCCATGTTCTTTCAGGAAATCTGTGTATTAGACCTGGAATTAGAAAGGTCAGGTTTGAGAAATGGTTGCTGATGCCCTTTCTCTAAGAAGTGACTCTTACTGTTGTCTTGATATTATTTGAGCACACCTCATCTCAAAAGACATGGCAAATAGATTAATTAAGCCTCCAGTAAATAAACCTATAGGGAAAGTTTATCAAACCAAGGCACAGAGCCACAAAGTGATTTATGCAAGGCTGTGGCTGAGGCTGATTCCCAAATCCATTCCCTGCACATCACTAGACAGTGCTTTTTTTTTCACTGCCACCAGTGCTTTTGTACCACAAAGCTCAGCCAGCCCATAAAACTGAATAAAACAGGTCACTTAACACATGAGCACTCTGGACAACTTCCTGCTGGGGTTCTTTGACGAGGAGAGCTGAGTTTGCCTTTGAAGCCTCGGGGCAGAAGCCTTTGAGTGTGTGCATGTGAGTGTGCATGACACCGGATAAATGTGATCAGATGTGGTGTGACAAAACTATCAGGGAGACATTTGCATTGCCATTTCTGCAGCAGGGCAGAGCAGAGAGGGAACATGTTCGGGGTGTCAGCGGTGTCACAGAGTAATGGGAGGTGACGTGTGAGCCCGAGAATAATCACAGTCATTAGCAGAGACATCCCAAACCAACTGGGACTCTACCTCCTCACCAGGGGCAGCTCCTGGGGCTGGAGCTGCTGCTGTGGCACCGCTCAGGGCAGTTGCGACATTGTGGATTTGTCCTGACATCCTCCCTTTCCTGGGCACTGCCCAGCTCAGCAGAGCCAGACTGTGGGCACAGGAGGCTGAGGGACAGCACAGTGCACCAGCGAGAGCCAGAGCCTTTTCCTTCTCTGTGTGTGCCCCACACCAGGGCAGCCCATTTATTCCCTGAGCAGCCCATGCCACAAAGGGATCTACAGCCCATTTATTCCCGGAGCAATCCATCCCACAAAGGGATCTACAGCCCATTTATTCCCTGAGCTGTCGCACCTCTTTTGGGGGTGCAGCACTTGTTTTTCGGAGTTAGGAAAGGAGAAGGCAGACAGGTCTGAAGTCAGCATGCAAAAATCTCTTTATTCTAATTTGCTGACTCCATTTATATACACTGGACAAAGGTGGCCGACTATTGGCCAAAGCAGGTCAACCCATCACTTGGATTGGTGACCATCCCAATCACTCAGATATTCTATCAGAACTAAAGAATGTAAACATTTCTTATTTACATGAAAGAGCTTGGGAACAGAGCTCAGAATTTCAAAACATCAGAAGGCTTTCTGCTTTAATATCAAGCCCAAGTCTGAGACATGTAAAAATCAGAGCTACACTGAGCAGCCCATCCCACAAAGGGATCTGCAGCCCATTTATTCCCTGAGCAGCTCCAAATGCATCTGGAAGTCAGAGTAACAGATTTGATCCCCTGTGAGCAGGCACTCACTGAGATCAGGGGTGATTATTTTAAGATGTGATATGCACCAACAGTTCTAGGAAATTTTAGGTGTGTTGCCTTTTTCCTTCCACTTTTGTGCCCAGTTGTGTGATTGGGCAGAGTGGTTTATATCACACCCAAGAGACTTTCTGAATGGAGGAAAGCTGGAGAATTAATTCATTCTGCACACCTCTACCTCAGCTAGTTTGTGGTGTAAGAGCTCTCATCAAAGAAAATGTTGTCAGACATTCAAACCTGAGCACTTTGCTTGTCTTTACCCAGTTCTTCCTTTTTATTTATTCCTATAAATACAGTAGGATTTGGCAGGGAGAACTGCACAGGTGGAACTGAGCAATGACTCTCAGGGTTTCTATAAATGAAGAACACCCAAGCTGACGATGTACACGTCATATTTATCCATTCACTCCCCAAGCCCATGCCAGGCACTCTGCAATAAACTTCCTCTCCCTTTCACACCTAATCATGTGCAGCACAAATCCCACAGATCATAGCCTGCTCACAGGGCTGAGGAAGGATCCCTTTGGGGTGTTTATCCTCAGATCAAGCTCAAACAACTTTCCCCCCC
This sequence comes from Pycnonotus jocosus, assembly GCA_013400435.1. Lineage (NCBI taxonomy): Eukaryota > Metazoa > Chordata > Aves > Passeriformes > Pycnonotidae > Pycnonotus > Pycnonotus jocosus. The sequence continues at coordinate 26,911 of VWYP01010230.1, forward strand.
TGCTCACCCTTCACCACAGCAAAGGAACCTTAAAGAGGGGAATAATCAGAGTTCAGCTTATTTTCTGATTCAAATGCAAAGCACCTGGACATCCCCACTTGCTATGCTGCCCAGCACCTCTTCCCTTTCTGTTTCCCTTGTAAACAAGCTGCAGGTGAATCGTGCAGCTCAGCACTTTTCAGACCTTATCCCGCTATTTTTAAATACAGCACAAATGTGATTAGCACATCAGCCTGATTATCTCCAAAAGGATTCAAGAAGAGGACTGCCAGCCAGCTTCATGCCTTTAGAAATCCTATTAAGGTTCAAGAGAGCGTTCACAGGAGTGAGGAGTGGTGCAGAGGGTGCTGCTGTGCTTCTGGAGAGGTGTGCAAGGGGAAAAGCTGCACCGTCACACTCTGCCTCTTTGTGTCACCCCAGCAGCACAAGTCACACAGAGAACTGTTAAATCTGCCCTTTCCTTTATCACAAAGGTAAATATTGTACTAGAAGCTCATTGAAATGCCCTCTCTTGGCCTGGTGTGCCACATTTTGTCCTTTGCTCTCAAATGACATTTTTTTCCCATGTTGCTGGCTTTCTTTCTGCTCTTTTGGACACTTGTCCAGCTTTTCAGATCCTGATACTCTCAGCCAGCATGGACAAACAGGCACATGTGTGTCTTGTGAGAGCATACACCAACACTTTCAGAGGTATTTGGGTTTGCAGAGGCCCAAAATATGTCATTTCTGGATTCAGTGGGCTGACTCTGGAAACACAGCACAGCATCTGCATTTCCATCTGGGAAACAGGGAGGAAATCTGGACAGACATATGGGAGTCACTGTTTTTATAGTTCCAGCATTGATGGATAAGCATCTGAATTTTCAACAGCCATCTCCTTAGCTCAGAGTCAACAGAGTTTGCTCCTTGTTGGGTAAAAGAACAAATATTTCAGACCAAAACTCCACTGATGAGGAGTCAGGGCTCCTGTATGTTGAGAAGAGCTGCACTCCCTCTTGGGAAACCTGTTCAGACTCACTGGGTGCCTTGATTTAACTGTGCAAGAGCCTGGGTTCAGCACAAAGGCTATGAGTGCTTCAGTCACACTTGCATCTAAAAAGTCAAACCCAAGTGTTGGCAGAGATGTGAAAATATTTATCCTCAAATCAGTTCCTCTTTGAAGACCTTAAAAAAAGGGTTTTCCTCTTGCTGTCAGCCAGACGTGGTGCTAACCACACACATATATGTACATACAGGTGTACATACATCCCTGTGCAATTTTCCCACAACCTTGCAATCTCCTGGAAAATTCCCCAGCAGGCCTGAAACCCCAGAAATCTCCAGAAAGGCTAATAAATCATTCCAAGTATGATGTTTCCAGGGGAAGGCATTTTGAAGGTGATAAAAAGAAGCCCATTCTGCAAATGTCAATGAACCCACAGCAATGGTGAGAGGGTTTTCAGATGTCTGCCCACTTATTAGAGATGTGCAAAGTCAGGTACCTACAATATTCAACTAGAAAAAGTTAGAGTATAAATGGCTGTAGCCTTTCCAAGCCTATAAAAAGGGAGGCAGGGATCAGAAATGACTGGGGGAAAAAAATGAATCTCCCACAGGCCTATTTTTCAGAACCCAGAGTTCAGCTTGCTCCTGAGAGCAGCAGGAAGCACAGCATGGAGAGGTAATTGCCCATGAGAAATTCTCTTTGAATACATAAGACAACATTACTGGGCAGAGAGGCAAGAGAGGAACAAACAGCAGCTCTGTGTGCTGCTCAGGAAGCTCTTTGTACCAATCCCTACAAAGCCACACATTTCTGTCACATTAATTAATACCTGGAAGGCAAGTCACCCAGGCCAGGGGCTTGGTGTGTCTGTTGTGACCTGCCAAATCCCAAATCCATGTACTTATGCACGGGAGACAGAAGAAATGGTAAACATAAACATAAATATCACACCTAACTGCAGAAATGAGGTGTGAGGGTCACTGTGGTGGGTAATACATTCATTATGTTCCTATTTTTGGGGTACCACAGGGAATAGGATGCCAAATTCCCTCCCCACCATCACAACCACAGAGCATTTTACAATAGGATCCTATCTCCTTATCTTTTTGTCATTGCTAAAGTAACCATTTGGAAGGGAAACTCCTGCAACCTTTCATTAAAGAAGATGGGAAGCCAAGAAAGTAGAGGGGATAGATGGCATTTTAATGAAACATTAGACTCAAAGTGATGGCCACACTATTGTGTGTTAGAAAGCCCTGAAGGATGCTCAGCCAACTTGATAGCTTGATGGAATGAACACTTAAATATTTCTTTTTGGGAAGGATGTGTGGGATAATGGAACAAGGCCATGCTGCTGTCAGCTGAGGGGTTAATTTTTTGCAGTACAGCCGTGGCTGATAGTTTTAGTGTCCTAAAAATGTGTGTTAGCATTGTAAAGACAATTGAAATTAAAATGCCCAGGACCTAATTCTTGTCCCACATGCAGCAGCAGTTCAGGGAATTTGCACCTCAGTCATATCAGTACAAATGAAGATAATTCCAGCTGAGTATTTCTCTGTGTGAGCCTCCTTCCACAAGGTTTTTAAGCACGAGTTTAAATCAATCCCTATTCAACCAAGACTGATGCAGATCTTTGGCTTTCAGTAAAGAAATGTGCTTAAAAACTTTGTCTGATAAGAGTGAAATACAAACTAGGGCTTTAAGTTGGTTCCTGTACCTTTCCTGATGAACCTTGCTACAGAAGAAAGTCATTATTGCAAAAAGAAGGTATCTGTGGTGGGAAGCCAGATCATCTTGAGCATGCAGGGAAGTTTATTTCTTGGCTGCAGCACCCAGCAGAGAAATATTTGATATTGATACCCATCTACCAAATGAAAAAAAAAACCAAAAAAACCCAAAAAACCCCCACAAACAAAACAAACAAACAAAAAATAAGCACCAAAATACCTAAACAGCTAAGTGGACTGAATGACTTGTAATAGTGCCTTCCAACACAAACTATTTATGGTTCTATAACTCTATAAATATTAGATTGCATTTTCAGTGTTTTCCTGCTTATATCTGTCAAACCCTGCAAGCCTGCCTGTTCTCTGAGGGGACAGTTCTCACTAAAGCAGGAGTGCACCCGTGTGAGCTCCAGAGCCTACAGACCCTCAGTAACCCCTCCACGAGCACACCCAGCTTTTGCACAGCCTAAATGTGAATTTTATAGATGCAGCTAAAAAAAGCCATCTGGAAATTTGTTTTTTTCCTCTGTGTTTCCCATTAAGTGCTTGTTGACTGTAATTAAAATAATTTATATTTCACAAGGGCAGTTTCGTCCCGCTCTCCCCTCCACACGGGGCCATGAACTGCAGCAGCAATTAGTGAGAGATGAGTGATGGAAGTCATGGTTTCAAAAGGTCAGAGATGGCTTTCCTTGCTCACAGCAGCTGCACACAGCATCAGACCTGAAAGGAGCTGAAACCTCCACCAAGAGTTCAGGTTTGTAGCAGGCACAGTACCCAGGAAGATGTAGGTGGTACCAACAGGCCCAATATTCTGTACAATTCCCAGCCCCTGATTCTGTAAAATACACAGCTCCTGATTCTATACACTATTCAGTCCCTGATTCTAGACAATTCCCAGCCCCTGATTCTATAAAATACACAGATCCTGATTCTATACGATATGCAGTCCCTGATTCTATAAAATACACAGATCCTGATTCTATACGATATGCAGTCCCTGATTCTATAAAATACTCAGATCCTGATTCTATACACTATTCAGTCCCTGATTCTATAAAACACCCAACTCCTGATTCTATAAAATACCTAACTCCTGGTTCTGTAAAATACCCAGCTCTTTATTCTATAAAATGCCCAGTCCCTGATTCCACACAAAATCCAGTCCTGGCTCTCTGGGAGCAGCAAGTGGAGCCAGGGGAGGACGAGGTCTGGGGAAATTCAATCTCCAAAGTAGGCCAACACAGCACAAGGTGGGAGATTTCCCTTGGCCCCACATTAAAATAGAGTTTTCTTCAATGCAAACTGCAGAAAGTGCACCAGAGAAACAGCTGTAAATACACACATAAGGAGTTTTTTAAGAATAAAGAAACTTGAAGAATAATGAACTTTGTTGTGCTGATAGGTAGTTAGGGGCTAGAAAATCTTACATGACACTCCTCCTTGTTCTGTGAGAGCTGCAGCAGAGAAAACCAGCAGAAAAACTCCTTGTTTTTTCTCGTGTTTTCATTTCTTTTTATTTGCAGCAAAGTTTTCCCCATTTAGATCTCAATTTCCTTTCCCCTGCTGCAATGGGGTCACCACGGCAGGGGTGGAGGCAGCGTGTGCCTGGTTCCACCCACCAGACACCAGCCCAGCAGAAAGAACAGAGAGCCTTCACCACATCACTGTAATTGTTAGTGCCGAAATGTACCCACCTAAATGGAATTTCACCTTGGGAGCTGGGGCTGAATTGAGTGTGAAGAGAGGTGAAATTCCCCAGGCATATGGCGAGTCCTCTGGCTGGTGCAGTGGGAGCCCTGGAGCACTTCATCAGGCCTTGGGAGCCCCCATTAGCTCCACAGAGTGCTGGGATCAGGGGAGGAGAACAGCTGTGAGTGTCTCTTCATGCCAGTGGGGAGCTGCAGAGTGCTGAACTGCTGCCTGTGCAATAAAAAACAGGAATGCAGCTCCTCTGAATTAGTTTAGACCACTGAGGTCTGTTTGTTTCAATTATCACTGGTACAGTCAAGTCTCCTGAAAGATCCCATTAGCTCCCAACTAGTTCTTTTACACACAGGCACCTTTTCTAATACCTTTTGCCTTAATGAAGCTGCCTTTTTTTTTTCTTTTTCTTTTTCTTTTTCTTTTTTTTTTTT
>VWYP01010230.1:31798-50087 GCA_013400435.1 Pycnonotus jocosus
TTTTTTTATAGCCCACACTGGAGTAGATACCAAAAAGAGAGTGGGAGCACTTAAAAATAAATGGGTCAAATGTGTCCCTGGTGTAACACAGTGGGATGTATTGATAGTTTGTTTAGATCTAAGCTGTTGAGCAAGTGAAATGGTGGGAAAAAAGGGAAAAGAACAAAGAACTGAATCTAAATAAAGACCTGTCTTGTCCCCCTTTTTCCTGGTTTACCTTCTACAGGTCAGTACGTGGTGCTTCCACTTTGCAGGGAGGTTTTGTGGATAAGGAGTCACATCCATAATTTTCTACCTGCTAATGGTATTTACAAAACCCCTTCCAGGTTAAATTCATGCCTGGTGCCTCCATTCATGCCTAGAGTTCTGTAGCTGGGAGGGAAAATAGTCTCCAAAGAGGAGCACAGTTTTCTGTTTCTTCTCCCTGGCTGCTGCCACTGCATAAGGAAAGGTTAGAATTTGTTTAAAATGCCCAGGACTGCAGCTCAATTAAAGTTCAAAGAACATCAAATAAAGGCAAGGAGGCAGAGGTCAGATGCCCTGGTCCCTTTGTGCCTGTGACAGTTCTCCAGCACGCTGCTCTTTGCCCTGGGGAGGGCAGACTGTGAGTTTAGCCCAGAAGGCAGCAGAGGAGGGATGGTGCTGTGGGACCGTGCCTCGGAGGCTTTGACAGCAGCACGAGCACCCCAGCAATCTTGGCTGCTGCCAGCACAAGGAGGAGAGGTTCTCACTGAAATTGGATGGGAATCCTTTTCTTTTAAGATACCAAATCTCATTATACACAATCTGCTTGCAAGCCCACTGCCAGCTCTGCTCGGTGATTTTCCGCTGGGAAATGCTGCTGCACTTCAAGGCTCAGTTTCTCCACACTCATTTTCCAGCCCTCTTGTTAGGCTCTATTTTGCAGGGTCAAAAGACCCTTTACTCTCAAGACTCCTCTCCATGTAGATACTCTTAAAACTAACGATAAAAATCTCCTCTCCATCTTTTAATAAGATAATGAACAGAGTTCTTGGTGCTTCAGGTCATGTACCTCATTTCCCATGCCCTGAATCATTCTCCTAGCCTTCCTCTGAGGTCTGTGTGAGACCTTGCAGTCACTCCTGAGGAGTCAGAAGTGGGTGCAGGTCTCCAGCAGCCGTCACTCAGTCCTCAGGACAGAGGTGAGGTTACTCCTCTAATTCCACTTGATTCTTTCCATGTGCACAGGGTTGTGCTTGAGCTGCAGAGCTGAGAGCTCCCTTTGTGCCTGCTGCCCCACCCTCACCCTCCAGCCCACCCCAGAGCCATCACCTTCCCAGACAGGATCTCCCATCTGTGCTTCCATCAGCACTTTTCCTTCCCAGGTGCAGCAGCTGACTGTGTTTATTCACAGAATTTACAGAATTGGGAAAGACCTCCAAGATCACCGAGTCCAACCCAGCCCCAACACCTCAACTAAACCATGGCACCCAGTGCCACATCCAGGCTTTGTTTAAACACATCCAGGGATGGTGACTCCACCAAGGCCCCAGGCAGACCATTCCAATACTTTACCATCCTTTCAGTAAAAACTTTTTCCTAGTATCTAGCCTTTATTTCCCTTGGTGCAGCTTGAGACTGTGTCCTTGTGTTTAACTACAAGTGTTGTGATTGTCCCCCTGCACACAGTGCTGGGGAAGCCACACCTCAAATCCTGCATTTGCTTTTGTGCTCCTCACTGCAAGAAAGTGCACAGAGTGTCCAGAGGAAGGAATGGAGCTGGGGAAGGGTCTGGAGCACAAATTGGATGAGGAGCACCTGAGGGGGCTCATTTTGGAGAAAAGGAGGTCCAGGGGTGACCTTACAAAGCTCTGACAGGAGGATTCAGCAAGAGGGGTTGGCCCCTTCTACAAGTAACAAGCTACAGAACCAGAAAGAAAGGCCTCGAGTGCACCAGAAGAAGTTTAGACTGGATATTAGGGAAAACTTCTTCGTGGAAAGGCTTGTCAAGCCCTAGAAAAGTGAGAGAGCTTGTGGCTATTATTGATCCATCCTTTTTAACTCAAAGGTGAGGAGCCCTCAGTGCCCCAAGGGCTGGAGGAAGGAGAAAGTGCAACATAAACCAATACAAACACACATACAGCAAGGCTGAAGGGAATTTTAGCAAATATTTCCCTTCTTCTGATTTTTTTTTAAAGAGAAATGAAGTATAATCTTGTCCTTCAGAGGAGATATATTCCACTGGATGGACAATTTTTTACAATAGCTGATGCCCTTGCCAGCCCAGAGGAAAGCAAACTGAGTGATTAGAAGAGTCTAAAACTATTGCTGGAAGTGAAAAAAGACATGGAGCAAGGACAGTTATTTTTAAGCCTTGCAGCAGCATTGCACGCTGATTTAACAGCACAAAAGTTACAATTTCTTGTTAATCACACTTGGGGTTTTTTCACTCTTTCCAAACTCATAGCCAAACTTGCAATCTGTGCCTTATGAATTACTACAGTGGCTACCAAAGAGAAAGAAGGGACCAGTTTATTACAAAATTCATTTGTTGGCCATTGAGCTGCTGGGAATTGCACCTGAGTGCAAATTGTGTTTGCAGGTATTAATGATGGATGAAAGGAAACCCCAGATAAGGACAGGGAAGTGCAGATAATTTTGGCTTCACAAGGTATCTGGAGAAGGGGTGAGTGCATTTGTGAGCTCCAGTTAATGGCAGTGCCTTCCACGGATGGCAGAGCCAAGACTTTCCCTTTATCACCCCAGATCCTCCAGCCAAGCTCAGTGGCCAGGAAAGAACCTGAAAACAGGTTTCAGGAGATGATAAAAGTTTAAAAGGAGGGGGAGGCAAGGGAAGATATATCCATTGGTGCTAAATGGAATAAAGAATTATACACAAAGAGCGTGAGCCTGCAGCAGCGGCAGTCAAGAAAACAAATCAACCATTTATTACTTCTCCTTCAGTGTTTTAAAATATTTATGGAATGCCATCCATAACCAGGTTAATTGTGAATGGCTGATGGTGTATTTGCAGAGCCTCTTTCACCTGTGAGCAGCAGAACTGCCGAGAAAGGGACTTTTCATCAATGGCAATAATTGTACGGCTCCTTAACAGCTCTGTGTGCCTTGTGGCACAGTCCAGTGCAGCTACTCCAGCAGGGCTTTGCAGGGCATTATTGGTGAGAGCAGCCAGGAATCCCAAGGGAATGGGAAGAGCACAGTTCTGTGTGTCTGTGCATGCAGGGTGAGCGTCCTCTTGGAGAAGGAAACCAGCCCCATTTTGCCAGGAAAAGACTCGTGGACATCCACAGCTGAGAAAATAAAAAAGCTCTGTGGTGCCTGCTATTTGCAAGGTGGGAAATAATTCAGAGTGACCTCATTACTGCTGGTAGCACCTTGCTTAACTCAGTATTTAAATAAAAATAAACAAAGAACGAAACCCAACCTGCTGCTTGCTCAGTGACCTGGTGTCAGAAATGAAGAATTCATCTCTGCAGTGATTTAATCATACCAGAAAGATGGATGCCAGGGTTCATTACTGTGACAAAATGTTTATTGTTTAATCACATTATCTGCCAGCTCTTGAGGAGGCTGAGGCAGGTTTATGTGACACAGACCTGCCAGGGGATCACAGGAGCTGCTGCTGCTCCACACTCGTGGCTCTGGGGTGTTCCTGCTGTCCCCAGGTGAGGCTCAGCACCTCAAAGTGGCACCACACACCTCCCTTTGCTGCTGATCTGGCTGCTGTGTTTTACCCATTCCCTTCCTTTCACCTTGTGCTCTGTTCACTCAGGTGCAGGGAACCAGGGCATCATCAAAGAGGTACCACACTGAAAGAGGGCTTCTGATTCTTTCCCACATTTTTATGTGAAAACCTGTTGCTTCATGGACATGAAATCCAAAGAAGTTTTTATTTTTGCCAGTTTACAGCTTTTCCAGGCTAACCCCCATCAAGGTTTGTCAGACTTCCTCCAGTCAAAATAAGCATAAAAAAAAAAAAATCTGCTTAAGGTATTTCTGCAGCATTTTCCATTTTGGTGACATTCAGTAGAATTTTGTGTTCTGCACAGCTCAGATGAGAAATACAGTGAGCAAAGCAAGCTCCTGCTTTGGTCAGCTGGTTTCATTGTGGGTAACACAGAATCACAGAAGAGTTTGGGTTGGAAGAGACCTTAAAAATCATCTTATTCCAAACTCCCTGCCGTGGGCAGAGACAGGTTCCACTGTCCCAGGTTGCTCCAACCTGACCTTGGGCACTGCCAGGGATACAGGGGCAGCCCCAGCTGCTCTGGGCACCCTGTGCCAGGGCCTGCCCACCCTCACAGGGAAGAATTCTTCCTGAGAATCTTCCAAAGAACAGGTAAAATGTTGAATCCTGCTCCCAGCTGGCAGGAGAGCTGTGTCCCACCAGGAGTTCCTGCAGCTGGGCTGCAGAACAGGGATTACTCTCCTACAAACCCTGCTCAACAGAATTGCAAATACACAAAGATGTTCTCACAGCCCCAAGCTTACAGCTCCTGTTGTTACCACACATCTCTCACAAAGACATTCAGCCTCCAGCTAAGGACTTCAAATGATGGAGAATCCACCTTGCTGCCGGGTAATTTATTTCAGTGGTTAATTACTCTCTCCTAAAAACGTGCACCATATTTCTAGTCTGCATTTCTGCAGCAACCGCTTTAAAGCAAGTGTTTAAATGAGCTCAAACACGTGCAGGAACAGGACTTAGGGAGTTAATTAATACTGTTTGGATAGCCAGACAGTGGAGACATGTTCAATAAAGCTGACATTTATGTATCACTATCAGTTCACAAAGATGAAACATTGAAATCACTTGCAAAGCAACAGGCTTGTGGATTTTTCAACATCTTAGTAGAATTTCAATAAAGCCATAAAGAATAATCTACTTAAATTCCACCAAACCCTCTCTCTATGATGTAAGGGTAGAACAGTTTTATTTCACATAATTTAGGGAAAAATATTCACTCTGTAGTCCCTTGCAAGCCTGAGCTGAAGAATATTTATCTTTCTATTTTAATTTTTCTCCCATGATTTATAAATGCTGCTGTCTTTCCCCAGAGATGAACGTGAGGCTCAGATTCCTGACATTGATTGATTCAAGAGGGAAAAGTTGGTAACATTTGATCTGACAAGGTGAGCACATGCAATCCTTGGACAGCACCAGAGAGAGAACTCAAATTTTTATTTTGAACAGGGTTCTGGTAAGATGTTATCTGAGTTCAGGTCCTGCAAGAAATTCTTATTATAATAGTTATTATATGTAAAGAGAAATAACCTGCTGGGAGAAAAAGTCTTCCCAGGTCCTGCACAAACTGAATAGCTCTGGACAAGTCATTTATGACAATTCTCCTTGAGGTTCACACCTTGCCTAAAGTGAGTGGACAGGACCTCTCCACAGTTTCCAAATCAGTCAGACCAACAAATCTGGGGCATTTCCTGAAAAATGCCAAGACATGTAAATATTTCTGCTATCATTGCAAAGACAAATCTCTTCTTCCTCCACCAACATGCAGCCATCAGAAAAAGCAAGATTTAGAGATTTCACACTTCCATTAAAAATAACCCACAAATCACTCCTGTGAGCTGCCAAACTGAATTGACCACTAAGAAAGGCCAAGAACCGATTTTTTTTCTATCCCACGAAGAATAGTGGGAGATTTTGGCATTAAAATCAATATAAGGCTTCTAACTCACATCAGTGTTGAAAACTCAAGATTTTTGCCTTTGGTGGATTGGGTCTTTTCAAATATTTCAGTTCAATTTCATTTGAATCAGCTCAGTTTGCACCGTTCCTCTGGTTTGTTGTGCTTTTTTAGCCATATTATTATTAAGGACAAATGAATAAAACCAAGATATTTTATCCTGGAAAATAGCAATAACCAAAGCCATGAAATTTACACTTGTATTATTAAAAAAAAATTAAATCAATAACAGTTTTTCCTGTGAATGACTTCATTCACTTTTCATGAACTAAGACATTCCCAATGAAATGGAATTTTGTTAGAAAAACTTCCCAACCAGCCCCAGCAAATACATTTTTGTGTGTTTATAAATCCTTCCTGCCTCCCTCTACAAGTAACTGTAGTGCTTCAATGAAGACCTCCTATCTCACCCAATAAATCCAATATACCTGTCTCCAGATGTGGGAAAACTGCAGCATACCAACATGTATCCAAGTAAAAAAAATACTTCAGCAAGCATTTCTCCTTTATTTTATTGAGAACAACCTGGCAGGCCTTCCAAGGAGCTGACCCTGAAGCAAAACAGATGCACAGAGACTTGTAACACCTACATCTTCATTTCAAATGTTTTGCTTTTTAGAAGAAGTGTAGGTGTCTAATGGAGCTTGGGAAAGCCACATTTTCCTTCAACTACACACTCAAAGTAAATCAAGAGTGTAGAGTAAAGAGAAACTAATTCTATTTTTCTTGCTTCCAGTAGGAAGGAGAATTGTCTCTCCTCCCCTTCTTGCCCCAAGCAACAGTCTTGGCAGCAAAGCGTATTTTTTTTTCATAAAGCATAACGCAGAAGCAGTGCTCATTCACTCCAGCAAATCCTGTTTAATCCTTGGATTTGTATCGTTTGCTGACTAGACTGAGAAATTTGGCTGCATCTAATCCTTTGGCTTGTGAAGAAAAATGGCTTATTTAAATATTTAGCTGCACTTTGTCAATAGCAGCAGGACGGGGGTGATGGATGGCAGCAATTATGCTGGGTGCATCTCCATTAACGTGCCACTTCTCCCAGGTATGGAGTCTGCCTCTTGTATGGTTTGTTTAATGATCACGACTGAGGAGGAATTTTAATGACCCCCTCAGCAGCCTGGGCTCACTGGAGGTTGGATATTATTCAGTGGTGTGGGAGTAGCTGGTGAGCTGGGATGAGCAGAGCAGTGGATTACACACATCCTCTGCAAACAACTTGACTCAGGCTTCGTGACACCCTGAGCTGCAGCAGGTGAAAGCACCAGGAGATCACCACAGCTCCAGCCAGGAAAGCAGGAGCAGCCCCCATTGCTCTGCAATTTTTAGTCCGTCACGTGATGAGGGCATTCTACACTGCTCACCGAATTTCTGCCAGCCACATATTTCTCTCATAAGTCATTTTTAATGAATCTATAAGGAGACAGAGACAGAAAGGGTCAAGGCAGACATCCCTGGCTCACCTGTACCAGGAGATGCCCTCAGCACAGGGCAGGGCAGCTCAGCAGGGATGTGCTGGTGCCACTGACAGCAGGCAGGGTTTGTTGGGTTTGCAGAAGGACTGGCCAGGATTTCTCCATGCATAGCCCTCTCTCCTGGCTCTCCAGAGGGGCAGGGAAGAGCCCTTCTGCTGCACGCTTGGCCCCATGGCACACACTGAACTGGGCACTGAGGACAAGTGCAAACACTCTTGGCTTCTCTGGCTGCCAGAAAAAGGGAGTCAAGAGTAAATCTGAGGCTGTTCCACTGCTGCTCACCCTTGGCATCATCATCTGAAACAGAGTGGACCCCGTTGTACCTCACAAGCCACAGTAAGGGCAGAGACAAAGAGCCTGTAAATCAATGAAAACAGGGGCCAGACCTGCCACAGAAATTTGAGTTTAACCTCTAGGTTTTTTGTCCTCTTTTCTCTTTCTCTCTGGGCCAGGGGTCCTGTTCCTGCTGTTATTCTCTATGTACTATTCATGTGGTTTATCCATGTAAAGTGAATTTATTAGACTGCTGTTTTTAATGCTCTTCTTTTGCTTTTCCCGTGTACCTGTGCACACACAGGCCTCACATGAACCATTCTCTTCTGGTCAGAGCAGTACATACAGAGGAAATGTTCTGGATGAACTGTAGCATGTTAATATTGCTGTAAAGGACATGAGGTAAAATGTGACAACCTAGTAAATCCCAGATGCTTTGTGTTTCTTGTGCATGTGGTGCAAATCTTGGAAAGTCAACAGGATGCCCACAGGACAGGTAAAAGCAACACAGATCTTTGAATGTAATTTCATTCTCAGGTAACAGACACTCTTTAAAAAGTATAACATGCACTATAAACTATATTATTAAACTGAAGAATTGAGGGCAGTCCTGACCACTAACAGGGCAGTAACAAAGAATACCTACATTACACTGTTCTATCCATCTTTGGTGCACACAGGATTTGGAGTCACAAAAGGCAGCTCAGTTTTCCTGATACATTTTGGAAGTAGAAAAAAAAATCCATTTGAAATCTGCCTGCTCACAAATACAGGCTGGACCAGCCTGATTTTCTTATCTGTTTCTCCTGCTACAAGGTATTATTTGCATTGGAATGATCCCTGTATGGAAGGTGTGATGGGCAGGTTTAATCAGTCAGTCCACAGACCTGATCACCATCCTCCACCCTGCTTTCACTGCAAAGAAATATGCAGAGGCCACCTTAAAACATAATTAAAGGCAGACCACACAAGGAGTCCAGAGAGCTCTGCCATCTATTAATGGAAATGATGGATGCCCTGTATTAACCTTGCTGCTGCTGCAGCCCTACATACAGAGAGAGAAGCAGCCCTGTGAGCGATGCAGTGAGGTTACCTCCTGCAAATTGTATTAATAATTCACTTGTCTGTGTGAGCAAATCCCTCCTTCCCAGGCCAAAGGGTTGGACTGATTTAATGGTGCAAGGTTCAGATATCCATATGCTGGTACAGGCAGGGATGAAGCAGAAAACCTGGGGGTTGGCAGCCACCCTTTCCTGGGCTTTGTGCAACAGGCAGAGGCTGCCCAAACTTTCTTGTGGAATGTAGTGCCAGGGAATGCCTTCAAAGTGCCTGAGGGTAGGGTTAGATGCGATAATTGGGAAGAAATTCTTCCCTGGGAGGGTGGGCAGGCCCTGACACAGGGTGCCCAGAGAAGCTGGGGCTGCCCCTGGATCCCTGGCAGTGTCCAAAGCCTGGTTGGACAGGGCTTGGAGCAACTTGGGACAGTGGGAGGTGTCCCTGCCATGGCAGGGGATTGGAAATGGATGAGCTTTAAGGTCTGTCCCCACCCAAACCATTTTTTTTTGTTGTGTGATAGCAGAAAGCAAAGCTGGGGATCTGCAGTTTGGCCTTATCAAATGCAATAGGATCCCATACACAGCCCTGGGAAAGACCTGGCAGTCCCATGGCTATGGGCATTTTCTAATGGAAGTAGCAGGTCTGAAATTCAGCAGACGTCCCATGTCCCATTCAGCAAACATACCAAAAGTGTGTCCCATATAATTTATGAGAAAATCAAAGTATCATCTGTATTCTTAAAAAAACTGCTTTATGTTGGCTTATACCCCATTTCTTAACTGATAGTGTGGACTTCATGTCATTGGGTGAGATAGGAGAGAGGGCAAAGGAAAGCAGAGAGGGCAGAAAATGAGGAAGCAATCATAGAATATCCTGAGATGGGAGATACCCACAGGATCCCCCAGGGCTGCCCCTGTCCCTGCACAGACACCCCAACAACCCCACCCTGGGCATCCCTGGCAGCGCTGTCCAAACGCTCCTGGAGCTCTGGCAGCCTCGGGGCTGGGACCATTCCCTGGGGAGCCTGGGCACTGCCAGCACCAAATGGGGAAGAGCCTTGCCCTGAGATCCAGCCTAAACAACCAACAACCTTTGAGAAATGCCCCAGATCTAGGGGGGAAGAAGAGCAATAGATTTCAAGATTGCCATACTTTTTAAAGTGTTTGTACTTGTTGAACGTCACCAGTTTCTCATAATGGCAACTGGTGAAGTGTTACATTTCTTTACCTTTTGCCTACCTACACAGTCTAATTTGGAGTTGCCTGCTAACAGTCATTTAATCCACTGCAGAGATTTTGTGCCATTTTCACTTCTGGAGCAATCATTTGACAATATGTCAAGTGGGAACAGCGTGCAGCCGAGGTTGAGAAATCTGCCCGTCCACAGGAAATGTGGGTGGCAGGAGCAGGGAACCTGCAAAGATCCAAAAGGAGATGGTAATTGCCCAAGAGCAGAGATAATTGAAGCAGACAAGACTCACATGAACACAGGCAATTACATTTTCTTACCATCCACAGTGCGGCTGCCCCACTCCTTGAGAGAGACTCGGGGCATGTGGTGACTTTAAAGCCCAGATCTGGGGGTTTGACTCTGGAGATAAAAATATTGTGGCTTTAAGTGGGAAGGGTTTAACATGGCTGGAAACTGTAAATGTTATGGCTTCCCAGCAGTAGTGCAACCATCACTGTGAACACATGGCTGTGATGCCAGCTGTGAGTGCCTGTGCTGGATGTAATTGCTTTCTTTCCTCCTGGTGTTCTTCATCAACCACCCAACCAACATATGAAGCAGAGGAATTCACCATATGAGAGAGGAAATCTTGCACAAGATTTGCTCCAGTTTCTCTCAGTGTTGATCTGATATGAAGAGAAATAGCAACAAGGGATTACAGGATGTAGAAGCGAGAAAGGGTTGTTTGCCTAAAATCTTGGTTGAATCCAAAGTCACGGGGAAAAAAACTGTGTGAGCCATTTGCCATTTTTCCTAAGGAGCCCTGAGTCTGAGCTCTCTGAGGAGTGCTACCACAAGTTTGAGAATACAGAACCAATGTCTGGATGTGACTCCAAAGCAGTGGTGACAGCCAGGTTTACAGCTGCTGGCTGCCCATGCCTGGTGTAGCCTCTTCTATCCCTGACCCTTCAGCTCCTGCTGAAGCTCCTTGAGCTGCTTTGTAGCTTCCCAAAGGCCCCCCAGATCTGCTGCCTTCCACTTCCACCCTCCCTGCTCTGCACATTCTTGTCCATGGTACATCTTTGCTCTCTTCCCTCAACCCAACCTTTACCAGGAATCAGCTCCAACTCTGCTCACAGAGCAGTGACGTTATCAGCCCAGAGTTCAGACACAAACAAGAACCAAATCCGGGAAAATCCATCCCCCTTCCACAGCACATAAAGCAGGCAGTGGCAGATCATAGAATCACAGAATATCCTGAGCTGGGAGGGACCCACAGGATCCCCCAGGGCAGCCCCTGTTCCTGCACAGACACCCCAACAACCCCACCCTGGGCATCCCTGGCAGCGCTGTCCAAACGCTCCTGGAGCTCTGGCAGCCTCGGGGCTGGGACCATTCCCTGGGGAGCCTGGGCACTGCCAGCACCAAATGGGGAAGAACCTTGCCCTGAGCTCCAGCCTGAGCCTCCCCTGCAGATGACTTTTGCCAGCTCTTCCTGAGCTACTCAGCATGAGGCTTTCCCTTCCCTCCGGGGGTTTGAATGACACAGGGAGTGAAGACAGAAACCTGAATGTTTCTGTTTATATAGTGAGGCAAATGTCAAAGCAGTGGAGGAATTTTTCACAGTCCATAGACCCTGAGGACAGAAATGCAGAAAGAGGCTGCCAAGTGATGTGTTTCTTGTTTCCAGACACCAGCTCTTCCAGGCATTCTCTGGACCTGCCTGAGGAGTTGTTCTCCCCAGCTCCTGGCTGAATCTGTGACAATTGCAGAGGAATTCTGGAATTATTTATTCTTTTGCCCAATTTTTGTTTACAGATCTAAATTGTATTGAAATAGGATTATTGTGGGCTTGGGAATCTACTTTCTACAGCTGATTATTTGATGGAGATGATACTTTCTTTCACCTCAGCTCAAATGAAAGGTTTTTTTCCAAGGGGGAAAGTACATTGACATCCATTGCAGATTTGTTATTCAGCAAACAATTCAATTCAGGGTGTCAGCTTCCCCGTTGATTTGCAATATAGACTGTGAGACACTGTTATCCTCTGCCATTTACTCTGCACAGTTTCATTGTAGAGAGCCCCTGACCCTACTGAATTTGGCTCAAGAGTTACCATAGGAAAGAAAATATAAGGAAGTGCCTTAAAAGAGAACTTGAAAAGGGCCAGTTTGTTATTCATTTGTTTAAATGAAAATACTAATGACTGTTTTTCCCAGAAAGCCCGATGGTTACTTATACATACATTTAAAAGAGGGAGAAAGGTGTTAAAACCAGAAGAACTTATTACCTCGTTGACACTTGTAGGGAAATAATAACAAGCAAAAATGCCTGAAGCTCCTCAGCCCAAACATTTTCAGAAACAAGCATTAACATTACAAACACTGCATGAGGGCAGGAGAAGGATCTCACAGATGTGGTATTTGTAATTTCAATTGTGGTATGAGAACTGTTTATGAAGACTTCAACAGATACATGCCAGAGCTCTAATTTGGACCTTTCATTTTCATGTGGAAATAATAATAAAAAAAATTTGTTTGTTCTCTCTCTGGCTGTTCCCAGGTACCTTTCAAGTCAGTCAGTTATTTTTAACAAGCAAACAGCACTTTTTGTTACAAGAACTTCTGAATGAAGCCCCATTCAGAATGACTAATAAATGTGAGCATCATCTTCTGAGATAATTAGCAGGAAACTTCAGCAACAACTCTGATTCCTAGAATTTTAATGGCAAGAGTAACCTTTGCAGCACAGGGTTGAATTCCTGGAGGCAGCACCTGGTTGAATTCCTCTTTAATTTAGAGCTACTCATAAATAGAAATAAACACCAAAGTCAGAAATTATGGGCTTCCATCCCCCTGACTTTGCAGAGAAAACCTCGTCCACCATCACTGCTTCAACCCTCCCCAAGTGCTGGTGAAAGTAAAGCTCTGTCCTTCAATGCCATCTCCATTTCTCTCTGCCCTCTGGGAGATGATGGTGCCTTTCCCAAAACTGGGAGAACACACAGCATGGAGCTGTAAGGAGAGCAAACCTTGGAACTGCCCCAAGAGCAAGTGTTCAACCCAGGCTGGATGGAATTGTGAGCAACCTTGCCTAGTGGAAGTGTCCCTTCCAGGAGGGCATGGAGGGCTGGAACAAGAGGATCTTTAAGGCCTCCTCTAACCAAAACCAACCTTTGATTCTATGAAAAGCAGAGGAAGAATAACCAAGAAAGAAAAAGGTTAATAGTGACATTCATCATGTGGAAAGGGCAGTGCAGCACTGAGGGACTCGTGACAAAATGCCTGGGGACACATCCTGTTTAGGGCTTGATTGTTACAGAAAGCCACTGTTGAGAAATAGAATAATTTGGGTTTATATCACTCCTTTCAGACCTGAGCTATGGCAAAATAACTCGAGAGATGAGCTGCAGTGCAATTTATGGCTGGAGAAGTGAGGCTTTCCTTGCACAGCAGTACCTTGCAGCCTCCCTTTGCCAGCAGAAGTGTTCTGCTGAGCAGGAGGGCTCTGGATCTAAAGGCAGGAGTGAGGCAATTTGTTCTGCTGCCTCTGCCAAGGATGCTCCTCACAATCTGTCCTGTCCTCCCTCATCACTAAAGCAGGACCAGCAGTGACAAGGATGTGCCAGTCTCACCTTGGGGCCAGCACAGCCAAAGGGATGCCAGAATCCATGTGACCATCCGTGTGTCCTGTGTCCCTCTGGGCAAACACGTTTAACCCCTGAGAGTGCCCAGCAGCACCCAGGGGAGCTCTGTGAGGTGCTGTCCTGTCAGGGTGGCCCTGCTTGCAGTGACAGTGACACTGGAATCCTTTCCACCTTTCCAGGAGTGCTGCTGAGCTTGGGGTGGCTGCAGGCAGAACCACTCTGCATTTGTAAGGACAAGCTGTACACTCCCCCTGGGCATGTTTTCCTAGGTCGCCTTCCCTGGCAGCAGAACCTGCAATCCAAACAAGTGTGCTGGAAGGGAATCTGCCCACAAACTCAGCCTGGGCTGCAGGAAGCAGAGGCACACATGAATAAAACAAAGGCAATTTGTTATCTTGGATTAAACCCTTGGTGACTTCAGCAGAGCTTGACTTGAGACAGGGCTTTCATCAGCTCCCAGGTTCAGGGCAAACACGGCAGAAATACGTGCAAGGAAGCCTGCAAGTCAGGATGATTGGCTGTGTCTGGGATGAGGAGAAGCACACAGCCTGTGCTCTGCAGAGGAGTGGATGTAAATTATTGTAAGCAAAACCCAGCAGCTTGTTTACAGTGTGTGTTACCTAAATTATGTCAATATTTCTCTCAATCTCTTTTTTGTCAAGCCCGCCTTCACATGCAAACAAATCCCTCTCCCACCCCTCAGCTTTCAAAAAAAATCTAGCAAGCACATATCCTCTTCAAGTGCCAGTCAATCATAGGTTTCAAAGTGTAAGTAGAAGAAGAAAATATCTCTTTTTTTTTGCTTTGCTTTTGAAATGAACACAAAATAGAAAAAAAACCTGTAACATCAGACCATCATTAGTGAGTGTTTAATCAGAAACAACAGATTGGCCTTCAATCATCACTAATGACAACTTCTCTGCTGTGAAGTCTGACTCTGCAGGCAAGCACAGGGGAGCTCTCAGAGCCTAACACACAGGGGTTTAATAACACTCCCTGTGACCTGTGATTCCATTTGTCCTATAGAATTACTGTACCTGGCATGTCCAGGGCCATTGCTTATGTCCCCCCGTGAAAGGGAACAAAATTACAATGGATACCCTCTCATGCTTCACTGAGGTAAAGCCAGTAATGAAGGGAGTTGGATTTTGCTACACAATCAGGAGGAGCAGCAATAACTCTTCCCAGCAGCCAGAAAGTTCTGGAGGTATATTGTTTTCTCCAGCTATCTGAAATAAATCCCAGGGGGTAATTACAGAACAGAGAAATAACACATAAATCCTGTTTAATTGACAACACCAAGAAAAGAAAGAAATACAACAGAGCTTCATCCCTCCCCCTGCACTCCCCATGTTGCTCCTAATGTCTCTGGGACATCTGGAAACCAGGGAGGGTCAGATCCAGAAATCTCAACGTGGATGGGGAATCTGCCTTAATGTACAGCTCTTCTGGGGAAGCATCCATCTCCATCCCAGGTAATGGGTTACAGGGAAAACCAACAGAGCAGAAAACTGGAATCAGCCTAGATTATCTCACTCCAGGACTTCTGACCCTGCAGGAGAGGATTCACTCAAGGCTGCAGAGCTGCAGCATCTCCTCACAGGCGCTGAGCAGGGTGTGCTGCTGCCTCATGCTGCCAGGCAGAGAGGGGAGAGCTGGAATTCTCATTCCTGCCCTGCTCTGCTGTGCTTCTTTATCCACAGCACCACAGCCCAGACTCACAGGTTTCCCAGCTGTGTCCCCCAGGCAGCAAAGGGCCTGAAAGGAAAAGGCAAGGATCTGTGTGGTTTTGCTGTCCTGGAATCAGCATTCGAAGGCAAACCCCTTGGGAAAGCTGTGTGTAGTCTGTCTTCAGCCAGCAGTTTATAGGCTGGAAGGGGCAGCACATCCTGAGAGCTGATATCCAATTTATTCTTGATTTTGTCACTGACCTCTACATCATCACCTTTAGGGAAAAAAAAAAAATAGAGAATGAAAGGGCCTGGAAATGCTCCCTGAGCTGTCTGAGAGGTCTGGTGGTGGGCTCAGTGCCTTGGAGCAGCCACAGCATCTGTTCCTGGCACCTGTAGGGCAGCACTTGCTGCTCCTGGGACAGACCCAGAGCAGAGAGAGGCACTGGGCAGAGGCAGAGCTCCTGTCCAGAGCCCCAGTGCCACTGCAGCCCTTACAGCAGGACTGGGGTGATGGAGAGGGGCTTCTTACAAGAGCACCTGGTGACAGGACAAGGGGGAATGGCTTCAGACTGAGAGTAGGTGTAGAGGAAATATCAGGAAAATTATTCTGCACTGTGCTGGTGGTGAGGCCCTGGCAGAGGCTGGCCACAGGAGCTGAGGCTGCCCCTGGATCCCTGGAAGTGTCCAAGGCCTGTCCATGTAGCCATCAGGATCTAAGGCTGACCCTTTTGCTTGCTGCTCTTTGGCTCAGGGATATCTCTGCAAGCTGAGATAACAAACTGCCCTCCCTCATCCTGCTGCCTGTGGAACAGCAAGGCCAGGCTGAGGAGCAACCAAGAGTTCCCCACTCCCAGCTCTGCCCCTTCCTTCCAGGCTGTCCTAAGAAGATAAGTAAGGCACCAGACAGGAGCACACATTTCCATTACTCTCGTGCAGATGGCTTTTACAGACATGCAAAACCAAAAATGTTCTTGAAATGCATCACCATGGAAGCTGAGAGACAACACAAAAATCTGCTGATCCCAGTATTGAACTTTAACCACTGAGACACCTGTAGAGTTCTCTGCTCAGCCTGCAGAGCCCCATGGAATCACCCAGGTCCAGATGACAGTGTCATTGTCACCAGCCTCCCACCAGAGTGTTCCATACCAGCCTGGCCCCACAGACAGTTTAGTACAGAAGAAACTTCACAATGTCATTCCCACTTCCCTGAATGCCAGGGATCCAGCAGCATGTGCTGCAATCCAACCCTTTTTTGCAGCTGTGGAGGAGAATGTCAGCCCCACCACGATGGCACACAGCTTGTGATTGTCTCTGCCTCCCTGTCCCAGCTGGCACACACAGCCCTTTCCCTCACAGAGATGTAACCCCAGGATCAGTAAATCAGGATGTCACCACTGATACCCTCCAGACCTGTGAGCAGACTTCTCCCTCCAGGGCTCTGCAGAGAGGTGTTGGCAGCAGCTGTCACTCGGTTTTGTTACTTCACTCCAGAAGATTAACTCGTGGTGCTTAGAAAGAGCAGAAACCAAATGGCAGGGTGAGGAAAACATCTGGAGCAGGAATCAGTGTGCCTCCCTTCTTTCTCTTCCACACACTTCTTCTTCACACATTTTTTTCTTTTTTTTTTTTTTTTTAATTTGATCATTGGATTTGAAAACACAAAGTAAAAGTGAATTTTTTGCATCGTTTTCACCAAAGTCAGTGGGATGATGCACAAGGTTTAGAGCTTGATGGAACAGGAAAGGAGCCCCAGCAAAGCCTTCGGGCACACAGGGCTCTTTTCTCATTGTTTCTCCTTTACACAGGGATATCGTAATATTGCTGATTATTACAAGACATAAATATTGCTGATTACCAGGGCTCTCCTGCCTTTCCTATGAAAATCCCAGGGCCCTTACTGTCACGTGGATTTTTGATCAGTGAAGAGGGAGGAGGTGTTGGTTATTTTCTTTCCGTTTTACATTTCAGAGTTGGCATTAAAGATTAAAAAGAGGGTCAGGTTCCCAGTGCAGCTGCAGTTGATTGTGCAGCAGGCCAGGGGCAGACCTTTCTGCCTGAAAGCACTGGGGGATGTCCTGTTCATCTCAGCCAGGTTCAGATCTGGAACAGAAGGGGCCTCAGGAGTTTCATTCCAAACCATTGTCAGCTTAAACCCATTCCCAGACATGCTCATTTTTCTTTAAATGTATAAATATTGCTGTATCCAGGCTGCACCAGTGTAGTTCTTTTGTGACCAAACATAAGTTCAATCTTCTGCTGATTCTTGTAGCATCCTTTTTCCCTCTCACTTTGATCTCCTCCTCTTCCCTTTCATCTCTTCTTTATTCCCATTTCTATTCCTTTTTCACTGTTCTTACCTGTAGTTTATGCACTGACTGCCCCTTCCTTGGTGAGTGTCTGGGTTGGAAAGTTCTGAAAGCCAATTGAGCTCTGGGAAGTTGCACTACCCTGGATTCTTCTGGTAATGCCAATGCTCTCAGAGGCAGCTTCCCTTTCATTAAAGCAATCTGCATTGTATTATCCACATTTGCATTCAAACACACTTACCTCGATCCTACAGCACAGGTGTACTTGGAGCAGATCAACAGTGAGTTTGTAAGTAGTTTAAAATACAGCAATCATAAAAATTCCAGCAGTTTTGGGAAACGGTCCTGCTGAGTTTCTCTGCTCTACACAGTTGTGTACACGGGGAGCCCCAGATTGTTTGGGATAATGGCCCAAGCCTTGTAAAAGAGCTGTCACAGTGGTGGATCATATGGTTTCCAGTGAATTAAACAGAGTCACTTAAATTTGATTATCCCTCTTTCAGTTAATGCGTCTAAAAGGGTTGAGGGAAAAATTATCCAGCATCCAAATCCTTCCATTAAACTATTTTGTGAATCCAGCTTTCAAACCTGGTTGACAAAATGAAGGCTTTTATTGCTGTCCTTCATCCCTAGGACATCCAGAATGGAGCTTACAATGCCCATTGCCTGTTTGAGGTGTTTGTATTCGTGTGTCATAACCAAAGTGTTTGAAAAGAACAACAGCAGCAGCAACAGAACATAGCAAAGCAAATTTTCTAGATATTACCATTCCCCTGATTTTGTACAAGCAAAAAGAGACAATTACATCCAAATTTAAACCTAACCTCGGCATCCCAGTCAAACTATAATTCATTTTGAGCATCCTCTGAAAGTGCATCTTGAAGTCTTGGACACATAAATGGGTCTAACAAGCTCCCTTTCCACAGATGTGAGCCATGTCTGCTGTGAGCAGACACAAATCCACGGGACCAGAAAAGCCTAAAAGAGAAAAAGGAAAAAAAA
>VWYP01010230.1:50134-82751 GCA_013400435.1 Pycnonotus jocosus
GTTGGAGCACAACCAGTTTCAAACCGAGATGGATGGTGCTCTCTGCTCGCTCAAGACGCAAGGAAAAAATCTCAGAGATTAATTTGGGAAAGCCCAGCAGGAACTGTGCATGCTGGGGATTGTGGAGGAAATAAAGTATATAAAAATGCAGCTTTACTGTGAGGCGAGAAAGCCAATAAATCAAAGTGCATTAGCAAATATCAGCTGTGTGAATAAATTGGCAGAGCCATTGTGTTGTATCAGTTTCATGTAGCTGAATGCAGATGGAGCCAACTTCATTTCTGCAAGGGAGCTGCTGGTCACAATGTTTGAGTCACATAGGTTTTCCTGAGGGAAAAAAAAAAACCCAAAAAACCAAAACAGCTTTCATGACTTATCCAGCTGATTGACTAAAATGTGTTTGTTTATATGAAACTATACAAACCAAATAATAAATCCTAGTCCAGAGCCACTTTTTCCTTTCAAGTTCAGAGCATGAAAATTCCCCCCAGGATCTTGGTCTGGCCTTTTCCCCGTTGCCCCATTGTGCCTTCAGGAGAGCACAGAACCATCCAGGTGTTTTTTGTGTTTTTGGGGTACAGCAATAAGTGAGCATGAGAAGCTGATGGCAGGCAGAGAGGAAAGGGCTGAAGGATCTCTCCCCTCTGGATCCAGGGAGCAATGCCCAGGTGCTGCAGTCAGGGGAGCCACAGAACATCCTTCTTCTTCTTCCCCAGAGAAAGAGGGGACAGAGAAATCCTTACACAGACTGCCCAGGGAAGTGGAGGAACCACCATCCCTGGAAGTGTTCAAAAATCACAGATCTGTGGCCCTTAGGGCATGGCTTAGGTTAAAGGTTGGACTCAAGGATCTTAGAGGTCTTTTTCAGCCCTAAATATTCTACAATTCCTTAGGACAGTGCACGTGTGATGTTCCTATGCATGGCTGATTGAGAGAAACCTATGTTTTGTTCCATTTTCTGTTGAATGCTCAACTATTAAAGCAGAGTTTTGTGGTGTTCAGGTGGAGGAGGATCACTTTACAGTATTTTTTTTTTTTGTGTAAATCCTACAGAAATACTACAGAGTCAACACAAATGAAAACACTCAGAAGCCTCTGGCCTGTCCTTTCATATTATTGTTTGCATGAGGTTGAGGTTTTTTTTTTTCCAAGACTGCTGACTCTCTTCTGGGAGTTCTTTTAATTATGCTCATAATATTATTTCAGTAGAAGCATTCTCATTCCTACACTACAAAATTACTTGATCAAAAATTTTTGTTTTAAATCTCCATAGACTGCAGCAATAACAAGGAGATGTTCCAACCACGCCCTCTCCAACCTGGGCACCAGAGAGAGGGAGTGAAAAACATGTGAACTCCCCAGCTGGTTTCTTGATAATGATTTTAACAAGGATAATGAACTGGAACTTGTGGAAAATGGAATCTTTTGTCCTCAGGAGGAGGAGAAAGATTTAGTTTTGCCTCTTCTTGGATTTGTTTTGTGAACTCCAAGGATGAAAAAGTGGCAGTCACTTCTGAAAATCTTCACTCTGAATTCCAGCCAAAGCACTTCCAGGGGGAGCACTCTGCAAGCAGGAGGAGAAATGTGAAGTGTCCTGAGTTTATTAGGAACCCTGCAGTGATGTTCCAAAATGTTACAGGAGGGAGGCTCAGTGCTTGGGGAACTGCACTGGGACTTGAGACTAATTCCCATCTCTCTCCAAAGTCTCACAGAATTTGAGAGAAGTCCCTCAGGCTCACCGTGCCTCAGTTTCTGTTTGCAGAGGTGTCCCAAGGATAACCAAGTTAATGAGCTGCTCAAAGGAAACATGGATAAAGACCAGCTAAGAAATGAATCAGAAGCACCCCCACAGCTCTGTGCATTGGTGGAATTGCAGAACACCAACGTATCTCTAAATTAGAAAAAGGAAAAAAAAAACCAACAAGTTTCCTTCTTCTTAGAGCATCACTTGTGGGTATTTCTGGACTTTCTCCTCCTACAGTAACTAGCACCCAGAGACAGACTGAGCTGATCTGGAGGCAATGTTCCATAACATCCCATTTGCTAAAGCAACACCAGGATTCCAACCCAGGGATGTAGGGATAATGGGGAAATGTGGTTTTTAGCAATAGCAATGCAGATTGCTGCTGTCAGCAAAAGGCAACTGTGAACACATCATTCAGGATGTTGTCTTTGTTGTCTGAGGCTCTGGCCAAGAGCCTGGGAAGGCTACCAAGAGCTCTCCAGGGTATAGAGTCACCTCACATAACATTTGCCACTTAAATATTGTGCTTGAATCTTCCAGGCTCCTTCAACAACTCGTGGAGATCCAGACCTCCCTGGACATGCCCATACTCTGTGAGCATCAGAGAATGGCCTGGAGCAGGTGACACACCAGGGGCTCTCCTGGGGTTTGAATGAATTGCTCACTGCAGGCTCTGGACATTGAGTGTTCATTCCGTTATGGTTCTTTCCTGCAACCAAAAAAAAACCAAAAGAAAAACACAAAGAAACCCCCCCAAAACCCAAACACTCCCTCCTCCAAAAAAAAAGACACAGAAAACAAACCAAAAACATAACAAAAGCCAACCAACCAATCACAACAACAACTACAAAAAAAAAACCCAAAAAACAAAACAAAGCAAAAAAACCCCCAAGAACCCCACCCCAAAACAATACAAAAAAAATTTAAAAATTTAGAAAACCACCACCTAACAAACAAACAAAACAAAAAATTAAGAACTCTGAGCAAGAATATATCAAATTTACCTTTCCCAGCTCTGTGAAATACAAGGGGGGGCTGAATTACCTGAAGGAAAATAGTTTGGTTTGATCCCCACTGAACTCAGGTACATTCAGGAAAAGCAACAATTCCATATGTTTATGTCTGGCCACTTTATTTTTAATGCTGCCATTCAGCACAGCAAGAGATCAAACTCTTTTTTGTGCCTTGAAAAAAATTTTGGCAGAATTTCCATGTAAATGCCTCCTTAGAGCAAGCAGTGTATTTATCACTGGCTCGAAGTTGAATCTGTTTCCAAGGTGCTTCTGCAGGAACCTTGTAAGAACCCACCTGGGAATTCTGCAAACACATCTGACACAAAACAGTGCAGAGGTTCAGGAGTTACTGAGCCTCTAACTTGGGAAGAACCATCACATCTCAGGTGTGAACTACTCATTAAAGCCTCTTTCTTCTGCTCCTGTTTGCTGTTTATGCCATTAAGGCTCTAGCAGTGAGAAATGACCCTTCCCACCCTCAATGGAGCCTTCTCCCTGGGGATCAATAAAAAGCAAGCAAGGAGACACAGATTTAGACACAGACCCTGCCAGATCCAAGGCAAATCCTTTCCCCAGAGGGCTGAATGCAGTCAGATCTCAGCCAGGAGCTCCCATCCAGCCATCCCAAGGCCACTTTTATTCCAGAAGCTGGTAGCACTGAGCCATAAGGAGTCTGTCACACGTCAGTAGGGCTTGTAAATGCTCCTTTGGGAAGGCAACTTGCACAACAGCCCTGCTTTATTACTGCTTCCTCATCCTGGTTTTATTTCTCTCCAAAGCGCCACTTCATTCTCTAGAACAAACAAGTATATTTTTAAAATAGCCGGAGCACTTTGCCCTCACCCGGTGGCTCTCACGCTTTGTGCTGTGAACTTTGCAGATCGTTCCTCATTTCCTCAGGGAAGATGCAATCTCCACTCTCAAACCTTTGCTGTTTTGTTGCTGGACTTGTGGCTGCCTAGACAAAATTGCTTTGGAGCCTGGCAGCAAGAGTGGGGTTGGGCAGAGCCAGGGGAGCTGTGCAGGCACAAAGGCAAAACCCAACATCCTCCCCCAAATTTCCTTGGGTGGAGACAGTGACCTGTCCATGAGATAGAGCCTGAGTTGTGGAATAAGGACTTTACAATTAAAACTGTGAGGCAGTTATGTTTTATTTGCAGCTGGGATCCATGGGGGATTTCCCACCATACACGAGTGCCTGGTCAAGGCAGGTTTAAGGTTTAAATACACTTTGATCCCTCAAACCCACACCTCCCTGCCCACCCATTCCCCACCCACTCTCTGTCTCTTTGTGCTTCATATTATAATTAATGTTCTGTGGTGCCACACCGGGTCATCTCGGGCAATTTCTTCTGATGAAATAAGAAGTTTTCCTCAGCTGTTTGCTGTTTGCCCTCCATCTCTGGGCAGGCACCATGGAGGTTTGGATGATTCCAGGTCACTTTGTCCTGACCAAAACCAGAACCCTGCTTCTTGCTGGTTTCTTCAGCTCCAGTTCTGCTCTATGTGGTTTTCACAACGCCTAAGTCCTGCCTTATTGAGTTTTAACAATATACATCTTATCTTTGTGCCCTTTACTGTTACAAGTTGTTTCTACTTAGCAGGTTACATTCTTATGTGTTCTGTTACAAGTTGTTTTTCTACTTTTACAAAATTGCCAAATAAACAATGTGTTTCTGTTTCCCCTGCACCTGCTTGAGTATGTTATATGCTTCCAAAATTCTGAATTTTCCTGTTCACGTGTTTCTCCTATCAAGCCCCTGCTGGGTTCACTGCAGTTTAAAGAGATGTGTCGGGTGCTCACAGTTCCTCCTCATGTCACCACCAAAGGCACCTGTAGCCTATTCCACACTTGGTGTCTGCAATTTGAGCTTTAATTTCTGAGTGAATCCCCCTAGCTGGGCACCAGGGGCTGGTCTGGGGTCTCTTCTGGTACCTGGGAGGGCACCAGCCCTGCCAAACACACTGATGGTTCTGGCTGAAGGCACTGCTCCCTCCATGGGGACACACAGGGAGAGCCCAGTTTTGTTTGTCACAGCCCAGCTCAGGAGCTCTTGTTTATACAGTGACTGACAAACAGCCCTGGTGGCCCTGGAAGCGTTAATGTCCTTAATTACTGACAGCAAATATATGGATTTCCTCAGTCTTGCTCATTTGCTGACCTGAGCTTGTGGCTGAATGCAACTCTCAAATATTGCTCAAAACACAAACTGCACAGGAGAGGGAATGCAGGATCATTCCCATGGAAATGTTGTTACCTCAATTTTCCTGAGCAGCTCTGTCCATTAGCAGTGATTTTTGCCATCCCTCCACCATCTTTGCCACACTGTCTACATTTCCATCTTTAGAAAACCAAACCACCACGTGGCAGAACTGAGATAATAAGGAGGCCAGCTGGAATCCTTGGAAATAAAAAGTGTTTCTAATCAAAATAAAAATATTCCATTTTTAGGAAGCCTGAAAATTCAAACAATATGAAAGAGCAATTAGATTTTCCCCCATGTCCTGGTTTTGGTTGAATGCTATTTGCACTACACTACTTCAAATATCAAGTGGGACAAAAAAAAATCACTTTAAGGGAAAGTTCAAAATAGTAAAATATTTTTAAACATCATAATATTCTGATTTCTCTTCTAATGAATAATTCTTTGTGGATTGAATGGTTTGGCAAAGATTTTTAAAGCATCAGCTTTTACAAAAATGGAAATTTGCTCTTTTAAAATGTTCTGATAATAAAAGTTTCCTTTGCCAGCCAAGGACACTGCTCTCAGAACTGCAATTTGTCCTGTCCTCTTTATAGGACATTGATCTCTCTGCTACACCTATTAGAACATACACACTTCACAGGTTAATGAAAAAAATGTAATATTGGTTTCAAATAGTGTTTCCCAGGGGATTGCCTTTTGATAGAAAGGAATTTGATAAATTCCCAGGCCCACACAGGCACTGCCCAGGCAGGGAGGGACGAATGCAGAGAAACCCCATGAACAGGAGGTGACTGTGAGCAGCCAGAGGCACCAAACTGAGATTCCAGGGCTGTGCCAAAGGTGCCCTCTTCCCATCAGATATTAACTCAAGAATGGCCACTGATGATAAAAGGCCCTTTGGACAAAATCATTCTGAGCCTCACCTCTCATCTAAATTCCGGGTGTGACTTAAAATATTTTGCTTTTCTACAGCATTTTCTTTTCTCTTAAATCAAAAATCCCTGTTTTTTATTCTCTGCCTGAAATAGCTTTTCATGCTTCTGACTGATCTTAGGTTGCTGTGGCTCCTCTTAGCTCTGGTCCTCTTACAGGGAAGATATCAAATTCTTGTATATTTTTAATGTAAATCAAGAGCAATCCCCCTGAAGTCAAGAGTGCATAATAGCAACATGAGAAGACAATTAAGTCCTGCTGTTTGCAAAGTGCTTTGGAATCTCTGGGAATAGAAAGGTGTTGTATAAATCTAAGATATTGTTTGTAAGTTGATATTAAATCCACGTGGCATAGCAATGCACACACAAACTCTAAATACAGACAGAGGTCAGTAGGTTGTGTGTCTCTTTTCCCTCTCTCTGGGGAGCAGTGTCTTGTACAACAAGAAACTAGTAACAAAATGAAAAAAAATGTGTAAAGGCCAATAAAAACAAGCTGCTTTTTAGCCCTTATAACTGCACATTGTGTTTCAATGGCATCTTCACTTAATACTTCAATTTTTTTCTTGCTTTGCAAGTCCACAGAGTAATGACAGCCTATAACAGAGAGCTTCAGTGCTAATTTCAGAATGCCTGAGTCAGCCACTTATCTTCATTTATCCTCTTCTGCTGGAATCTTGTTTAAAAAAAAAAACCAAACCCAAACCAACTGCAATTTCATAATCCTAAAATAAATGGACACACACGCTCCCTCTCCTTATGCTTTACTGAAAATTAACTTTCCTGAGCTATTCTCCTGCAATTTCTTGTTGCTGCCTTTATTCCCAGCTACATTTAGTGCCAGCAGTCATATTGGTCTTAATGTTAAAGCTGTAAGGGTTCCTATTCATTGACTAAATCATGCTTTATTTAAAAATTACAGAATGTCAAACTTGGCAGACCTTTCCCTTTACAGTAGTTTGCAGCTTGTTGCCCCTCCCTGTGGTGTCAAGTTTGGTTTCCAGTGGAGAGATCTTTGTATTAATTGTGGTTTTCTTCCAAAATAACACCAGTCCAGCCCAGGATGTTCTAAGTGCTCTTTAATTAGCAGCAGACACTCTGGGTCTGTCTATCTGTGGTGTCTGCAGCCCTTTTATCCGGGTAATTACATGGACAGCACAATCTGGTGAATGATCTTTGCTCTAACCCACAAACCACAGAATCACGGAGTCTTTTAGGCTGGAAAAGGCCTCCAAGATCCTTGAGTCCATCCATTGACCCTCCCTTGCCAAGGCCACCACTAATCCCTATCCCCCAGTGCTCCATCCACACGTGGTCTGAGCACTTCCAGGGATGGAGCAGCCACCAAGCCTAAGAGAATGAGCTTTAAAACCAGGAATTAGAGCTTTCCTGGCCTCAGTCACTGCCTGGAGATGGGGACTCCAGCTGCAACCACAGTTTGAGGAATTTCCAGCTGTGGGCAGCGGCCACCAGAGGGGTGCTGGGGGTTCTGTGTGCAGTGGTGGCTGTCACCTCCTCCTGGGTGCACAGATGGCACCATCAGGGCACTGATGGCTCCTCTGCTGCTTGGGGTCTGAGGGTTCACTTGGCACAGAGGCTCCAATCTCCCCTCTCCAGATGCTTTACACATCTGCCAGGTGATGTGGGAGAAGCAGTACTGGAAACTGTTTTAAGGTAGTTAAAGGTAGTTTTAAGGTAGTTCTGTGCTTGGCTGACAAGAGTGTGTTGGGTTTGGATGGGAAAATAATCCTTCCTTGTCTGGAGCAGGTTGCCAGCAGAAATCAGCAGCTTTTTTTGGGTGAGTGTATTTTGTTCAGGACAGTGGGGTGGCAAAAATTCAGCCACTGCCATACACTGCTTTTTCACCAGAGCTGGACTGGGAGGGACCCAGCTCAAAGCAGCTCAAATCAGAGCATGTTGCTCATTCCCTTGTTGGGATGTGATGGTGTCCAGAGATGAAGATTTCAAAACTTCCTGAATGCCCTGGAGTCCTTTGCAGGACCCACATAACTGCATCAATGCTGTTCCCACACTCTAGGAAACAAAAGAATGTTTACACAAATGACCTCTGTCACTCAGAGAGCCACAAATGGCCACGTGAGTGCCAGAGACTCTGATGCAGGGACACAGCAGTGCAGGTTACCCAGCTTTGCTGGGGATGTGGGCACTAAACCAGGCAAATGTAGAAGGAACACTGACACAGGAAGGCTGCAAGACAGACAAATGACTTGCTGCAGCTGAAGGTTCAGAATTTGCCTCCTTGTTGGGAGCAGTATGAGCTTGATGAATATTTGAGCTGCCACACTATATTCAGGAGAGTCAAATCACTGCTGGTTTGTTTTCTTTCTCCATGCCCTGCACTCCTGCATGTGTTAATATTTGCTGTGCTTTCTGGAAATTGCTTCCATCCTGCATTCTGTTCAGATAACAGCAGAGCAGAGGAGACATATGCTGTGCTGACAGCAAAGAGATTGCTGGAGTTTTCTTAAAGCTGGCAAAGAACATAACAGCAGCAGGAGACAAATACCTTCCCCTACGAGGAGCTGGTCCCCTCAGAGCACAAACAGCTATGTACCAGTCTGGGTTATGATTTTATCCTCATTTCAAAGCAAGCACAGGGCTCACAGTCCTGCCCATCACAGTGTCAGCACATTCCCTGTCCCTCTGTGCAGGAGCAGTTCTCCTAGCAGTGTCTCCAGTGGGGCTCTTTCCCTTTGGAATCTGTGCAGGCTGAGGCAGATCTGGATGCTCTGTGGGTGAATTAAAAGCCTCTCCATGCCTACCCCATTTCTGACCTCTCCTGTGAGATGAGGGCCATTTTCTGAACATGATTTTTTTTTCCTTCTCTGCTCTCTACAACATTACCCATTACTGCTTTGAGCTCTGCTCAAAAACAGCAGCTGAAATCTCTAACTTTGGCCTAAACTATGATCAAGTTTTATTTTAAACTGAGCCTTAAGTACAACACTGACAAATGGTTGCTGTGCAAGAAATAGCGGGAACTCTGTGCTCCAGATGCCTTGGCTGTTGTGTAAGAGGAACCTGGAAACAAGACAAAGTATCCATCACTCAAGTCTCCATAGCTCGAGATGATGGGTATTGAATGGCAGAGAATCACACTGTAATTAACACAAATTAGCTCAAAGTCATTTGAATCAGGCCCAAGGTGAACTCTAAAGTATCTTCAGCCTTGAAGGTGATCTCTCAAAGTTTCTTCTTGTTTTGAGTTTGTTTTTATCAGAGCACAAATGTTCCTGGATTTCAAAAAGCCGCTGCACCAAATTTGGCTGGCAAAGAGGAAAAGGGGAATGGGAAATTTGAACTGTTTTAAATATCACCTTTTATGATATTTGGTCTCCAACAACACATTGTGTTCCTGTAGTCTTATGTGTGTGGTCCTTAAATCCCTTTTCATAAATAAAACCATCTGTCTCCTTTGAACTATAGCAGCTCTAATTTAAAAAGTCAGTATTTGCCAATGTCTACAACTCATTAGCTCTGAAGCTGTGAAAAACTTCCCTATCTGGCTCTTCATTTAGTAGGCTTTGGCAATCCCTGTGTTTTAAAAATTATGTGTGTTGGTTGTAAGCATCCATTTTTATGAAAGGTGTGTTTTGCTTTGGATATCAGGTGAATTGAAAGGTAAAAGTGAGATTAGGAGCAAAAGCTGAGCAGTCAGCCTCCAATCTGAAAGGAAAAATCTCACTGAGGGATCTACCTGGACATCAGTGCTGGGACAGATAAACTCTTCTTTTCCATCTGTGGTGAAAGAGCAGCTGAGCAAAGCCCTGCCCACAGCAGAGCCCCGCAGGCTCCTGCTGGATCTGGGGAATGTGACCTGGAGAATTTCCTTGGTGCTGCAGCATGGTTATGGATGTTGACTGCTGAGATTGCAGCTTGCTGGAGTGTTTAAAAGCAAAGTGCAGGAAAGGAAAGCAAGGAAACATCCAAGAGAGCCACAGAAACGCTGTCAGAATGAGACCTCAAAGGAGCTAAGAGCCTGCTGCAGTATTAACTCTGTTACCTGTCAGGTGCAATTGTGATCAGTGTGATCATTACAAATAAAAGAACAAGGCTCAGCCTGTTACACACTAACTGTCTCCAAGTTAAAAAAGAGGGAACCTGGTTTGTACAAAATGAATTTTTATTTCCCTAGATTCGGTAAAGTCTTTCAGCTGGCACTGCTTTTAGCAAGGGGAAGGATGAGGTGTGGGTGAGCACACCCAGCCTGCTGAACCCACAGGACCAGGACAGATAAGTACAGCTCATTCATCAATAAAGCTCACCCAGGAAGGGCAGGCTGGCTTCTCCTGCCTGTGTTGTGCCTCTTCCCTCTGAACAGGGATCTCTATCTCCAGGGCTGTTAATACAGCACCTTTTAAAGACAGTGAATTCTCTTTAGAAACAGGGAGATAATGAGGCCATTTCCACTCAACATTGCATTTAGATAGAAAAGCAAAACAAATAATGCTGTCAAGATTTATAGCAAATACATTATAAGGGGCAACAGAACATTTGTATAAAGAACTGAAATGGACCTGCAGTAGAAAACACAGTTTACTTTTATGACTTTAACTCTAGGGCATGGAAGGCACCTCATTAATGATCAGACGGATACAGATGAACCATAACAGTCCATATATCCTTACAAGTTACATACAAGGAGAGATAAAAGACAGCAAATTACAGTCTCCACTGCTGTGCTTTTCCCTCTTCACCTCTTTCTTTCTCAGTCTTCCAGATGAAAGAGGGAATTAAGATTTGTGTTGACTAACTGGGTATTAACTTAGTCAAATAACTAATCACTTCTAGTAGGTGGCACAGATAGCTGGTCTGGACTAGAGCATCTGGAAATGCAGTAGCTCCCTGTAAACAGCATAAACTCTGTTTTTAAACCACTGGGCTGTGTTTCCTGGCAGGAGGCAGCTCAGAGCTCACCTCCATCAGGTCTTGCTGGCAGGCAGGTGACGTAATTAAGTCATTAAGTCACAGCGGCTCAGTCTCTTTGGATCACTTGACCTTATGCTAAAAGACAACCCATTCATCAAAGGCTTGTCTTCCTGAGCACAGGCAAGGAAGGGAAGGAAGAGGGGAGAAACAACGAGCAAAAGGGAAATGAAGTGACTTACTGAAGGGCACAAGGAGTCTGCAGGACCAGCACGGCTGAGCTCAGTGCTGAACGCCAGCGCTGGGACTTTGTGCCAAGAAAATGCCTTCTCTAATAACCAGGAAAATGCATGTTTGACATCAGGAGGCAAACACACTGTTTTCCCTTCAAGATAGAGGAAAGGGCAGTGGTGGCTGCTGGCCTTGGCTGCACTGAGAGCTCAGAGTTTGACCAACCTCCCCAGAACAGGGCTAGCAGGAAAGTCTTGTTTCTTTGTGGTGAAAAACACTGAAAGAGAAAGCTTTGGCAGTGCAGGAGCTTTCTCTGTGGTGGAGACACAAGCAATTCCTGCTGCAGAGCTGACAAATCACAGCAAGAAAGTCAGGGTGGATGAGTCTAGGAGTATTATCCAGCAAGAAAGAAGAGAGTGACTCTTTCCAACCGTGGCATCCCTGCACAGCTGAAAGGGAAGAAGTAGAGCTGTTCCATCCCTCCACTGTGCCTCAGTCTCCAGCTGTGGGGTTTGAGTGGTCCAGACGTGACTGTTAAGGAGGTTAATGGAGTCCTGAGGCTGCTCTAAGACAGTCTGGGCAGCCTGAGCCTTTCATTTCCCTCTGCTGTTCCCTTGGCCTCTAGCAGACAGACAGACAGACAGGCAGACATGCAGACTGAGGTCAGTGCATCCCCAGGGCTTCTCAAAAGCTGCTCTTGTGGAGGTACCTTGTGATTTCAGAGCTGACTTCTCCACTCCCTTGCCGTGTAATTCTCCCTTTATGGAGTTCTTACCTTGGGGGAAATGGGTTTTATTGCAAAGTCAAAAGGTAATTTTTGCATAGACTCTATTACCTGTTTATAATTAAAACCATAAAATCCCTTTGTAACAGGCTTAATAACTTCCCCCACACCAGAAGAGGTTTTCATAAAAAGAGTCATTAAAAGTACTCACAGCTAATGCTGGAAAATCAAGAGAAACATAGAAAATTATTGAGACTTATTTTAGCATTTAACAATGGGCACTTTCCCCCATTTATTTTAATAGTTCAAAATGACAAGAAGTGGCAGATCAATCTCAGCTGCTCTGGCCCTCCTGCTCTACTTTTTCCTTCTTCCAGGAGACCTCCTGCCCAGCAAATCCTGGGATTTCCCAAGGATGAGAGCATGAGTTGTGATTAGCAGCTGGGATTTCTGACCTTGAGAATGCACTGAGAAGTTCATCTCCAGCAGTTCCTGAGAGCTCCTCCACATCCTGTTTGCTTGTCTTGACCTCCCACCTTTCCTGATCATCTGGGTAATGTGAGCAGAGAGCTTAAATCCATCCTCAGTTTCCTGTCCTTTAGGACCATGGAGGCTGAAAGATGTTTTTGGCTTCTGAAGGCTAATAAAATATATATAGTAGAAACACCACAAGCAGGAAAATGTGACCTTTAAAACAAATGGGTGTAAAATTACATGTTTTATTTTGCAGTAACAACTGGCTCAGGCTGAACTGGACTTGGGGCAGTCAGGGGCTTGGGGGAGCTGCACTGGTCCTTTCCCAGTTGCTGAGAATCAAAACAAGCAAGGAAAAATACAACAACAAAACCACAAAAAAACAAACAAAACCTCTCACCCCTACCAACCCAAAACCTACATGGCAAAAATGTTTGTAAAACCAGGCCATAGGTGTCATCCAGGCAGTTTGACCTCCGTGCATTTATGACCTACAGGCATCTCAACCAGAGACCAAAGCAGCTCTGCCCTACAACCATCCCTCTGCTGTGTTCCATTGTCAAAAAACCTTATCATCAGCTCAGATTCCCAGCCTGTGTTTATACTTTTTTTTTTTTCCCTTGGCCTAAATAACATCCTCATCATCAGGATAATGTCACCTTGGCAGAAAATTATGTGTGCAAATGAGCTAAAATTGGCTAACTGAAGTGGTAGCACAGTGGAGATGGATCCCTCACCTCCAAGTTCATGGGTTAATAGACAGGTGTCATCATTCCACACCTCTGCAAAGGAAGGTGAATCTGTGAGAGTCTGCAAAAGTTCAGCCCAGTGAGAACATGGTTGAAAAAATATCTCAGCTTTAACAGAGGCAGAATGAGCAGAGATTCTCCTTGAAGTCAGGCAGTTTGGAGCCCTAATTGGGGGAGCAATGCCTTCTGAATGTTGCCACACTCACAGTCTAACAACCTGTTAAACTACAGAACTGTTAGCAGCATCTTATTTAATTCCCACTCATTAAGCACTGTTTTCCTTAAATTTACATTCTCCACTCACAATCACACCTCAAACATCTCTTGGGTTGTTCTGTAAATCATTTCCAGCCCCAAATGCTGACTCATGGGGGAACTGAGGTTAAAGAAACTTTATTTATGTCAGAGGAATCGATCCCTTGTAATTTAAAGCCTTCCTTCACCACTATTTATCTTGTGCCTCTTGCTTCATGCCTTTGTCCCACATCTGGGCCATGGCAGGTGCAGAGCCATGTATCTGTCAGAACACTGGAGCTGCCTCATTGCTCATTTTTGGCCTCCTTGACCTTGCCTGCTCACCTTACTTTATTAGTACTGTTCTTCAAAACTTCTGAAAAAGCAAAATATTCCCTCTTGGTGCCCTTCCCCATTTAATATAGTAGCACTTCTAGTGGTTCTTTCAAGCTGTAGCAGCCTCTCAACTCCCTCACCCCTGCTGCTTTCTCCTTTCTTTCTTCTTTATCCCTTTTTTTTTCCCTCCCAGCTGTCACAGAGCCCACTTCTCTCTTGAGCTCCTGGCCTTTGAGCTCCATCCTTATGTCACTTTGGCATACAAATAGGCACCACCACGATAATCCCACCTGGCTGTTTCCTTCACTTGGGGGCTGGGTGACTTCAAACCTTTTTCTAACACATCTTCATCCCTGCAGGAGTGTGGGATGAAACCAACAGGACTGGTTTAATCACTCTGCTCCCTTTGTGCAGTGTCTCCTACCACGACTGAGGGTCTCTTGGTTTTGTGCTGCCCTCTGTGGCCTCGAGGACCTTCTGCTGCTGGGAGAGAGACCTTTGTGCCACCTCTCACAGCAATCCCATCCCCTCAGACTCCAAAGGGGAGTCAGCTAAGAGCTGTTGGCTGTTTAGCACCATCCATTGAGCCCCTTTGCTCAGGAATGGCATAAACATGATGGGGAGCAGGGAGCTCATCAAAGGAGAAGCCTTGGGGATGTTCCTGTGTCTCCAAAAGCAACAAACCCTTCCCATGTGCTAAGTGATGCATTAAGTCAGCTACTCCAACAGCAGCCTGCAGACGTTGCAGTGAGAGCTGGGGGAAAAAAGAAAATTAAAAAGCAAGTTTCATTTATCTGTCCCTGGTACATGAAGGTGCCTTGCAATGTTGGTTTGTAGCTCGCTGCTGTTTCTCGTAGTATTTGTAACTCACTCTTCTAGAAATGTCACAATAATTGGCCTCAGTGGATTTCCCATCAATTTATCTCTTCCTTCACCTGAACTCTGTTGGGAATTCAGCCTGTAGAGGCACTGACAGAGGTGGCAGTGCCCTCCTGTCACATGCACAGGGCACCCACAGCAGCTGTTCCCAGATCCAGGTGAGGCTCATGAGGAATCGTGAGCAAGGATCATGAGAAGCCCTCTCACAGCTGCCCCTACTCTTGCTGAACCTTGGGTCTCAGATTTCCCTCAGAAGGATTCTGCAGAATTCACAGAGAAATCTGTGATCTATTACATTGAAATAATGGAATTTATCAGCTCTATACAACAAAAACCCCATCACTGCAGGAAAGAGACAAAAATTACATTGGATTAACGAGGCTGCTGGTGGGGAAGGAGTCATTCACAGGCAGATTAAGCAAACCAATCATGTTACAACATTGTTTTCCTGTGTATTACTTGGAGTTAGTGGATTTATTCTTGCTCTGAAAGAAAAAAGGACATTTAACTTAATAGAAAGATAGAAAAAAACTGGTGAAAAA
This sequence comes from Pycnonotus jocosus, assembly GCA_013400435.1. Classification (NCBI taxonomy): domain Eukaryota; kingdom Metazoa; phylum Chordata; class Aves; order Passeriformes; family Pycnonotidae; genus Pycnonotus; species Pycnonotus jocosus. The sequence goes on from VWYP01010230.1 coordinate 65,087, forward strand.
TCTGAAGCCACTTGAAACACTACACACTGTTATTGTGAAGGGGAGAAATTCAGCTCGGTGGGGGAATTCTGAGCCTTTTTATTTACAACTCTGGCTTTAGCAATCTGCCTCCCACATGGAGGGAGCAGGGAAGGCTCAGCCCTCACCAGGGCCAAGCTCAGCCACGTGCAGGGAGCCCAGCCTGGGCTCAGCTCATGGAATGCAGGAGGGAGCTGCACGTTCAGGAAGGCTGATGGATCATTCACAGGCTGCTGGGAGCTGGAATGTGCAGTAATCACACCAGAGAACAGCAAAACAGAGTCCAGACAGGTGTGAAAAATTGCAGACTGATTAGTAATTTGTCACGGGCTTGCAAGGGGTCTGCCAAAGTTGGAGGCAGTGGAACAATGTGCGCTTCCTGTGTCTTCAAACCAACCCAGGCGCCGAGCTCTCCATTCCAATTTTGGGAAATAAATAGCAGCAATAATTGATGAACAGCTCTGAGATGTCTTCTCATGCCTTTTCAGATCCTGATTTTATCATCCTGGTAGGAGAAAATTTCCCCAGCAAACAGTTTATTGATTGTCCATTACACATTTTCCCGCTGAAGTTCTCAGAATGCCATCCAGATGTCAGACTCATGATAGCAAAGCAGAAATTCAGCCAGGGAACAAAGATATCCTTAGCTGCAGCACTGGATCTGACATTCAGGAATCCAAACCCCATGTTCACCCCTAGATCTTAATTAATCCTTGCTCCCCATTCATAATGGAAAAGCAAACCCATTTCTAGTCCCAAACTTTCATGGCCTTTGATATTTATTATGAGCACATTGAAGACACGGCTGTGCTCATGGGGTGGTTTGGAGAGTGCCTATCAGAAAAGAGCTCCAATTTTGGGGGTGCAGAACTTAGGGTCATAAAATAACTAGAGTTGGAAGGGAGCCACAAGGACCATCAAGTCCAAAGCCTGCATAAATCTGTGTGGTTTGGGGGATTTCTTTTCTTTTTTTTTCCAAGATCAAGCAATAAAATCTTTTAAGTCTTAAACACAGTAGATTATAATACTCCTTAATTTAGAAATAAATAATATTGGCTAGTGAATTTCCTTAAAGATGCAAATGCCTTCTAAATAAGTTTTCCTGATCAGATCTGTCAAGGCACCTCACCCCTGTCCCTCCTTAGAGCACAGGCAGTGCAATTCCTGCCAAATTAACCATTACCCCCTGTAATCAGCAGGAATAGGCTGAGATAATTGGGGTTGTTCAGCCTGGAAGGGAGAAGGCTTTGAGGTGACCTAATTGCAGCCTCTCCATCCCTGAAGGCAGCCTACAGGAGAGGTTTTTGCAAGGACATGTGGTGTTAGGACAGGGGAATGGATTTAAATTGAGAGAGAGTGGGTTTAGATTGGAAGTTAGGAGGAAATTCTTTCCTGTGGGGGTGCTGAGGCCCTGGCACAGGGTGCCCAGAGAAGCTGTGGCTGTCCCACCCCTGGAAGTTTTGGATGGGCTTGGAGCAACCTGGTCTAGTAGAAGGTGTCTGTGCCCACGGCAGGTGTTGGAACAAGATGATCTTTAAGGTCCAACCCAAACCATTCCATGATTCTATGAACCATGAACTGAGCCAAAAAGTTGACCTTCTGCTGATCTCAACCTTCACCTCAAGCTGCACCCAGTGCCCTAAAGCCCAGGTCACTGTCTCACCCAAGGCAGCACCTCAGTACACCTGTTCTTTGAAAAGAGCATACACAAAGAAATGAGTGGGAAACATTTCATTTTTCCACACAAAGGAGAAAGCCAGCCCAGAATAAACAGCTTCCTACAGGAACTGCAGCTGCTTTGGCGTGCAAAGGGTGACGTGCATATAAATGGTGCCTAATTAACTGCTTAAGGAGAGATTAGCTGCCATATGCTGCAGGAGTGATGGGTGTGCTTCCAGTGTGGAATTAATCCATTACAAATATGCCACCTCATGAAATCCACTGCCACGAAGATGGGCTGCCTGCACCCTGGGGAGCACAGGGGCTGGAGCTGGGGGTGTCCCTGTGCTCAGCTGGCTGGGACAAGGTGGGCAGGGCAGGGCTGCAGGAACACCCATGCCACAGCCACAGCTTCTCTGGGCACCCTGGGCACACCTCCCTCCCAGGGAAGAATTTCATCCTAATATCCAATCTAAACCTGTGATGGGTGCTCATGCCTCATGTTGAAGGAGCCACGTGGGTTTGGGTGGCCAGAGCATGGGGAAAAGGGTTTGCTCCACTGCTGTAAATATCATTTACCCTGTGGACAAAACAGTAACTGAAGGAACAAGCCAAGACACCACCACGTGGAGCCTTTGCATGACACTACACATCCCAACAGGCCAACACGGAGAAAGAGCTGGGTCTCAGAATTTGGGATGAACAACCTATTTCTTCACTCAAGCCAGGTGCCTTTCATAAAGGAATTCTACTTGGACTTTGGGAATGACAGGGGATAGGGGAAGACATCCAGATCTTGATCCTCAAAGGTGTGGGTGCCACTGGAAAAATTGTTTATGACCTCCTGGTCATGCCCTGGCCAGGCACCTGCCCACTCCCATTCAACCCTCAGCTCACCCTGCAGCCCTTTGCTACCTACAGCTCACCAAGGAAAAATCATTGTGTTCTTCAGCTCAGAAAGCTCAATGTACTTGCCAAGGGTTTAGCAGGGCTGGGGAATCACCAGAAGGAGAAATAGGATGGGGAAGGATCACACCTTTGAACAGAACAGAGCTCAACAGCAGCAGCAGCTCAGCTGCCTTTCTCAGCAGCATTTTACCCCACATGCATTAATCAGGGGAAATCATTTAATCCTTCTCACCTCTTTTTCAGTGAAATGGGTTATTGGTGCATCCCAGCTTTGCCTGGCTTTGCATGGATAAATCCATAACCAGCATTTTATTACCACAGCCATGGCACGCTGTGAGCAGGTGTGTGAGAGGAAGAAACTCAAAGTGTAATCCCAACCTATCCCCCACCCTCTGAAATCACACACTTCAAAGGGATGAAGAAAAGCCCTTGGAAAGCACTGAAAGGCTCCTCTGGGGTGCAGATCAGCCTGGGAAAGTCTGAGCTCCACAATTTCCCCAGAGATTTCCCCTCACCTGCCAAGACTGACAGGCCTGAAAGCAAGTAGGGCACTGCCCCAGATGTTGGAGCAGCAGATTATACTGAAGGCTTCACCTCCCTGAAAATGGTATTGAAATGAAGAGTGAATGACACAGCAGCCACCGTGAGCCTCAGAAAGGTCAAGTGATGCTGTGCTTTCTTAGGAGCAATTTATGCAGTGCTTCAGTGGCATCTGAAATGGAATAATCTCGAGAAGGCATTGAGAGGTCTCCCTCTGCTGTTTCCTGGACCTCAGGAGATGGAAAACCAGGGAGATTTGTTAGATGTTGCACAGAGGCAAAAGAAATAATTCTGCTTCCTCAGAGTCTTTTCAATTTCTGTCATCATGGTTTTAAATACTTGCCTCACACTCAGCCTCAGCCTCTGTTACACACACAAAAGTGATACAGCAAGTATTCCAAATAAACACTCTTTTGCCTCCTAGTGCCATTTAGCACTGGTAAAATAAGAAGAAACTACCACCACCAACTCTGAATGATGCAAAAAGACAAGATAGTGTCAGATAAAACATCTGAAACAAAGAATGAGATGTGAGCCCCTGACATCTGGGGCTTTGGTTTGACTCTGGAAATCTGAACTCCAGGAGCCTAAGGGGCTGAGAACTGAGAATTGCTGGGCTATAAGAAAAATCCACTTTAGTGCAGAAAATGTTAAAGCAACTTTTAAACCACAGCCAGGAGGCACCTAAATATTGCATTAGAATGGGCCATTGAGCTTTGCAACAGCACCAAAGGAAGGGGAAGTTATCCAGAGCACAGAGAGGAAAACTGAAAGGTGAAGGGAAAATAGGGAAGAGAAAGGCATGAAAAAAACAAACAAAACAAAACAAAGAAAGGCAGAAGCCTCCCTGCACCAAAAGGCTCAGCACATCCTACACACAGAGAATGCCTCTTTAACAGAAAGTGATGGGGTTTGAGTTTAAATTCAGGCCTTAAACCCCTCTTTTTGTGTCCAGAGGCTGAGCTGTGTGGAGCAGGTTGGGAGCCAGCCCTACACTGCAGTGCCACCTCCCAGTGCTGCCAGTTTGACACCCTGGCATCACATAATGGATTTACACAGAACCATTGATAAACTGAACCCCTCAATTAACACAGAGACCTCAAATGCCTTCAAAATCGTTGAAGCCAGGCATAAGATTAGCTCCAGAAGGCAGGGGGGGAAAAGGTATTAAAAACCAGCAAAATCCCACAAAATTCACCACTTTCTACTCAATTGCAACTCCCTGGAGGAGCTGCACCTCTACACCAGGCTGGGCCATGTACAACCCTGCAAAGAGAAGGAACAAACACAGGTTTTAAAAGATGAGGCTTTTTTGTCTTCTTTATTACCATTACACCAATTGTTTTGGGATAGTCATTCCTTTTGTGTTCAAGATTCATGGAAAATTCAGAAAGAAAATGCAGTACAGTCTCCTCCTCCCTCTCCATTCGTCTCCCTGGCCCATTCTTTTTGAGGAAATTGGTATAGACCCTCTCTTAGGAGTCTAAAAGGAAGACAATACATACAGACACATAAGAAATCATCACTTATATGCAGTGTTTTTATGAAATCCAATAATTTACAGAAAAGCAAAGTTCTTCAAAATGACCTTTTAGGTACTAGACAATTTTTTTGAAGTGGGAGAAAGAGAAAAAAAAAACCACCAAACCCCAAGAGGACTTTCTCGTGATAGTATGAAGTGCACTTAGTGAGAGAAAGCTGTTGAAAGCACTTAAACTCTGTTTTAGGTCTTTCTGCTGTTGCCCATCATCATGGTATCAGAGCATCAGAAATGTAAAGCAGATTAACAAAATCTGAGTCTCTGTGGGGCTCCTGGTTCTTTGCCATTTTTTTTTGTGTATGCAGATTCCCATGGGAAGTGAGTCCATGTGTGCTAATTTCCAGAGAGGTTGAAAGCAAATTCTGTTTTCCTACAGTGCTGCCTAAGGGGATGGAGCTGCAGCAATTTCCTGAGTCATTCAGAATTTGGCCTTGTCCATTTTCTTCTGGAAGTTTGTTCCATAATCAAGCCCCTTTCTGGACAGGAAACCTTTTCTTCAGGATTTGTAACTGGTATTTTGGATTCTCTGAGGCCTAGATATGTGTTTTGAGGTGTCAAATGTGTGCCATGCTTCAAACACCTCTTTTCTAGGTCTGAATGGGTTAAATTTTCTCACTGGTAATTTTGTGAAATTACTCAAATGGATGTGAATTCCTGCCCACAGTTTTTTATTGGTTTTTCTTCCACCAGAATAAAGCCCCAGTCCCTGTCACAATGCTGCCTCTCTCCTGACACAACAGCCAGGGCCATCACTGTCACAGGTTCCGTGATGGAGCTGTTATTACAGAGAACATTACATCTCAAATGATGGGATTTGGTGGTCAGCTGGTTGTTCTGTGTGAAATTATGTTTGAGCAGAGCTAACAATGAAACATTTAGAACCATCACATAAAACATAAAAGGATGGAAGAACAAAATAATGAAGGGGAAAAAAAATAAAAAGCACTTAGAGACATTCTCTAGTACAGTTTGTACCATCACACAAGGGTTATTATTTTTCCTGTATCTCATGGTTAGGAGCACTCTCAAAGTCCAGGAGCTCCATTTGACCATGCCCAGCCTCTAAGCCACCTAATTTGGGGTCCCAGAGGTGGGGTCTGCTCTTCTGATGATGCTGAATATCCAAGGTAGTAACCACAGGGTGCTCTGTAGGCAGAGCTCCAGTCCTGAGTTATATAATCTGAGCTGGCTACACAGTCCTGGCAACCAAAGCTATGTAAATAAATTAACCCAGTGGCTGCAGGGACTGGCACCATTGGCTGTGTGCTCTGCATGCAAATGTGCAGCTCTGAGGAGTCAAGGCAGCTCAACACCTGCCCAGCAAATCTGCCCTGACAGGAACACCTCTGCCTGCTCCTCCTCCCAACCCTTCTGCTGCCTGGTGCCTGCAGCTCCAAGGGGCTCACTCAGTGGAATTGCTGGCTCCAGCTGCAGCTCCAAGGGGCTCACTCAGTGGAATTGCTGGCTCCAGCTGCAGCTTCAAGGGGCTCACTCAGTGGAATTGCTGGCTCCAGCTTCCAGCCTGAAATCTGGGAGAATTAAATCAGATGCTCTGATCTCCAGGAATTCCCATTCACTCCTTCAGCACCCAGGCCCAACCAGACCAGGCAAGGGAGGACACCAGCTCTGAGGGGATCTGTTGTTGTAGGACACAAAAGAAAGATGAGAGACTCCAAATATTTCAGAAGGCAAAGAGCATAGAAAAAAAGGCTTTATTGTCTAATTCTTGCTACTTTTTATAAGGTTTTCCATGCAGACTTAACGTGATTGGTGAATAGGAACAACACCTCTCTAATCCCATTGGTTAAACCAGAGAAACAGCAGAACATCACCTGCAGAAGGATTGTTTTGAGAAAGGAGAGTTGTTTGCCAGGATTGTTTTGAGAAGAAGCTTTCTTGAGAAATTTTTCCTTGGGAAAAAATCAGCAGCTGCTTAGCAGGCTAGAATGTCTCAGACCCAGAAATATCAGGCCCACAGGGCTCCTGTGAGTGTTGCCATTTGAAAAAGTTAGGAATTGTCCAAGGAACAAGAGAACAATCAACAATTTCATTTAAAGCATCCAATGAAACTGTTAACAAAGCAGGATTTCAAAAAACTTTCTGAGGGTGCAGGGGAAGTTATCATTGGAAGAGTTTAGCCCAAGGTTTTTTACCTTGTTTTGGGCACAACATGTTAAGTGTAGTGTCTGTTCAAAATATAATTCGGGATAATTCATTCAGAATTGCTACAAAATAAGGCCAAGCAGAAAGAAGTTTAAAAAATTTAAAAAGGAATGAAATCAGTGCCTTGAAGATAAATGTAACTGAAAAAAGTGAAAGGCAAAAATCATTACTCAAAGAAGAAAAGTGAAATTATTCCTGCTTTGATGCATATAGAAAAGCATCTTGATAACTACAAGGCAAATCTGAAGAATGTGTTATCAAAAAAGAATGGGGTCCCTGGTTTTTCTGTTGCACTCTCAAATCTTGAATAGTAGTGATTTGATTGAGTTGACCTCAGAGGAGACCAACCAGACCAGAAAAACACAGGATGTGATGGATGTACCAGTGAAGGGCTCAGCTCTGGAAGAGCTCCCTGAAGGCAGAGCCAGGCAGCTCCACGCAACCTCTCTGGGCACCTCAGGGAACTCACAGGGATCCAAGGTCTCAGGGGTACAGATATTTTTGCACTCCCTTCCCCTTCCCCTTCCCCTTCTATCACATCCCATTGTTCTTGTCCCTTTCCATGCAGATAAAAACCATTTTAAGCTGCAGATAAAAGCCATTCCAAGGCCCCATCCTGGTGCAGGAGGTTGGGATGAGGTGTCAGTGTGTGTGCAGCACTGATCCCTCACTCACCTGCCCTGTGACACCATCGAGGATGCTCTGGATGCTTTGTCAGGCCAGGTTTGGCCAGATGGAGAGGCTGCTCCAGCCAGGAGCTGGGCAGCAATAGGTGCCTCGAGGGTCCTTGCAGCTGACTCCAGGTGAAGGGTGTGCTGACAACACACAGGAGATTTCCTTATGTTCATTAAAGAGCCCAGAGGTGCTCTCACATGTCCATTAAAGAGCCCAGAGGTGCTCTCACATGTCCATTAAAGAGCCCAGAGGTGCTCTCACATGTCCATTAAAGAGCCCAGAGATGCTCTCACATGTCCATTAAAGAGCCCAGAGGTGCTCTCACATGTTGTTAGTGCCTGGTGATCTGGCACTCAGCAGGGGAGGGACACAACCTCCAAAAATCTCAAGCAGTCACTGTAGGGTCAGTGTAGAAAGGAGCAAAGTGGGCCTCACATGCAGTCCAAGGATCATTTATTAAAGCAACATAAACCACAATATAACTCAAACACAGTGCAGAGGTGAGGACCAAGAACAAAGGCAGGACAGTGGGTTTGAAGGGACAGAATCAGGGTGGAGTTTGGGGTCAAGGGGCCAAGAGAAGGGAGAAGACCTGGGAGGGACACAATNGGAGGGACACAACCTCCAAAAATCCCAAACAGTCACTGTAGGGTCAGTGTAGAAAGGAGCAAAGTGGGCCTCACATGCAGTCCAAGGATCATTTATTAAAGCAACATAAACCATAATATAACTCAAACACAGTGCAGAGGTGAGGACCAAGAACAAAGGCAGGACAGTGGGTTTGAAGGGACAGAATCAGGGTGGAGTTTGGGGTCAAGGGGCCAAGAGAAGGGAGAAGACCTGGGAGGGACACAATGTGAAGTTTGCAGAACACAAACCAGTGGGGAGAATAATGTAAGGAGATTTATATAAACAGACCTATGGAGCCTCGAGTAATAAGAGATTTCCCAAGGAGCCGTCCAGGCAAGGGGCTGGTACCAGGAGAGATTGGCAGAGAACATTTGGGAATTAGAGGTGTGTGTCAGGGAAGAGTGACAGCCCGATGGGGTGGACACAACCCAGGCTACACCACCACCCTGGGGAGGTGAAAGGGAACAAACCACACGATATTAAACACAAAATTACACACAGCAACACTCACAGGGTGTCACTGCCTGCCTGACACCAGCCTTGCTGCAGGGCTGCGGGGTGTGAGCAGGGCCTTTGAAATGTTTAGGAGGCTCAGCCATGTGCAGCTCCTGGGGCAGCTCTCACCTCCCCTGGAGCTTCTGGGGCTCTTCCAGCTCTCCAGGCTCCATCAGGGAAATCTGGGCAGGAACAAGGGGAGGTTCATTCATTTGCACAGCCTGGCTTTGGGTTTGGCTGGGACAGGAGCAGAACTGCCACTAACTCCCCAAGTTTGTCGCTTTTGGGTTTGAACCAGGCTCCAGTCTGTGCACAAAGACAGCACCTTCTCTGCCTCATCTTTCCAGATCTGTGCCACCACGCAGCAGCCTCCAGCTGGTCCAGCAGCATGTGCTGCTCCTCACATTGTACAAAGGGATTTGAGGGAAAAGTGGCAGAAAGCCCCAGAGCTAAAGAAAGAACGAACTCCTGTGACGGCAGAAAGTGGCTCGGGGCCACCTGCAGGCAGGGAAAGGATCCAGGATCCGGGATCCAGGGCTGCCACTCTCCATCTGGGATTCCTCATCCCGTGGATGGTGCCATGTGGCAGCAGAGCTCGTCCCCTCCCTGTGGCCACTGCAGTCCTGTGCCAAGCGCTTTGTACTTCAGCAGCCCGCCTGGGGGGTGGTTGTTTTTGGTTTTTTTTTTCCTTTGAAATGTTTTGCTCAAAAGCTGAAGGGGCAGGAGGCACTGAAACACTGCCCAGAGGAACCACAATGCTCGGATCATGGTGCATTTTATAATATATTTGGGATTGCTCTTCAGTCCTGATAAATCTGAGACTGGAGGAAATCCAAATGAAGGGGTCTAGGGTTGTCTTCCTACCCCTTTCTTTCCAAAAACAATTTCCTTTATTGGCATCCTCCAAGCAAAAGTAATCTTTCAGAGAGAGCTTTGGCAAAAAACATGGAAGGGTTTTTATAGTGACAGAGCCAAAGGTTGATAAAACCCCATTGAAGGCATTGCAGTCCAAAGTAATAGGCAGCTCTAGACTTTCAGGAGAGTTAACAGAAGGAAAACAGTATGGGTTTTCAGTAAAGGGAAAAACAGAAAACTGATTTTTAGCAGTATTTTTCCTTTCCAATGCACACACATCAACACCACCAAGCACTAGTGCTTTGAGTGGGAGACTCGATTTCAGAAATAGGCATTTCAGACTGTCTGCAGCACTATAAAGTAATGAATCGTGCTGAGAAATCATTCTTACTTGCCCACCAATCCCATATAATTGAGTTCCCATCATTATTATCCGGATATAGAGTCTGTTTAACACAACAGCCCAACGGGATGTTCTTCCCAAGAGCCCTCTTGTATTCAGGACAGTCAGAGCAATGGGGGACAAAAGAAAATCAAGTTTGTGCAGAGTCTTAACAGTGCTAAGCAAGCAGAGTAAATTATTATCAGGAGAAAATGAACGACATCCTTACACAAGGCTCAGCAGAATTCTCCTTGTGAGGATGTGGGACCTCATATTCCCTGGCAGAATCAGTTCTCCCCCTGATCATTTGTGCTGGAAGTCAGGCTGAGCTGTCATCCAGCAAGTTTTAAAGCCCACAAATGTCCCCATCTCCAACTGTTTTGGAAATGCACTCAGGAAGAGTCACAGGCAGACAATAGCAGAAGGATTACATTTTTAGGGGCGTAAGTGCTGTGGGGATCACAAAGCTGAGACAGTAGCTGAACACCACTTGGCAACTGCACCTTGTGGAGGGAGCCAAAATACTCATTCCTTCTGGACAAAGGGAAATGGCTGCATTTGTATAATGCTATTGTTTATGTTCTTCAAAAATAAAAATCTATCATTTTCTGCTTTGGTCATAGTTAAATCAGTATAGTGAGCTGAACGAGATGAAAGCTGAAGCTAGCAAAGCTTGGCTTGGAGGCAGCAGTTTTGTTTTGGTTAACAATGCTCATTAGTTCATTTTTAACACCTCTCCTGCTGATGTCTGAGTCCTGTGACAACAGCAGCCATTGGCATCTTCTTCCTGTTTGCTGAGTTCCAGGATTCCCCCTCAAAACCAGAGGGACAAGGTCACCCCTTGTGACACTGATGGGTTTGACGACACCACAGAGCATCACTGGTGACCAAGCACCAAGGGTGGACTGAGAGACTGGAATCCCAGAGTGGCCTCCTTGTCACCTCCTGCCTAATTAGACATTGCACGTTTATGCTTTAAATCACCCACAGACGGATAAACATCCTTGATCCCCTTTGGCTGGTGTCTCCTCCCCCAGCTGCCTGCAGGGGATGCTCCAGCTTTACAGCATCACTGTGAGCTCACACACAGAACCCCCGCCCAGGAGGGCCCAGTGGTCTCCCTTGGTGCTTTCCCCGTGGGCTGTGGCCCCTTTTTGAAGAAGCAGGTCTAGGGCAACAGCTTTCTTTGCTACCCTCAACGACAGTCTGGAGGTTGTCTTTACAATCCAGCTGATGCAACATGTGTGTCACACGTCTTTAAAGAAATTACTCAGAGTCCCTTCACTCTCTTCCTCTGATTCCGTCCATTTTACAGCATTTCCAGGTCCTGCCCTGCTCTCTCCACCTTCAAACATCCCAGAATTTTGCTTTGAAAACACAAACACAGAATAATGCACTTGACCTTACACACACACAGTATTTTCCCCATTCCTTTCAAGTGGTTTTTTGTAACATCAAAACAGAAAAATCCAACTCATAAACTTCTAAAGAAGCATGGTTATACCTGAGTTTCAGATCAAATTAGTACCTTTGCAATCAAAAACTACATTAATACATTCCTTTTTCTTACCTGCAGCATTGCAGACCGTGGCACAGATTTTAGAGGCAGAACATCAAACACAACCCAGAGCTTTGCAATTAGTCTGCCTCAGTGAGGACAGGGAAGGAGGAAATGAAGGCAGTGGTGTTTGCTGGCAGGTGTTTTTGCTGAATGACACTCAACACGTCCTTACAAAGCAGCAATGTTTGCTTTGTATGTGTTGGAGACCTGAATTTTAAAATATGTCGATGTCCTCTGTGTGGAAATCAGAGTTTCTGAAGTTTTTCAGTGTGTTAGACTACAGCATGGCTGTGGAAGTAAAGGAAAAAAATCCCTGAGCAGTGCCTGTTGTCACCTGTGTGTACCTACTCAAACAAGCCACTTATATTAAGAAAAAAAATCTACTTGCTTCCCTCTTATAGTACATTTTTATCACCAAGATGAAGGTAAAAGTCAGTTTAGGCCCAGGTTTTAGGTTAATCCTTTCCAGAAGGAAGGATTCCATCAGAGAAGAGTTTATATGGGGGTTTTTTTCTCCCTCATTTAAACAACACTAACATCTGTAATATCCTGAGACTAAAATGTATTTGAGGTAGAATAGTAATTGAGGTAGAATGATGTTTTAAGGCAGCCAGATTACCCATCCACGACTTCTTGTGTTTGCTCAGATTCCTCACCTCCTTTCCAACCCTTGATTTTTTTCTTGTTTGCAGCTGAAAATACAAAACACAAATCATCCTTTCAAACTTGCTCCTACCTTGATTAAAAAAAAAATAAAAATGAAGGGGGAGATAGGTGTTTTACAATTCTAATCCTGTAACTGCTTCACATATGCCAGAAGTTTGTTCTGACTGTGTCAGCTCATACAACAGCTTGGCCTTATCTGCACAGTGCAGAGATTTGAACAGGTTTAGGAGAGCTTTCAGAAATTTAAATTCTCTGTTTACCACCTGGTAGGCTCCTCTGGTGCTCAGCACACAGCTCCTACCATGCTGATGTACAAACACCGTCCTCTCCCAGAACACAGATATTTCTCCAAAAGGAGAGGTGTAAATTAGAGTCCCAACTTTCACCTTGAGGCAAATGCTTGGGCACTGGGAATAGCAGAGAGGGAAAATGGATCTAGGCCTCTTTGATGTTCCACACTCAACTGAGATGTGAGATTGTAACAAAAATTCAATCTCTGTCACCTCAGCAGCCACAGCCCTGGCACACCTGGGTTAACCCATCCACCTGATCCTGAACTATTTAAATATATCTGGGACTTTGAGCCCTGTTTTAATGCTTATTTTTAATGATATAGAGGTGTCCAGGTGTATCACATTGTGATTGAAAGATATTGGCACATAATGATTCAGCCTTGTGGGCCAGGAGTGTGGATATTGCTAAGGGAAGCACACAGAATAAACGGCAAAGTTTGGGAAGGTTTGGGAGAAAATTCCCAACACATCACAATGGGGCTTTTGTCATGATGAAGAAACTCCATACACCCTTTTACCATCAGGTATCCCTCCAGTGATACTCCTGGTTGGATAATACCTTTCCAAGATAACATCCAGCTTGCTGGATAACCCCACAGGAAGCAGAATATAAATATAAATATAAATATAAATATAAATATAAATATAATTATAAATATAAATATAAATATGTGTAGAGTTTAAGGGTTGTATATAAGTATATATGATATGCTGTCTAGCAAGTTGCAGGTTTATGTTAAGCTACAAGTAGCATAAAATCTGTTTACACACACACATCTGCACACATATATAAGTAAAGGTTTTAAGTTCTGTATGTTCTATACACATATGTAGGACATACAGTTATAGAGGGCATAAAGATCCTGACACAAGCTGATATTTACACAATTTGTCAGTGAAAAATAAGCCTGAATTACCCCAAAGTGAAGGTGCAAATGGCCAGCAAGATCAGAGTGATATTTAATCCAAATTCTCAGAAATCTCCCAGGCTGCTGGAGCACCCAGTGCTGAGCTATTGCCTGACCCACCACGTGGGCAAGTGGGCAGCTTCCCACAAGGACACAATGACCAAAGAAAATTGCTTTCCAGTGAGGACCACCAAAGCAGGGAAGGGAAAAGCACCAGAAAATGATTTCAGCATTCAGGTTGTTTGAAATTGGATGGAATGTGTTAGGAAAACAATTCATTTCCATCTTTCCACTGCATTTGCCAAAGAGGTTAAATCCATCTGCAATACCCTTTTTTTTTCAGGTTGCCCCTCAGGTTCAAAGGGTGCAGCATGTTCTTATCAGCCCCTCTGAGCTGGCTTTGGGACTGATAATTTCTAAGCCTCTCCTTTTTTCATAAGCCTGTGAAAGAGCGAGAAAATCACAAATAATTACATCCTGAAGTGAAGGAGTTATCTCCCTAAAATTCCCAGGAATAAATGTTCCTCTCTGATCTCCTTGTGGACCCTCCTTTCCAATGCTTGCCACTGCTCCTGCACTTTCACTCAGGGACCACAGCAGGAAAATTACTTTAAAAGCCATAGATGAAAAAGAAAACATAGCAGCATCAAAGAAAGGGCATTGTTTTCCACATCCTGATGCAGATACAATTGGGACATTATTCAACATCCTTTCAGCCCCAAAATTGTTAAAAGGATGGGTATTGACAGAGATCTGTTCTCTTCCAACAAGCTACTGTCTGCTTTATATTTCTGCTGTCTAAGTCTGTCTTTTTAGCCTGGTCCTATGGTTTTCCAGCTACAATTTGCACAAATTAAATCTCCAGACTTGCAGAGTTGATTCATGTAATCATCCTCAGCAGCAGGAGTTTGTCAAAGAGAATTATTTGCATGTTTACAGCCAAAATTGAATTTTGACTTACTTGTCCATGGCACAATGAAGGTTTTTGCAGCTGTTCTGTCCAAGAAAGGGGTTGGAGGAGGGGGGGAGGGGATAATTTGGATAACTCTGCCCACAGTTGAGGGTGGGAGGATTGTGAGAGGCTACAGCTTACCTGAGAGGTGTGGAGGGAGTTGATGTGGGCACAGCCCTCCTCCCCTTGCCCCTTGCTGTTCATTTTCCATCCCTGAGCTTGGGCCAAGCCCCAGATTCACACTTCAGTCCTCACCCAGCTGCAGGGTGAGAGGAGTTCTAGAGGGAGGGGTTGTTTTTTTGGAACACCTGGTAGGAAAATGGCATTTTTAGGCAGTGGAGCCTGAATTGAGCCCTATTCAGACAAAAGGATCATGTACCAATAACACAGCAAGCAGTGAACACACATAGCAGGTCTCATTTATTATAAAATATTTGCAGGCTCTAGATTTTGGTGTAAAAATGTTACTAAACCAGAATAGTGGTACTTGGCTCTTTTTCCAGCAACACAAGAGGAAGCACAGCTCTCAGTGTTGTGCAGAAGATGGGTTACAGGGTGTGTGCATGACTGGTATGACTGGAAAAACTAAATCCCTCCCTAAACATCAAACCAGCCTTTCTCCTTTACCACGCAAAAATTCTTCAGCAAAGTTTCTGTCTGCAGCAGTGGAAACAGTGCTACAAATGGTACGGAATAAGCAACAACAAAATCCATAAAAAGCAACATAATTTCCACACATGACTTTTGGGGAAAAAAAACAAAAAAAAAAGAAAAAGAAAAAGGCAATTTTATTAGGATCCAGAGCAGACACAAAACAAACCAAGTGCTTATTCAGGATTTTGATATTAATTTTGACTCAGGCCACAGCTAATCCTTCACATCCCAAGCGACTCAGGAGCCAGTGTCACGTGTTGTGATGTTCTGTTACAGACCGAGCTGGGAAGTGGCTGATACAAGTGGTGAATGTGCACATTCAGCCACAAAGTGCAATTATAATTCAACTGCATGTACACACAGGCACAGAGAACTGGGTTTGCTCATTACCTCCTTTGTCAGAGCCTATTTTTCCTTGCAAGATTGTTCTTATAGCACCAGAATAAACAATAATTTTGGATCTTTGCACATCCACCAGCGCTTTCCTAGACAGCCCATTCTTCCATTGTCAGCACTCTGAGCTGTGCTATCTCTGCCCAGAGAGCTTTGCAGTCGAGCTGGGTTTAGATGCTCAGCTTTAGGGAGGAGGTAACAGAACCATAAGATACTTGGGGTTGGAGGTGACCTTTAAAGGCCACCTAATCCAATGCCCCTGCAAAAAGTGGAGTCCACTAGGCCAGGCTGGTCAGGAGACACAGGTGAGTGCAAACACACACAGAGTCACACACACAGTCACTTCCCTGCTTTGCTGATCAAACAGGGTCATCTCCAAGGCTGATGCACAGAGCTGGGCTGTGTCCATCCTGAATGCAGATTCTGTCTGTCTGTCCTCTTGGCATGCTCAGCTGGAGGGTTACAACTCCTACAAGGACCATATGGATAGAAAAGATCTGAGCCAAGTTCAAATTCAGCTCATTACCTGGAAGAAAAATCCATCCAGGTATCACCTGGCAATTGTGATATCCCATGCTCAGGCACAGGACCAGGAAAGGACATTGTAAATTCATCATTTCGTGCACTACCAACACAACTTTCTCAACAACCAATGGTGAATCCATAGTGAGTCTGAGAGCTGAACTCGGTGTTTCCAGTGTAATAGACTCAGGAAATAACTGCTGGCTTCTCCCACCCTCTCAGTACACTCAGTCATGGTACATAAGGGAAAGGATGGTCCCAGGAACACCTCTGGAAATTTCAAATAAAAGGATATTTAGTACAAGCTCTTCAAGCTCTTGATCCTACACAGACCAAGGCTCACATTCATCCTGCTAAGAAGATTATTGCTGGGACATTTTGGGTTTACCCATCTCCAGAATCAGGTCCTGCATCTTTCACTGATTTTTCTATGCAATCCAGGCTGTTTCTCACAGTTGTTTTAGAGACAACCATTTATATATGCAATAAAAAGCTATTTCACCATGTTGCTGAAAATTCCATCAGGTTATAGTTTATCTTAACAGTCTATAATTTACAATGTATTGATAAAGGGCTACTCAATATTATATTGGCTTTGGCATAAAGAGTACATTATTGGTGTTTATAAACACATCAGTAAATGTTACAGACTTTTAACTAACCCCACTGACCTGTAACATAAAAGCCCTGTAGCTACTGATTCACTATATATATATATATATAAGCACTTTATGGGTAAACCTTTACAAGCCATTTATAAAAACACTCTTAGTGGGAAATATGACACGCTCCCAAACAGACACAGAAATAACTCACAAGGAAACAAGGTCATTATGAGAAGGACTAGAAGTCTTTTTATTTGGTTCATCTTCTGCAAATTAAAGTTCTACCTCAGTGTGCAGAAATAAAATTAACACAGAATAGAATTTTAAGTTGATAAAGTAAATATAAAATAATATAAATAAAGAGATTTTTCAATTGGTTTTCAAATACGTGACTCAACAAAAGAGGAAGAGAACCTGAAGTGGCCAAGCTAGATAGATCAGAAGAATCTCTAAGCACAAGAAGTGTCAAATCTGCTCCTTCTGCCTTTGTGCCATTTCATTTATGACACAGGTAATTTTCCTGCAGGTTTCTATTGATGAGGGAACACCCCACATCTCACTGCAGCCCTCCCAAAATCAGTTGCCTGAATTGATGTTTGTCCCTGAGCTAACTGAAGCAGTGAAGCAAAACAAGCCCATTCAAGGGACAATCCAACCCCTTTATCCAAGACAGACTCACCTCTGGAGAAACCTTTTTCTCACTATGAAAGGTAATTTTTTGTGCTCCTTCTCTAGAGCTGGACAACTTGTTGTCTTCTCCTGTGTAACAAGTGATAAGACAAGGGGAAATGGCCTCGAGGTTGTGCCAGGGGAGATTTAGACTGGAAATTAGGAAAAAAATTGCTCCAGGAAAAGTGTTGTCAAATCCTGTAACAGGCTGCCTGGAGCAATGGTGGAGTCACCACCCCTGGAGGGATTTAAAAGCCATGTGAATTTAAAAGCCATATGGATGTGGCACTTGGGGACATGGGTTAGTGGTGGCTTTGGCAGTACTGTGGGCATGGTTGTGGGTCTAAACAGTCTTTTCCCAATCTAAGCAGTTTTGTGTTTCTCACTATCATGTAAGGAGCCAAGCCTGAGTAAGTCCCAGTGTTGGAGTCTGCTGGAAAACAACAGCTGCATGCTCAGCTCCGTGTGGGAGCTGGGATTTAAAGGTTCAGCTTGCAGTGTTTGTCAAACCTGACAGACCTTGCAGCAGGAGCAGGATGAGGATCCCGCCTGCCAAGGGGATGGATGGATGGATGG